>JBAGKO010000015.1:1941255-1958270 GCA_037177275.1 Acacia concinna
TAAAGAAAGGAATATGAAAATGTGAATGGCTCTCAGTCAAAAGTTAAGTTCTGAGGCCAGAGTCGATGTTATTTATATATAGGTGTTGAGATATATGGATAGGTTGAGTACACGTGACTACAATAACAAACTAACCAACTATACAAAAACAAAATACATAATAGAAAATGGTTTTGCATAATTTATATTACACATGTCACTGGAAGTGTCATGTGGGTATGAGATTTGACTTCGACTCTTCATTTACTTTACTAACAAAGTATTAAAAATATGAGAAATATTCTTCATGTATAAAATTATTTTTTGATATTATTTTCTATTTTGGATAAAAAATTACACATAAACTGAAGTTGATATTCACATTAAGAGGAATACTTGCATTAGTGAGAAATATATTCAATAACTAACAAAATATTAGTTAAGGTAATAAGTGGCATCACGGAATAAACCCCCCAAAACCCATTTATAGAAAGAAACAAAAATCTTTTATATTCTAAGCTTTAAAAGGAGAAACCTCTAATCAAATAAAAAGAACTATATTTATGTGGGGAGATAGATGTATATGTTTATTCATCTTTTCATTTTCTCTTATTCATAATTTCTATCATTATATTAACTTTTTCATTTCCTTACATTCATAATTTTTACCATTATGTTAACTTTTAAAAAGTTGAGATTTAATACATTATAACAATATTATTATAAGACCAAATAATAAAAATAAATACATGCATTCATTATACATACACATGTACCTACCTATATGCAGACGTACTACCTATATATCTACCTACATATCTGTTCATCCTCTTCCGTTTGCATTTTTGGATTGTGTCTGTTATTATTTTTGCTAACTAATATTACTGTGATATGGTTACAATGTATTAAACTTCAAATTCAATAGTAGAGATAGTAAATACAAAGGAAATGTAGAGGAACATAAATAAAGATGCTATGCTTTGCTAGCAATGTACATGGCAAAATCATTCAACTAAATACAATCTCATAATAAATTAATTTTCCCTCACGCTCACAAAATCAATCATGGCAACAAATTTTTTCGATTAACACATTGTTTGTCGTTGTGGTAATCTCAATTAAGAAATTACATAACTTTTTTTTTCATGGAGAATGGCATTGACGTCCCAAAGATCATAGATATTGATAAAAAAGTCTCATACAAATTTTTTTTATAAAAGAGGTTTTAAGGGACTTTATTCGTATCAAGTCCAAATGTAAAATTACCTCTCTGCCCCTATTAGTTTTAAAATAGAAAAATGAGTATATAACTATTTGAAACTTCAAGGCCGAAACCAGCCTCCCTCTTTACTTGTCCTTCTCCTCTCACAATAACAAAGTTGAGCAATCATCTCCTCCATCTCTACTCCTCTATCTCTTCTCACGACAGGGAAGAGGCCAAAGTCACCGATCCTCTCCTCCCTCGCTACTTCTCACTCTCCTCTCGTTGCAAGGAAGGCAAAGAACATAGCAACCCAGAGTATTGAAGTGAGCTTGGTAAACCATGATGAGTTTCCTATTTCCTAAAATCATCTATGGCATTATCGAGCATAGTATTTGCTAATCATGGTTTGAGTTTGTTTTTATATTGGAGCATGAGATCTCCCAAAAACCCTTTTGGTCGTTTTCAAGCGCCATTCCTTTCGAATCAGTGCATTTTTAGCCTTAGGTCAATGTTTATAAGAAGGTCACCATTTTCCCAAGCTGCACTGTTTTTATTTTGGAGCAATTTCTAATCAGACCTTGAAATCGAATAGCCTTAGGTTGATAGGAATGCCCCTTGTTATCAACCTTGCTTTATCGGTGCATTTTCAAATGCTAGAATTGGATGGAGTTGTACATTTTGTTTTTGGAGAAAAAACTTGAGTTGTTGTGACTGACCATGAATTTTTTTTTCTATATAAAATCTATGTTTGGCACATTCTGTAATTTGGAATTTGCTTTGTAAATAGTAAGCAATGGAGGCCGGTCACCAAGGATATTGTGTTTTACTTTCTTATGGCCAAGTTGATGGTTGATACTTCATATTAGTATAATAAAACCATATTCAATTTCTATGTGATTATCTTGTATTGATTATATTTTAACTGAGTCATACTTTAATAATGTAAGCATGTATTTATGGGAGAGCATGTACTAGTTAAGTCTATATTAATTTCCTGGACGTAGAATGCTAGATGCTGCTACTGTTCTTTTTGTCAATAGATGCAGGGTGTTATATTGGTGATGTTATGGTGTTCTTGTTGTTGGAATTTTGAACTGCGTTAAACAGGTGAGGAGTGCTTACACTTACTTTGACTGTGGCTAGCATTTTGTCTAGTTGCATTATAATTGCTCCAAAAGTGAGATAATCAATTCTTTTTTTTAATGGAGGAAAGGAAGGCAAGAAGAGTTCAGTCTAGGACATACTTTTTTAGTAAGATTTTCTTTTGGAAAAAAGCACAGAGGGATAATTCCTTGTTCACTTTTCATATAAATTGTTTGCCCACTCAAATTTCTCATTGACGCAATTTTCAACATGTGTATACACATACAACTATCTATACTTTTGGTCATTCTCATACTATGTTAATCAAGAAATACTACTAATAACATCACAAGTTATATTGTAATGTTAGAATTTTTTTTAAGCTCTTTAAATACTTTCATGAACTAATATGCTTAGGGCTCAACACTTGATAAGGTTCAATAATAAGATTTGTTTCCAAGATATTCTTTGCATTTTGATTTGAGGATAATTAGTATTGATGTTGCTGACATTACAAATAATTTTATTAGGCGTATTGCAAGATGTGATGGCACATCCAAGACAAAGATAGGCATATAATCCCAAAGTTTTCACGTGATTAAATTTAAGAGATGAAGGTTGGATGCTTATGATGACTGATCACATATGAGAAGAACATACACGTTCAGAAGATGTTGTCTATGGTAGGAGGCAACTAACAAAGGAAGAGGAAGAAAGATAACTTGGAGTAGTCATATTATGTATCTAAGAAATTAAATTGAATATGTATTGAGGAAGATTGTAGACTTCAATGATATTATGGTTTTTTGTCATGTTACTTAGGCTATTGTGACAAGTCTAAGACTTCATTTTGACAAGTTATTATAACTATCATGACAAGTGTATAACTTCATTTTGACAAGATAGATTGGCTATAATGACAAATGTATGATGTCAAGTTGTTAACAAGACAGTTGTGTATGCCTTTATTTTGTCTAGTGTATACCTTTCTTTTGGCAAGCCCATGTGCATGTTTTGATAATGTGGTGTGCCTATTTTGACTATTGTAATCAAATGGACATTTTGACAACTCTATTAGGTTGTTGGGACAAGCTCATATATATGTTTTGACAACTCATTATGCTCGTTTTGACAATTTGTTTTCCTTTAAACGAGTTTACACCCTCTTAGTGAAACAAGTCTGCTTGGAGATTTTGACAACTCCATAAGGCTATGTTGAAAAGCTCATGTGCATGTTTTAACAATTGTGTATGACCATTTTGACTATGAGTTTATAATTAAATGAGTACATGCCCCTCTTGGTGAAACAATCCCACCTATAGATTTTGACAAACCCATAAGGCTATTTTGACAACTTTGTATGCTCATTTTGACAATGTGTTTATAATTAAACCAGTACATACCCCTCTTAGTGAAACAAGCCCACATGGAGATTTTGGCAACTCTGTAAGGCTGTGTTGTTAAGCCCATGTGATGTTTAGACAACTTTGTATGCCCGTTTAACAATGTGTTTATAATTAAACGAGTACATGCTCCTCTTGGTGAAACAAGTCCACCTAGAGATTTTGACAACTTCATAAGGCTGTGTTGACAAGCCCTTGTGCATGTTTTCACAATTGTGTGTGCTCGTTTTGCTAATGTATTTTCGTTTAAACGAGCTCATGTTCCTTTTTCCACAAGTTAATAATCGTTTATTCCTATTCTGACATTTTATACATTAGCAATTGCATGTGGCTAGTTTGATAAGCATATGAGCCTACATTGACAATGTGTAAAGTACATCCTAATCATATAACTTGTTATCATAAAACATCCAAATATAAAATATAGCTAATTGTCAATGTCTATGCAGTAATTACATCAAATTCTCAACCCACAAAAAAAAAAACATAGAGGTTGTAAGAATTCACTACTTATACATGTATAGACATATTCTAAAAAAGTCACTATCAAAAGCATATACAAGAACTAAGGTTTTCATATGGGAATTGGATTTTTGCATGTTTTCACTGTGTGTCTAGTCTTAAGGCATCTCCCATAATGATAAATCATTTTGTTTTGAAACTGGATTCCCTTCTTGTTTTTTTTGGCCTCCATGGATGTATTAGTCATATTTAATGACAATATGCAATATCCAGTATTATTAATAACTGCAACTACTTTATTATATCTACAATTGTTGGTTTTAATAATAAGTTTTTTTATATCGTACAAGCAATTTAAAGTAATAATACATTCATTGCCAATTAAAAACACAACATTCCCTTTGTTACCATACCAAAAAATAGAGTACAAATTGTCACAATTCTACCCAAATATGTATTAACAATTGTAACAACCGTATTAACAACTACAATTGTTAGTTTTAACAATACATTTTTTACATTGTATCAGCAATTTAACGTAAACATACATCCGTTGCCACTTAAAAACATAGCATTCCCTTTATTACCATACCGAAAAATAGAGCACAAATTATCATAATCCTACCCATATATGTATTCACAATTGTAATAGCCTTATTAACAACTAAAACTGTTGGTTTCAACAACACATTTTTTATATCGTATAAGCAATTTAAAGTAAACATACATTCGTGCCACTTAAAATCACAGCATTCCCTTTGTTACCATACCAAAAAAACAAAGCACAATTTGTCAGAACCCTACGCAAATATGTATTAATAATTGTAACAACCTTATTAACAATTAAAATTGTTGATTTTAACATGTTTTTTTACATCGTACAAACAATTTAAAGTAAACATAGATTCATTTCTTGCCATTTAAAAACAGAGTTCTCCCTCTATTACCATACTAAAAAATAGAGTATATTTTGTCACAGCCCTACCCAAATATAATGAAACCCTAAGTTCATTACTCAAGATGATGCCTTTCACAAAATATTTGCTTTACTTACTTGGGTTAGAGTACATAGTTCAGAAACAAGCCTAATCTCCAACATTTGTCAAATCCTTCATTCTTAATGTATTGAACATCCACACCTAAATAAAAAAAAAAAAATGAAATCAGCTTATAGTCTCTAAAAGTTTGGATAAAAGTTGCAAAGCTTAAGCTTTACATATGCTATTTAAAAGGAGAGATGCTTGCCTTAAGGCACACCTTGCCTTGCTCTTTTTTCCTCTTCTTTTTTTTTTTTGACACCATGAGTGGGAGTAGAGAATTAGACACGAATAGGGCAAGAATGTGTTTGCCTTTTGTTGTACTCTTTTTTACTTACTAGGGATGGAGAGATAATTGCACATTTGTACTTAATATTAGAAAGGTCCATTAGGACCTCTATAATAGTGATTTTTTTGTAGGATTTTTTTGTCAATATGTTTGGTCCTTAGGACCTTATTGCCATTCACCTTTTTTTTAAACAATTCCCCATTTTCCACTGTTGAAGAACACGAGAATGATAAATTATACTAGGGTTAAATGACAATTTTACCTTAGAAGTTTTCACTGAGAGGCAATTTTGCTCAGGAAGTTTTCACTTAGAAGCAATTTTGCTTTAGAAGTTTAAAAACTGAAGCAGTTTGCCTTTGCTGTTAACTCCATTAATTTTGACCATTAGTTAACTAAATATGCTAAGTTGACAATCCACGTATTATTTCAATTATTTTTTTGTTAAGCTACAAATTTTCCCTTAAATCCATGTGTCATCTCCTTTATTTTTTCAAAGTTAGATTTAAAACTTTTAAGACAAATTTGTGCTTTAACAAAAATAATAAAAATGATACTTAAATTAACAGCTAAACATCTTTGATAAACTAACAATCAAATTTAATGAAGTTAACGATAAGAAAAAAATTGCTCTATTTTTAAAACTTCTGCCAGTTGAAAAACTTTCAGGACAAAATTACATGTTAATTCTAAGCAAAATTGCCCCTCAACCCATTATTCTACCCAATTTCTTTCATCCACCTACCCAAGTACTTAAATGCCCCACTATCTAGAATATTGGTGACCTTCGGGTTGTGCAGAATGACACGCATCAATAACAAGCAATGGGACCTTGTGGTCCAATAAAGCTTTAATGCTTATTTGGAATGACTTATTGCAAAGTATAAAATAAATATCTGAAAGTGGTGCTTCTCATACTTTGTACATAAGATCTTTTTTAATTAAAATAAGTTAAATCAAACAAACCCTTGGCGAGGATGTCCCACCTGATCATTAACAGTAGCAACTACATTAATGTCTACCAGCCACGAGACGATATATCACCCATGTATGATGGTCCCCTGGGAGTGGGTGGGATATGAAAGTAAAATAGTCTTTTACCAAGTTAGGCTAAATTAGTGACTTGTTTGCTTGAGAACAGGGTCACCCAATCATAATTTCTTCCAAACTTGTACTAAAAATCTAGGCGCTTCCAGTGGAGGATGGCTAGATGAAAAATAACCTCTTCTATCCAGCCACCTGACATCTAAATCCCACAATTCAGCTTCTACAGACAAATTGATGAGAAACGCAAACACATGGTGAACAGCCCCTACATCTGAATCCATAACCAAGAAGTTGAAACAATACAGGGACTCGCACGAGGATCCTTTTCATTAGCTAATCACTTAATTAGAATTGTCAACTTCAGATTCAATAACGCTCAGACAATTTAATATCATAATAATTTACAAGTGAACACAGTAATATAAAAGATCAGATACAGCCTGCAATATAACTGTCAATGTTCAATGCAGTAATTGGATTGGAGGTTGTCAAGAATCTCTGCATACTCCATTGGAGTTGCCTCGCTGCAGAACACTTCCTCCCAGATCTTGCGCAGATCTGAAAATAAGCAAGGTACTCAGTTAAATTATGTTTGCATTGGGAGTGCGAAAAGTTATAAGAAAGTAATTGCTATTGCTAACAGAAAAATGGGTTTCGAATTGGATATGGTCATTTACTTGACTTCTTCTAGCCTTGTAAAGGAAGTACTCGTGTTCAAGGAAGGAAATGTAGAAGTTTTAGTTAAGATGAAGTTCATATATACATATGAACTTGATAAAATTCTTATTCTTGCCATCTCCTATTTCTCATTGTTAATATATTCTAGTTTAATATTCCTTTCGATCTTAATTATAAGGCTCCGTTGACTTTTTTAAAGAAGTTAAGGAAGTAAAATAAGTTACTTAATCATATTATATATTATGTTTTATTATATTACATATTAGTTTATAAGTCAAACAAAGTAGTTTGAAGAAAAATGATAAATTTTAATACTTTAAAGTAATGTAACTAGCTTTCTTAAGATTCTCTAAAAAAGCCAACTGGCTGTTAAGGAGTAGATTCTTAAATACGGCAGTAATAACTGCTTGAAGTTAATGGCTAAGTAATAAACATACCATGCTTATCTGTTGATGTTAGACACAAAATGAGCATGTCAAATCTTGAAACCTTGGTCAAGTGCTCTAAGTAACTTACAGCCAGAGCTGTGTCTTCACTGCCAAAGACACCCACACACACATTGTGTGCTTAGTAAAGCTCAAACACAGTTCAATACAACTGATACAGATTTTAAAGATAATTGCTTACGTGAAAAAGGACGCCACACACTTAATGATGTCCATCAGTAGCACAGAAGATAAGGCATTCTTGAATATCTTTGGTAAATCTTGAGGAGATATGGCCTAACATATGACATGGGAAAACCATCATCGTTTATTGCAAAAAGCAGGATGCTACTGAGGAGTGAGGACCAAGAATAAGTGGTGCTTCTTGATTGGTTTTGACACTAAAATTCAAGCAGTAATGACCAGTGCATCACACTACTTACCTTTAAAAGACGAGTCTGCAGGGCAGGATCACCTGAAAACCCTCTCCATGAGACCTCAAACTGATAAGCTGAATTTGGCGGTGTTATAATTTTTGCAGCTTCAGCCATGACCCGAGAAGCTACCCGTGAAGCAAGATGTTGAACAGATGCCTTCATTTCTTGCTTGTTAATTCTGCTATCTCTCTGTTGGAGATGCAAAACAAGAAGTTAATTAAAATGCATACCCATTAGTCGCATGCTTATTTCATGCATCCACACAATTTTTATCTGCGACAAACTGCAAATTAGGCAATGACAGTCTTCAGTGTGATTTTAGCTAAACATAAAATTTCATTTTTCTTTTTTAACAAAAGAGAGGAAAGAATTTATGAGTTTGGGGTGTGAAATGAGCAACTCCAAGAACAACTTCCTTGGACACTAGAGTACAGGGGAATTCCAATGCTCTTAGACACCAAAAGCTATACTTATTAGCACCTTTGTGTGATCCTGAACGTCAGCTGCCCTTGATTTTTCAGTACCGCTCGGAACAGGGAGGATGGTTGCCCTATCAATATTTGCCTCTGACTTTCCCACCTTTTGAGTTCCCTGTAAAGAGCTTCTCAGAGCTCCAGATGCTTTCTGAAGAATTTCCTGGATAATAGCCAGAAAGCTTGAAGAGTCATAAATCACTCCAATAGAGATGTGAGAATGACAAAAGTAATAGAGACTGAGAAGACATTATTTCAGAAAACAAGTCTCAATCATTGGCCAAAAAAAAAAAAGAAAGAAAGAAAAGAAAGAAAGAAAACAAGTCTTAATCCCATATGTTTGGAGCTACCAACTAGAACCTTTGACTGAGACAATATAAAATCTTACACTTCATTTCACTTGAGCAATAAAGTCTTGTAATTAGTCTACACTCTCCATTAGTTTTTTTGCAAAGATATTTATCAAAAGTTAAAAATGATGGCGTTCTTGGTCTCCTTACACTCCCCTCCTGCACCAATTTATTGCATTTTAAAAAACTAAGGCTTCCTGTCTTTGAGCATACCTTCAATTTTAGGATTTGGTTACTGTGAATAACCGAATATACATTGGCCCGATACTTTGGTGGGCTACCATTTCATAAGAAGCAGTATTTTGCAAGCCCAGCCCACTTGCCTAAGTTTTATAAGGCACCGCCTTAGCATATAATTCACAGTTAACATAGCAATGTAAAATGTAATGTTGTGTAATTGACATACGTGCTGCAGTTATGTTATCGATCTATTGAGGTGCTTACATTCTCATACAAAGATTTGATATCAGCATACTGTTTCTTGATTTCTTGATTTTTGGGTTCCAATCGCAGAGCAAATTCAGCATCTGCAGTTTATGCAGTAATCAGAGTCAACAAACTCACGTATAAATCAGAGATGTCTTACCTTGCTAATGGAAAATATCAAGCTAGACTTTTAACATACCTTCCATTGCTTCTTTAAGTTTCCCAAGTTCTTTTCTAGCTGTTGCTCGACGTGAGTAAGCTTTTATGTAACGATCATCTAGATTTAAGGCCTCTGTACAGTCATCCTCAGCCTGTTGAAATCTGCAGACACATAGTGGGGAAAAGAATCATGTTGCAGTGACCTACATGATTACAAGCTTGTCTTGCAATTAAAAATCCTATCATTTTCAAAATTAACCAGCTCAACAATGTTCTAAGCTAAAGGAGACATATTCTAAAAGGATGAAATGCACGTCCATCAAAGCATGCCTTCTGAGTTTGATAAATGCCATTGCTTTATTTGCATATGCCACAGCTGTCGGTGAGAAGGCAATACTTCTTGAATAGCAGTCAATAGCTTCCTTAAACTTTTTCTGCTTGAAGTATTCATTACCCTGAAAATTAAAGTAGGATTCAATGATCATCAATATGTACAATAACAACAGTAAAATTGGAAGGAGTAAAGAAAAAAGATCATAGTATATAGTGCTACTACCAATTCTTTTTCCGAAGCAGCATTGGGAGCATCTTCAGTGGTGAGACCACTGTGGACATTATCCAAAGGATCTTTATTTCCTGATAAATCATAATGTCCTGAAGTACTTTTTGTAAAATCAAACGATGAAGTTTCTCGTCTTGATGCTGTCTCCACACCCACTGATCCAGTATTTTAAGATGAACACTTTGTAAATTCCCATCAGAATATTAAGCATCATTTTTCTCAACAACATGGAGGCATCCTTACGAAAAGAAGTACATATAGATGAAACCCATGGAGACTGCGTTTTTCTTTTCTCTTAGCATCGATGAAAGGTTGTAATATATGAAGCATCAGAAACAAGAGCAAAACCAATTAATGAAACTACAAGTCCCGAGATCAACAAATGAGTACGCCATAAATTAATGGTTGCTGGTAATATGCCTATATGACAAGTGAACCGTTTTCTGCCTCGTTCTCTGAACTAGACATTCTGGTACGAACGACTAAAGTAACTGTTAATCCAGATTCTCTACATATGATATGGAAGAAAGTTCATTCAAGTTAAAACAGTACCTCTAAAGACTGACAATTTAAAGTGGAGACTAAAAAAAATACAGTAGGTTCATTGAAAATATAGTATCTGATTGCCCGTTCAACTCTACCCGAGTTCCGACAGCACACGCATAACTTGATTGAAAACATGTCCTTGATGGCTGGTTTTCGTTAACATACAAATTCAGAGAACAACTCGCAACTTCTCTGAGATAAGAAAAAAATTACCAACTTTTTTCCTTTTGGAGCGCTTTTGACTTCTTTTTTCGCGCTTGGTCCTTACGAGAAAGTTCCCAATCTTGCAAGTCATTTAAGAAGCCCTGAAAATCCTGCAAAAGTAAGAAGAAGAAAAGTGACAATGTCAAAATGAAAAGTAAAATCGACTGCAACGCATCATAAACAACAAACAATTGCGAAGTACGGTAATTATAATAACATGCTCGGGTAGTGTCGATAATCAGCAGGAGAAAAAAAATATTAGAGGAAGGAATGAAAAGACTACAGTAAGATCCAATAGAATAACGCCGTTGGCAATGGCATCGACGAACCACAGGCATCCATTGATAAATAAGATAGTTAAGAAACTACTTAAGAGAGAGAAAAGAGGCCGGACAGTGAGTTGAGACTTTACCATGACGGAACGGAGGCGCCCGCTCTCGAACTCGAAGCATCTGGCGCCGTCGTCTGGAGGGAGCTTGTTTTACGAACGAAAGACTTAGGCCAGCCCAACCTTACATTGTTCATTAAATCCCACTCACGAAGTCACTTTGGGCCCCCAGTGAAAATTTTACTGAGTTGAAGTAGGGATCATAAGTTTAGCCCTTTTTTTAATCCAAAAAAAAGTTTAGGCCTTTTAATTTTTTTCTTGACTTTTATTAGGAAAAAGGTAAAAAGACAAATTTATCAACTAATTTTTAACGCACCTAACATTATAAAGTATTTTTAGGTGCAAAAATATATATAAACGTCGATCAGTTTTTCCTGTAGGTCCCACCTGCCCAACCTTGTATCTCCTCAACATCATCTTCCTCCTCTCTCCTCTCTCCCTCATCCCTCACCATCGCATCCTCTTCCTTTGCTCCAATGAAAATCCTTCCCCTCATTCCAACTCATTCAAACAGATTCCTCGGCACCAGATCCTATCGCATGACGGGCTGATCCGAGAGACTACTTTTTTGGGCCATGGTTGGATGAACTGATTGAGCAACCAACCGAGAATGACCGGCAGGGCCGGCCTCCAACGCCAAAAACAGCTATCGAAGCAATTTTGGTCAGAATAATGTAAAGCCATTTGAAGGAGAACCCTCATTGCCCAATCTGCCAGGAGGAGTTTGAGGTGGGCATGGAAGCAAGGGAACTCTGAGTGCTCCGATTCAAGTGACGGTGGAGGCGGCAAGTTGCAGCGATGGTTCCGACTGGTATCCAGAACGGTAGAATGATTCTACTTCTACATATGCGTCCCTCTGCTAAATTCATTTATGAGAACAACAAAATCTACAAAATACTCAATGATTACATGCTCATATGGCATCTGTGTGTAGTGTACTATGCACTCCCTTCTTTTACTTTGCGTCATATTATGTTCCTTAGAAATCAATTCACTCCTTAAACCAGTCACATTCTTCACAACTATCCTGTTATCCCAAGTTTAAATCATTCCCCTCTTTCCATGGATTTGCACAATGTCTTTGGTTTTTTTTTTAATGTCTGGGCCCATGGCAGAGGATGCGACGGTGAGGGAAGAGGGAGAGAGAGGAGAGATGAGGAAGATGATGTTGTGGGGAGAGAAGGTTGGGCAGGTAGGACCCACGAGAAAAACTAATAGAGGTTTGATTGAGTTAATACTTGTGTTGATTTTGCCCCGTATATATGTTTTTAAACCTAAAAAAACGTTATGCTATTGGTGCCCTTTTACTAAAAGTTTATTATTAAATCTTACCTTTTTTATTATTCACTATTTATATTATATTAATTGGTTATATAGTTATATTTAACCTTATGACCAACAGTTCTAAACGAAACTTTTTTTAAAAAATGAAGCTAGTTGAGCTATTTAGAGCCTGTTTGGATGCGGCTTAATTTAAGTTACTTATTTTTTTTATGGGCTTATGAGAATTAACTTTAAAAAAATAAGTGACTTATAAGAAGTTATTGTATTTGGATGTGACTTTACAGAAGTGACTTATTTTTTTGATGAAACATGTTTGGATGATAAGTTGAAAAGTGACTTATAATAAATTTTGTAAAATAATTTTTTTATGTGATTTATTAAAAATAATTGATAATGATTTTAAAGTCATAATATTTTAAATATTTGAATGACATTTTTCTTTACACCTTGTCTCTAATAATGTTGTAAAAAATAGTATCAGTAAACACATTAAAATACTATTAATTGTTAATTTCTAATCATGTCCTTAACAAGTAGGTCTCTAATTATATCACGAACATGATTCATTTCTGTTGAACTTATGGTTGATGACACCAATTATTAATTATTATTATTAATCTTATAATAATAGCAGTATCCTTTATATCTTGACTATATGTTGAATTATCCATCATCAACTTCTTACTTATTTCTTTTTAAAATTTGTGAATAAATATTTTCATTTCTTTCTAAAACTGTTAATGCTTTTAGTGTATCCCAATGCGTGGTATTTTAGTACCAAAAAAAAAAGAAGTGCCAATTTAATCTAACCTTAAAAAATCTAGGTTTCATCACATAACCCTCCTGTAAACTTTAACTAACATAATATAATCAGGTCATAAAAGCTAAAACAATATAATAAATTTTTATTACGCTAAATGAGTCTAGTGAAAAAAAGCATAAAAAAATTGTAAGAATTATGATAAAACATTAAATTTTTTTATACGAATATATAAATAAAAAAATTGAGAAAAGGTGAGTTAGGTTTGGGAATTTTTTGCTGGGGCGGCAAAAATGAATGGAAGAAAAGTTTCACGTGATGACATTTATTGGTGAGAAAGGAAAAGACACAGTGCCAACAGTAATAAGCAGCGGATAAAAAGCCAAATAAGCAAGTATTATTGGCTTTAACTTTTGAATCAACTTTTGACAGCTTTAACTTCAATGGGCTTCTTCTATTCAAACACCAAAATTGATATAAGCAGCTTAGCTTTTAAAAGGAAAGCTATATAAGTGACTTATTTTAACATCCAAACAGACACTAACAAAATTAAGAAAATTAAATAAATTATATTAAAGTACTTATATTTACTATTTTTCTTAAAACTTATTCACTTGACTTGTAAACTTATACATAGTCAAATGATATACAATATGTATTATTAAAAAAATAGTCAATTAGCTTTTGTATTAGGAATCAAAAGGAGTGATATATTTATAAATGTTTCTCATGGCGAGTCTCAAGTCTCAACTATGCCAAATATTAACTTTTGTTATATATTAAATAACCATATTGTCCCCCCGCCCCCTCCTCTCTTTGAGAAAATCATTCCGCCACCGGAGCTACAATGTTTGCAACCAGAGAATTAGTGACATAGCAGTGATCTTGAAATCAATAACTACTGATGATCAACATTAAAAGATACTACCTCATGTCCCAAACAAAATCCATTTGACTTTTTTTGAAAGATTGGTGGAGCTAAATGAGTTACTTGATCATGTTATATGTGTATTTTATTAGATTATATATTACTTCATAAGTCAAACAAATTAATTTAGAGAAAATAATAACAAATAAATACTTTAAATTAATTTAATGAGCTTCCTTAATTTTTTTTAAAAAAATGTCAACTGTGTTTTGTACTTAAGACATGAGGTAGTAAAAATTTTAATTATATGAAATGAAGGAAAAAAACCTTAACCAATGACAACTGACATTTTGAAAGTTTGGGTTTGAATATAAGATATATTTACCTTAACAACGCGGGAAGCATGAGCTTAATACATGATTAACATAAAAAAATAATGTTATATTATAATACCTACATTAAAATCCTATATTAATAATATTTCTTAAAAACCTCAAACTCTATCTCTAAATTTGAGTTTCGATAAAATCAAAAGATCTCTAAAGCATGTACTTGTTTAAACATTTTTCCCATTAACAAAGAGACATTTTATTCCTCTTAGTTGCCATAATTAATTATCATAATTAATTCATGTTTTAAAAAAGAAGAAGCAAATTAGTGTTAACTATTGGAAAATACTTAAGTTAAGTTATTTGGGTCAAGTATGTCTAAGTAACCAATCATGATGAGCCATGTGTATTAATTTTTCCATGCCGCCATTTAACTCCTATTTAGTTGTTAACCATCGTGAGTTCTTGGGAAATTTTAAAAATATAAAAAAAGAAGAGACAAAACCCTAGAGCGATTGTGAAGATTTGAGAGTGGTATGATGGAGATCCCCTGGGGGAGATCAACGGCCAAGGATGGTAAAAAAAGAAGATGCAATAAAATTATTGTAGGAGTGATGTTTTTAAGCCATCTTTTGTTTTGTATTTTTGGGGCTTCATTGAATTTGGTGGACGAGTGATTATGGGTGTCCACTGAGGTTGCAAACTGATAGCAATATGATGAACAAAGATATCGGTAGCCAAAGGCACACAAAATGTATAAGAGACACAACAATCGGTTCTATGTTCATTATTTCTTGCTTTGATGTTTTTGTTTGGAGGCTTCTTGTTCTTTTTGTTTTTGTGCCGATTGAGGATTCATCCATTGTAAGTTCATTTGTGATTTCTTTTTACAATAAAGTTACAAGAAGTGAGCAAGAAGTGAAGAAGCTGCCTTCACGAGTTTATGGTTATTCTCGACATTTTCTATTTTTTGTCTGTTGTCATCACCTTCTTAAATGTCTTTTCTGCCTTATGAGCAAAATTGTGCATAAGAGAAATAAATTGCATAGTTCTAATTGGTAGCATATTCTTTTACGGATCAGTAGCATTTTTGGGGAATCAATAAGCTAGATAAATCTTATCATATGTTCTGATTATTACCCACAAAACTTAGAAACAACCTTTCACTTAATCTTTTAAGCACTAACAGTGGTTAACATTGGTATTGTTGTTATGTGATGAGATGGAAAATTTAATACACATGGCATGTACATACTTGATCTAACTAACTTGACCTAAGTTTAATCCTTAACTATTTAACCATATACTGTGTGAAGAAGAAAACTATGAAACTCGAATGAGTAATACTTGAATGATTTCGACAACTGAAACATATTGCATTATGCACCCATAAAAAGGAAAAAAAAAACCACAATCTGCATGTCATCGCTATTTTCAAGATATAACGGAAATGTAAAAAAAAATAACTAACATCACAAACAGTTTGGACCTACCAAGCCCAGACACAAAAATATTTAGCTTACACCAATAGAACATACAAAGCGACAAAACCCAAGAAACAACGCTGGTGATCTAGCAAGAACCCCATTGACGTGAACAACTTATAATTATTGCGCTTCCATTTCTCTGGTTCCTGTACACACTCGGATGATAAACAATAAAAAATGCCAGACGGAATCAGTAAAAATACCATCGTTTTGACCTGGAGAGATCGTGAAATTGGATCATATTGAAAATTAACTATTGAAAATGTAAGATTTCGCAAAATCTTCAATTTTCACTCTAGATGAAAATTTCAGTAGGAGCTGATTTTGTCTATTCTTTGGTTTTCAACAATGCCGAGTGGTTCATGAATACATTTCAAGCATATTCGACAATGTGAAGTTACGAGAGCTTAACAGGCAGAAATACCAAAACGCCGGTTCTGCAGTTTCTTCCATTTGTTGATATATTTTGCAAATCGGTATGTTGCAATAATCATCCCATTGATAGGTACTCTGAAAATCATATATATTTTAGTTGTTGTGAACATTGAGCGTCAATTGGTTTATAATGCTGAATTATTTGGAACTTTTATACATTATTGGAATAATTAATTGCTAACAACGCTGAACAGCTATCTAAATGCGGTTGCTATGATTGATTTTAATAAAAATGGCCATTTAACTTTGATGCTATATGTACAGACATTTCCCTCACCTCTTTTAATACAACATCCCATTAGTTACTATTGAGTAAACCTGACCGAAACAACATATCTCCGTTCTTTTTCAATTGTTTGAATCATAACCAAATAAAATTAGAATAATGTTTAGTAATAAAGAATCCCATAATAAAAAAGAAATATGCTAAGCTGGTGCTATCAAGCCATTTCCATGTTATTAATAGTTATATATCCTAAAAGACCACAAAAACAACTTCTGCTACGTTCTTGATAAATTACAACTATACTGGGTTAGAACCAAACAGAACTCTAGTCGCATTTGTTAAGGAACACAGGGTAGGGGCATCTGCATTTATATTAGATACAAACTCTAAAATATATTGCATTAATTAGAAAAAAAATGACTACGATTGAAAATCATGAATGCAAATGAAAACTAAACATATCCTTTGTATAGCTTT
>JBAGKO010000015.1:1958370-1970359 GCA_037177275.1 Acacia concinna
CCAATAAGTCACTTTTTTTTACCTCCAATCCAAACACAATTGACTTCTAATAAGTTACTTATCAAAAGCCACATAAACCAAATAAGTTACTTTTCATAAGTCACAGCCTAGAGCCCGTTTGGATGTGGATTAATTTAAGTGACTTATTTTTTTGATGGGCTTATGAGAAGTAGCTTTAAAAAAATAAATGACTTATCAGAAGTTGTTGTGTTTGGATGTGACTTTGTAGAAGTAACTTATTTTTTTGATGAAACATGTTTAGATGATAAGTTGAAAAGTGACTTATAATGAATTTTGTGAAATAATTTTTTTATGTTATTTATTAAAAATAATTGATAATGATTTTAAAGTCATAATATTTTAAATATTTGAATTTTAAATATTTGAATGACATTTTTCTTTGCACCTTGTCTCTAATAATGTTGTAAAAAATAATATTGATAAACACATTAAAATACTATTAATTGTTAATTTCTAATTATGTCCCTAACAAGTACGTCTCTGATTGTATCACGAACACGATTCATTTCTGTTGAACTTGTGGTTGATGACACCAATTATTAATTATTATTATTATTAATCTTATTATTAAAAAATCTGGGTTTAATCACATAATCCTGTAAACTTTAACTAAAATAATATAATCGGGTCATAAAAGCTAAAATAATATAATAAATGTTTATTACACTAAATTAGTCTAGTGAAAAAAAAGCATAAAAAAATTGTAAGAATTATGACAAAACATTAAAAAAAATTTACAAATATATAAATAAAAAAACTTTGGGAAAAGGTGAGTACGGTTTGGGAATGGTTTGCTGGGGCGGCAGAAATGAACGGAAGAAAAATTTCACGTGATGACATTTATTGGTGAGAAAAGAAAAGACACCGTGGTAATAGTAATAAGCAGCAGATGAAAAGTCAAATAAACAAGTATTATGGGTTTTAACTTTTGAAGCAACTTTTGATTAATTCAGCTTTAATGAGCTTCTTCTATCCAAACACTAAAATTGATATAAGTAGTTTAGCTTTTAAAAGTAAAGCTATATAAATGACTTATTTTAACATCTATACAAGCACTTAAAGGAAAATAATAGGCCCTTCTCCCATATTGGGACAGATCTCCGAAAAATAAAATGTCCCATTCAAGATATTTTTCTAGAAAAAATTGGGGATCCGAATAAATTATTAATTCTAGTATACTGAATTACTGATGGCATAATTGACTTTTAATTATTCTAACGAAAAGGCACTGTCTTTGGTCTTGCCAGAAAAAAATGGACAAAACTTGGGAAGCAAACGGCTGCGACATTTTATTTCTCGGAAATTATTACACTAAATGGTTCGTACTGAAGCCTTTGGTTCAAACTCAATACAAAAGCAAAATCGTCTCCGAACAATCTCTTCAACCGATCAATAAACTCTGGAAGATATGTGGCGAGTGAGGGTGGGAAACATCATAAACAATGAAAAAGAAAAAAGAAAAGGCAAACAGGCATCAGTAGTTATTGGGAAATTGTTGAAAGTTGAGGGGTTAAACTTGAAGAATCAACACTTGGGAAGATCAGCCGGCGGAGGGGGTAACTTCTGGTTCGGTTGCTTTCCATCCAACACAATCCATACCATCTTCAACCCCCAGCTCAGGTGCACTTCGAAATGGCAGTGCATAAACCACGCTCCTATTCATTTGCATCACAAAACGTAATTAATATTAATCAATGAAACAGTAGTCACACAATTAGTTCAATGAGTACTAGTGTAATATACTGACCTGGATTATCAGAGAAGAAACGGATTGCTACCCACCCACCCGACGGCACTCCCACAGTGTTCCTTTCCGCTGGGTCCACAAGATTATAGTTAGCTGGGTCTTTCTTGGGATCAAAGTTACCAAAACCCTGCCCAACCACATAGAAGTTATATCCGTGGAGATGGAGAGGGTGACTCTCCGCCCCAAGAATACTTGTGTCCTGCATTACCAGTTCCACACTCGTGTTGAACGGAAGCACCACCACTTTGGTGCCGTTCATGACCATGGTGTTGTTTGGTGGGGTGCCCGTGTAATTAAAGGGAATCAAAGGACGGCTTGGGAAATCAGTGGTGAAAACCCCGTTTGATTTCCTGGAAAAATAGGACTGTAGGACTGCTGTAGTGGGCATTGCGAAGGATATGTTGTTCACGGAAGCAGCGAACTTGGTGCCATTAGGGCCTTGGCAAGTCTGGTTTCTGGGACAGGGGCTGCTTCCAAGGCCTACTGTGAAGAAAAAGCTTTTGTCAACAGTTTGAGGGACTTGTGGCTTGTTTAAGCTGCGGAATTTAGAACTGAAATTGGCAGCATAAGAAGTATCGTTTATGGCAGGGAGGTTTGGTCTGATGAGAGGAGAGGATTTTGATGTGCCTTCGTACTCGAGCAAACCTGCGGTGGTGGTGTTATCGATAGCGCCAAGGCCAGTATTGTAAGGTCTAGCTGCCATAAGGAAACGGCCATTTGGTGGGTTTCGTTTAGCTTTCAAGAGGACATTAGTGGTCTGCCCTGGCCCTATGAGCAGTATGTCTGCTTTGAAAGGTTTCACGTAGAGTGCATCGGCTTCCACTGTTTTGAGGCTGTGATTTGCTATACTGAAGAAGAGCTCATCGTTGAGTGCAGCGTTGATCAATCGGAGAAGGTAAGTTTTCCCAGGCTTCACCTTCAGCTTGAAGGTTTCTGTAAGGAGAAAAAAGGCACAAGTGTGTAGACTTTAATTTTCAGGTGAAATTAGAGTTTTGGTAGTAAGTATTACTCGTACATATACCTTTCTGAGAGCAATTGTAGAGTGGGCCAGGAAGTCCATTCAGGGTGTATGCATCAGATACATTAGGGCCACCACCATTCTGAAGAGCTTGGCTTATTACTGCCTCTGTATCTGCATTCCACCACTCACCTGTGATATAAAAAAGAAAACAAAAAAGCTCTTAGCATCATGAAACGGAAAAGGGTGGAGTCGGTATCTGTGAAGGCGTATAGTATGTAGTACCAAACAAGATGGGAACTTCCTTGTAGGGCTTGGGAAAAGGGTAAGAAACTCCAGGCCTGGGAAGGATAATAATGGGTCCATAAAGGGTAGCTCTCAGCCATGAGACGTGAGCATGCCATAACAAAGTGCCCCTCTGGCCAATTATTGTGAAGTTGTAGACGTAGCTCTGATCCGTTTGGATGGGGCACTGAGTTATGTAAGCTGGTCCATCTGACCATTGGCTTTGAAGTTGTCGAATCCCGTGCCTGATGCCAGCATGGAAACAGTAGTCAAATTATTAAAGCATTTATGTATGTTTACACAATCAACGAATAATTTCAAGTTAATTAAGAGTAAACTTACCAGTGGATGCTAACGTTGTATTGAACATGGTTAACCACTTTAACCACCACTCGGTCCCCCTCTCTGGCAACGATAGGAGGCCCAGGGAACTTGCCATTCACCGTTACCATGCTCTTGGTGTGGCACAACCGAGTCACATTTTGCATCCTTACCTGTTAATTAGATTCCAACACCAGATATTGTCAAAGACTTGCTCATATGGCTATCTTAAAATCATCATACTGATAATGACTATTCGCGGTTAGCATACATCAAATGTGTAGTGTCTTGTTATTGGTCCATGCTTTGAAGCAGCAACGCCGGGCAAGAAGCTAAGGGAGGTGACAGTAGCCAGAATAAAGGCTCCTAAATATGCAGCTGAAGGACAAAACGAAGCACCCATATCCTTGACCCACATAAGTATGTATTTTGATCACTCGATATGGAAAAGAGCTAGGAGTTGTATAACTCCGATTGAGTTAATTAATTACTCAAAGTGGATTGCCTCGTCACAACCGAAAACTTAGCTTCTTATACTGAATCAAAAGGGAGCGTGGAGTCGATTAGGTAATGTATGTCTCACAAAAGTAGAAGGGGACCCAGTTAACCTCAACTAGAGTGGTGTAAAAGTCAATTTTAACTGGGTCATGATCTCCCCTCTGATTTGGACAATCATTTTCCTAATCCAATCAAACCATTTTTCCTGTCCTCCTCTCTGAATTAACTCTAGATTAAGTTTTCTAAACTGGAATGAAATGTCTCGTACCTACAGCTAACCGATTTATGTATACCACCTACCAAATACGAACAAGATTTATCTTGGTATCGTGTTCATGACACAGTCCCCGCGCGCACAAAAGTATATATACATGTACACACACACACACACATTAAGGATATTCAGCTGTAAAGTCACTTGAATAGCAAGTGAAAGTCAGATTAATGGGATTGTATAAGCAGTTTTAGGGGTGTTTATGTCGAAGATTATATTTAAAATATGTGCTGTTGATTACTTAATGTGTGTGTGTGGATATGTGAGTAGTTGGCGGTGGCGTCACTTGCAGCCAGACAGTTTCAACTGTCAGCCCAAAGGCAAGAAGAAGACGACATTTGACCTGCCTTTCTTTCAAGCAATTAAAAGGATGATAGCGATAACGTTAGTTTGTCATGATCTGTTATTACCAATAAAACTACTTGGAGAAACAAGTTACCTATGAAGTCGAAGTAACTTGTATTAACTATTAACTTTGTCGATGGCTTCATGATTTTTTGAATTTATCACCCAACACCTTTTATTGCCTCATCACATTTCAAAGGAGAGAGGGACTTGGAATAATTCATCATGAAAGTATCAAATTATATGGAGATTATAAATTATGAATAATTCAGTTTAGTTATTGTTCGATTGCGAGTGGCCGAGGATGATTAACATGTGTTTCTCCTGTAGCTTTCAACAAATTACTTTATTAGCTAGTCTTTCCGTATTCCACACATAATTAACCATGTTTGGTGCGCTATCTGGCTGCAGTTGGTGAGTTAATCTCATGTGAGGCATAATCACAACTAAATATATACTGAATTATTGATCAAAGAGGTTTCATGGCAGGGTTGATTTGAACGTAAAGGAAGCACTTCTTATCAACCCCCTTATTACTCTCACTATGAGCAGTCGTACTAGGTTAGAATCGAAGTCTATACTTTACATACCCGCATTCGTAACTGAGTGACATATATGGCAACATATTATGAAGGAAAGAAAAGTTATAGATAAACGTAGCTTAATCTCCATAACGGGCACCGCTGCATGAAAATCAGTCTTTGGAAATGTACACGTCTGTAGCATAGTATTTTAAACGATCTTCATCAGTAATATTTAGGATTCATAGTAAAAGGAAGAAGAGTAACGAAGATTGGTCCTAGTGAGTTTAGATTAGAGTGTACGGAAGATAGAAGCAGCAAGAAAGGGTCTTAGGATCAAAGCTCCTTTCTCCTTCACGGTGGGCCAACGTTGCTTTGATAACACTGCCTGCCATTTTTGGCAAACTCCCTCGTCCCCACGCCTTCTCAGGCTGCTAAAGATGGTTGATTTCTTTATGAACTCGCCTTTATATTCTTGATCCTCTTAATTTCCCACTTCAAGGGAAAAACTCACCATTATGTTTTAGTATTACTTATACGAGTGCAGTTATGCAAGATGCAGAAAACCCCTACGTACTAAGCAGTACATGCTGCAATCATGATCTGTGTGTGGCAAGGAAAGGGGAGGGTTGAATTGGATTGTGCAGTTATTATCCAAGCTAAGGTTTATACGGCTTTAGGTGAAAAATTTTGAGCCCTCAGAACCCGTATATAATCGAAAGGATTACACATGATTATTTCAAGAATCTTTATTTGAAAAGGATATATTTAGTATTAATGAATATGGAATTATTTGTGTCAAATACCTGTTAAATGCTTAAAGCCAGCCATGTTATGGAAGTACTTGAAATTGTTAGCAACTGAATGCCTAATTAGTGGCATGATAATGTTGTTTGCCCCCAACGGTTTCATTTTAAAATAATTGGAGATGTAGATATATATTATTGAGGTACAGTGGGGATGTGAAATGGCGGTGGATGCGTCCAAGTCCTATACAACTAAGAAGGCAATTGGAGTGGCGGGGTGTTGTCAATATGACCTTTCCTTCCCACGATTCTTGAATGAGGCCTGCAGATCAAGACGCATCCAACTCTTCTAACCACCATTACTTACCATAAAACCTGCTACCTACGTGCGACAACCATTTTATTTTTTTTTTCCCCTTACAAAAAATAAAGAAGCTAATTACGTGTCACATTCTCCTAATCTCCTATCTTGATCCGTGGTTTCCCATCAATGGCTATTATCTTTCATTTCGTTTGTTCCTCAATGGCTTCTTCAGCTCCTTCATCACGCTCATTGAATAGAAGTATTAACTATTAAGCACCGAAACAAAAAAAAAAAAATTATTGAATCAACAAATGCTTTACAAAATGTTTGTTGCATGGCTGGACCTAATCCTACTAGTACTACGATGCCATATCCAATTTGATTTTGTAAGGGCCATTTTACAAGTTTGCAATCACAAATCACGCGGAAGAAAAAATCCTCATCTATCTCCCACCTCATAAATAATCGCCCTCATTACTTAACATATGCTTTGGCTTTTGTCCATGTCAGCAGACCTTTGCATCAATCGTGGGCAGCTTACGCAACAAACAACTGCGAGAACAGGTAATACGTATAATGAGGACATAACAAAGGGATAGAAAGTCTGGTAGGAAATCAGTTAAAAGTTAAATGAAATGGTTACTTACAAAATATCAAAATTGAGGATCACAAGAAAAAAGGTTTTTCTGTTCATCCGTCGGATTAAACAGCCATCTGCAAAACATCCATGCTGCACCAACCACTGATAGAAGAGACAATATTGCCAAAAACCCAAAATGAGAAGGGTCATTTGCAATGATGGCAACTCCCAGCATTATAGATTCTGCCAAACTAGCAACAGCAACCTCCGTGGTCCCTATGAGATTTGCTTTGGATGATGGGATCCCGGTCTGAATAATCTGAGCACCAACAACATCATATGACATGTGTCCTAACCGTGACAATATCTGCATGCAGAGGCACATAGAAAACATTTGGTGAACAAAATGTTTCCATTTAATTTAACAGAGAGCTTCTCTCGGTGAAAAATAAAACATTGAAATAGGGGATTTCAGACAGCTCGCCCTAGGTCCAATTCTTGCTTGCCAACAATTGCACCTAGAATTTCAAATTGAGAATTCAGAGAATCTGATTAAAGGTTTCATTAGAACTATCTACATTCCATATTACAGTCTACAAAACTATTTCAGTATATACTGAACTTGTATCTCTATCAATTATGCCCACTTGCCATGATTTAGGCTCTTGAGCTGCAGTAAGGCTCCCTGTATATAGGTTTAACGAGAATAAATAGCGGCATAATAAAATTACTGAAACAACTTACAATCAGTGACAAGAATATAAGAAGTGGGCTTCGTTGGGAAATCAATCCACTCCAATATACAGCTACAGCCATGCTGAGAAGAAAAGCTTGAAAAACCAATCCAACTGCCCCAGCCTGGAAAAGAGAAAGCCTTCTTTTCAATTTTTTTTTTCCCAAAGAAGTGAGTGCATATTAAGTTCTCACACTCAACTGTCCAGTAAAAAGAAGGTGAAGAAGGAACCTTTAAAATGCCGAATTGTTTGACCAGAGTTGAAGACACAAATGTTGCGGCAACACCCATAAAAGCACACAATCCGCTGAATCCTCCAATGATAGAGGGATGTAATCCTGTTGAAAAATTCAAGTAATATGTTGGTGTTAGCATTGGTTTCAACAGGAGGGGTGGAGCTAAACAAACTTGGAAAAGCAACATTCATGCACTTGATGAGCTAATCCTTGTCACAAGTCACAACTCTCTACAAGGTATGGATCTTATAATCAGAGATGGTACATTAAAAACACGCATATACTTTTTTAGTTTTAATAAATAAGCACCAACAGCTCTTTTTAGGGTTTGATTACAAAAGCTTTCAAAAGGGTAATTTCTTTGTCAATTATGGGAGACAGCCATCAATTCTTAAAAAAAAAATCTTGAATTTCAATGTCTCACTCTTTTCTGCACCACAAGAGTTGGTCCGTCAGAACTCAGATGAGAAAGTCTTCTCCAAAGATAGAGTTTATTGAAGGTAATTTTACATACCACGTTGTGTTAAAAATGCCGTCATCAAACTTCCTGGTCCAAGAACAACATTGAAGTATAGGAGCACCCACGCAAGACTTGCAGGAAGAACTGGCTGTCCCAGATATTCCTTCCAGCCAAGCTTTATGGCTTCTACACCTTTAACAACTGCTTGTCCAGGAGACATTTAAAAAAAAAAAACAAAAACTGATAAAACCGGATGATGAATTGATTCAGAAAACAAACTATTCTTTTATTTTTTGTAATAGAACCAAAAAAAAAAAATCACTATAAATTATACCTATATTATAAGCATGTTGCCCAGAATCTTCAGTGAATACTTTGCAACAAGGTTGTGAAGCTTTAAACCGGTCAAGAACACCAGTGGATAGCTTGTTGGCTAACCATATGAGTCCAACCTGTAAATTTTAGAATGGAGGGTGAAAACAAATCCATCTTCCAACCAATAGAAGTAGTAATAGAAGGAAAATAAATTACCGTAACAGGAAGTAATCCCATCATTAAGCCAGCAGCAAATTTCAAGCAGCTTACTGGATGATATTTAGAAAGGAGGGCTCCAAAAAGTGATGCCCCAACTATCTGTAAATCCACATTTCATTAGTCTCTCCACAATAAAAGTGATTCTAGACTAAGAAGTGAGAACTTGTAATTATATACACTGGCTGACCAACTTATAATGAACATACAGATAGCTATCAAATACCTCACACATGAGATCAATTCGATTTAGTACTGCATTTGCCTGTGCAAGTGCAATTGGCCTATTCACTCCTGCTAGCTGTCAAAAGATACCATGACAAGGATTAGAGCAAATTTTTTAAACAGAATGATAAGTCAGAAAAAAGGGAATGAGTGAAGCTCTTAATCAAATTACCAATACAACCCAGTCACGTTCATTTGCAACCCCCACTGCAACACCACAAAGCCTTTCGATAGCCCCAGCTGAAACTAATACAACAAACCATGGACATAGAAGCATGGAAGTCACAGAGGTAGGACGAACAGAATGGGCATGAATGATCATTGTGGCAGACAGCAACTGCGCAGCCGCCTAGCAACAGCAAAAATGACAAAAATGATTTTTTGGAAATTCTAATATCTTGCTTTACTTTGTACTGCTTATAAAGGCTCACCTGAATGATATTCAAGCAATTATATGCAGGTACTCTGGGAAAATGGTCCATAAATTTCCCAACCAAAGGGCCTCCAACAATTATAGCAACTTTTGCGAAAAAACCCATTATCGCAACAGGCAAAAGGCTTGGGTGAATCAAGGCAATGGCAGAAGGCCAAGCAAAATTCCAAAGCTGTTCGACTAAATTTCCAGCTATGCAGTTTGCATAGAAAGCTGAAAAATATATACCCTTCAAGTTAACAGCTGCTTTAGATAATTAAAGCATTCAACTTTAAGATCATCAGTAGATGTCAAGGACAGAAGATGCAGAATAAGATTATCAAACAAGATTCAAATGGCCGTCACCTATCTCTTGGACAAGGTGTTCAGACTCAACATGCTTTAGTTTACCAAATGAAACTTAAGTTGATTTTACTCAATATGACAAATATTACAACCTACACAAGCATCACAATGACTTGATCGGAGTTTGTAAACTTGAGAAGTGTCTCACCATATAATGCAACTGGGTGAGCTGGTGTAGCTGCAAGCACATGTTGCTCTTCCTCCGACAAAACCTGTACGGAAAACCAGATTAAGATGACAAACAGTAAGGCAAGACTCAAGAATACTATATATGAAGAAAATAGCATACAGGTAATGCTGTCAAGAGACTATCTACATATGTGCCTTCCTTCAGTAGATTCAGGGACTCGGTCTCAAGAATGTCAGAGTTGAGCTTAACGATTGGCACCGAACAATTAGTTTCAACAGTTGACGACTCTCCTTGAGCCTCATCCATTGTGACATGATCCAATTGTATATCGGTATTTGTTATTGAACATCTTGAACTTAAACAGTCAAGCCTGTAACCGAAATGGGGAATGAGAGAGGTTCTAACGATGTTTGATGCTTAAACAACTAATTCAGAGTCGCAATTTGAAATGGCATCTATATCGTTCAGCTTTCAAGTCACATACCCAAAGTCCAAGTTCTTTTGAACATGAGCTATACTCTTAGAAAACGTCTTAACACAATACAAACAATCAAGTAATGTTTCATAATTCATGATGTCCAAATTATCCTCACTGAACTACCCATTCATTTAATAATCCGTAGTTTACACAAATCCTATTGGGACCAATGAAAAATAGAATCAGGTCCGATGGTAGACTAACTATGCAGAAGAAATAATATCTATAATGCTATTTAGGCCCCAAAAAATGTGATTATTCTGGCTACCCAGCCTTCGAGAAAATTAAAAGAAATCAATAGCAGTTTTTTCCATCCGCCGACCCCGAGTCTCAAACCGTGCAAATAACGGGGCTCGCCGATAGATATCTTATCTGAAGAAGAACAAAGCGGATGAAACATCGTTAATCCAGAAGAGAGGGCGTACCTATGAGAGGCACGTGAATAATTCAAGTTCAGCCATCGGCTAGAAGGGAAGCGATGGCGAATTCGAGCGGAAGACGGCGACGATAGAGAAGCTTGGCGAACAGAAAAATTGAAAGAATAGTTGGAGAAGGCGGCCGTAGCAATAACCATGGACGCTGCTGCTTGTAAAACTTCAAGCTCCTAAACTTGAAGGACCCTATGGGATTTGACGCACTCATGCAGTCCGGGCAATTCTATGAAAATCCTTAGTACTCTCCACAGTGACAGCTTCTTTGGGTCAAATTTCACTCCTCAACGAGCCAACCATGTATTGGTCGGCTGTTCTTCTTGAAATGAGATTTCACTGGAGAAGAGGTTGATAAGAAAAGCAAAGTCCTCGTGGCGAAGAAAATAAATAATGGGCAGCGAGTATTTGAAGACTATCTTATCTTGGCGATAGAGCTTTCTGCAGAGAACTTGGTTGGAATTTGGAACAGTTACTTTACTGACTCTGCTGTTATGCTGCCACAGTGTTTTCGGGCGGAGACTTGAATTGGGGTTTCTTTGTATAGCCATTGGTTTGGAGAGCAACCCTTGGGCTGGATCTTCTAATGTGATCCAAGCGGCACTCTCGTTCTGTCCTTACGCACAGTCACGATCCACGTGACAGCCTCCTTTTTAATTTTCCACTAACTTTTACCTACGCATATTAACTACTCCTATTTAATATCCTAACCATTAAATTATATTATAATAGTTGAGATCTAATCCTAGATATAAAGTAATATTTTCACATTCAATAAAATAAAAATCTACAATTATGATATTATTATATAGTATTATATTTCATCCATTAAATTATGATTCAATAGTTGAAATATTAAGTGGAGAGAGAAATAAATAGAGAGACCATTCTCCCCTTCTTCATTAAGCCTAGATATTCTTTTTTAAGTCATCCTATTCTCTTAGTTAATATTCTTGTTTTAAATATAAGATTCAGTTGATATTTTAAAAAAAATTAAGAAAGTATAAAGTTATTTAATCATATTATATATAGTGTATCATTATACATTATCTATTCGTTTATAAGTTAGCCAATCTAGTTTAAAGAAAAAAAAAGACAAATTTAAATATGTTAAAATGATGTTTGAAAACTGCTTTAAGAATATTTGAAAAACCAGAAAACTTAAACAAAGTAGCTATAAATAGAATTAAAATTTTAATAGGATATTTGGAACAAGATTTAAGGGATTTAGCCCTAATTGACAGACCTGGTTATATCCCATAAAGAAAGACTTCCAGGGATGATCGAATATAATCCGGGTGATAGAAGGATCCTGTCCTCTTTCATACAGGATACTGTTACAGATCACTGCCCTCACATGGGTGATCAGACCTTCCCCCTTCAGACCATA
>JBAGKO010000015.1:2003799-2044580 GCA_037177275.1 Acacia concinna
TAGAATTAGCTTTATTTATTTCTTTATTTTCTTTTATGCAATTTAATTTACAAAATAAGAAAACCAATTACAAACCCCTTTTCTAACCATTTTTAACGCTTAGTTAACTTAGGGAAATCAAAATTAAGGCTCCTTGATAAGAGAACGATCCCGAGTTAA
This sequence comes from Acacia concinna, assembly GCA_037177275.1. NCBI lineage: Eukaryota > Viridiplantae > Streptophyta > Magnoliopsida > Fabales > Fabaceae > Acacia > Acacia concinna. The sequence goes on from JBAGKO010000015.1 coordinate 2,003,959, forward strand.
TTGCACTATATTGCATTTTAATTCGTGGTAAAAAAATTTTGTATTTAACCCCGAGGCAACTAAGGTTGTGTCAAATCAACAGGTATCCCAGGAATCCTGTTAATAATGGCCTCAAGTTCCTGTATCTTTCTCAAACATTCTTCAGGTAGATAGGGGAGGATCCTTTCAGCCACGGGTTGGTAGGCATCTTGGCCATTTTGGATAATCTTCACTAGATGGATTGTTGAGTTAGGTTCATCACGTTGTTCCCTAGTGTCATATTCCCCTATAATTTCTTTAGGCTCCATGCTACCTACATTTGTTCCTGGTACAGGGTTAAGGTTAGTTAAAATATAGGAACATAGGTTAATACTTGAGGGTTGAGTTGTCTATGAGATAAAGTCTATGGGCATCCCCTAGGGTCGGTCATTGACAAGGGGCACAGATGTTGATAGTACCATCTGCCTCAAGTCTAGCATGTTTCTGGTAGCGAATGCGGTGATTTTCTCCTTCAAAGCCGAGTTTTCAGTTTTCAATTGTTGTAGTCATTCTTGTTGTTGAGCATGACATTCTTCTTGGTGTGACACCTTTTTAGCTTGCTCCCGAGTTGAGCTGCTTGTTTTTGACCAAATCGGCTAGTTCAGTCACAATCACTTCAAGAGCTACGGATCACTGATCGATAGGATTGATGATCTTTCCTGTCATATTGAAAATAGAAGAAAATAGAAAGATATACCAAAATTCTAGGGATTAGATTCTTGCATTGGATGTTATAAAAAAACTCAATGCGTTGTTGGGTCCCCATGATCGATGCCAAACTGTTTGAGTAGAATTTGGTTATTATGTAATTAAATAAAAGATTTTGGATCACCAACAACAAGATAATTCAGATAAGAAAGGAAATAGATCAAGCGCGAGAGATTGGAGAGATTTTTATTAAAGCGCGAATGTGAACACAATGGTTTCTGAAAATTTAGAGTACAAGAGTGATTGTGAGTAATTTAGTGTGTGTTTGACATCTAAGCTACCCTTTTAAATAGCTGGTATAATCGTGTAACGTGTCTATCCCCGACCTAGAATATAGGAGTTAGTTGCAACATCTAATCCGGCCAGTCTTCCCTAAAATTCTAGGCTCGTGGGGTTGGACTAGTTCTGGGACTTCCACATGTCCTTATGGCTATTTTGATTATGTCTCTGTAGATATATCTTCTATCAGGCCTTGAAGATGTTCGCTACATTTCTAGGCCTTATTGCTACTCGGCCTACTTCCATTACCCCCGGTTCCAATTATAAGACCCAATTGACATTTTTAAAAAACAAATAGAGAAACAAAATAAGTTATTTAATTATATTATGTTAAATGATAATTTTTAATACTCTAAAGTAATGTTATTAGCTTTCTTAGGATTATCCAAAAAAGTAAATTGGATTTTATAATTAGGGTGAAGGAAGGAGTATTTAGCATCAAAGGGAGTACTATTTATTATAGTTAGCTATGCTTTTTTTTTGTGTGCCAACATTAGAGTTAGCTATGCTATATGATTAGAATTTTCTCCCACTCAAAGCATAGGCGTTATAAAATGGCAAAATTAAAAAAGATAGAGACCTACAAAATCTAGGTAGATAGAATGCAACTAGAGAAAAAAAGGGTGCATGGAGTGATTTGTATTATTTGTTTTGATTATTGAAATGATTTTAATGGTTAATAAGTAGTATGTGTGTTTGAGAGGAAAGAGTTGTCTCCCCTAACCCCTCTCTACTTTATCTCCCCATGATTTATCTATCATTAGATTGGTTTTTAATGATTAATATTATATATTATATTAAAAATATTATTGTAATATTAACTGATTATATAGTTAATTTAGAATAAATCTTAACCATTAAAACCCTATCCAAAGGTGGGAAAAATTAAGTGGAGAGGAAATGGAAAGAATTAGTGAGGACACTCATTTCCTATATGAGAATGAGTAAGGAATAATGGATAACCTGTCTTCTCCCAATTTACTTTTCCTTTTTGCGCGTATCAAGTATGGATTGAGATTTTGTTAATAAATACTCCTTTCGGTCTTAATTATAAGATTTATTTAACTTTTTTGGAGAATCCAAAAAAACTAATTAGACTACTTAAAAACATTTAAATTTATCAATTTTCTTCAAACTATTTTGTTTGATTTATGAACTAATATATATTATAATAAAATACAACATATGATATGATTAAGTAATTTATTTTGTTTCATTAATCTCTTCAAAAGAAGTCAATTGTGTCTATAATTAAGACCAGAGTATATATTTTAGTTTTTTTAAGGGTTAAGGTGCAAAAGTGATAACGAACTATTTTCTCAAGGGTGTCTAGCACAATTATCTATTTTGAGGTGCAAAAATGACAACGAACTATTTTTTTAGAGCAAAAATGACAATGCCATTTACTCTCACTAATTGTCGTTAACTTTTTTTGAAATGTGGGTCCTACTGTTGAATATTTTAATATATTTTTAAAATTTTAAAGTGCAAAAAACACAACGAATTGTTTTCCTATATGCAAATTTAACAAAGAACTATTTTTCTATGGGCACCCAACAAAATTATTTTTCATAAGAGTATTTACAAGGTAAACATGGGCATTTACATAAAAGCATTTGTTTGAGCAAATTTTCGTCATATGATAATTGAAAAATGTACTTGAGTCACCAACAACAAGGGAATTCAAATAAGAGAAAAATAGATCAAGCAAGAAATTGGAGCGATTTTACTGAAGCATGAGTATGAGTACAGTGATTTTTGGGAATTTAGAGAACAAGAGTGATTGTGAGAGTTACAGTTACCCTTTGACGTCTAAGTCTACCCATATTAATAGCTAATCTATCCCCATCGTGAGTCTATCCCTATCCATATGTTACAACATTTACGGGTCTTGCCAATCTATCCTGAAATTTCAAGCTGTAGGGATAGACCAGTTCTGGAGCTCCCATGTGTCCTTATGGTAGTTATGACTAAGTCTCTAGATTTGAAGCTTCTATTGGCCCTTGGAAATGATTGTTGCATTTATGAACCTGTTTTTTCTGGGCCTTATTGCTGATTGGCCTACTTCCAATTTTTAGGTATACAATAAATCCCCTACTCTTTCTGGTCATCGATTAGAAGGTAGGAAGAGTAGACACTCCTTTTTCCACGTCACACACGTCTTCCCAACCTAACGATTGCTTTCTTATCACCTCTTTGTATTACTATCAGAATCATTGTTGGCCTGCCTCATCCAACGGTTGGGTTTGAAGTCTCATTTTTGCACAAGTTCCCAAGGGCGCCATTATGACGAGTGGAGACGGTTTCTTCCTATAGGGCAATTACTAAGCCTTTAGAACTTCCTATCACTTTTTCTCTACCCTATTTAATTGCTCATACTACCATTGACGACTTTTCACTCTTCCTATTGAGGTCACAATTCTTCCTTTTTCATTCTTCTCTTTGGTTACTTTCTACGTTTGTTCTCTAGCTATAGGTTTTGTCCAGCAGTGACATCATTTTCTTCTCTTGTCAAGTAACCCTCACGCTAGAACTCGGCACATTTCTGTTGTCTAGATAGTAACTATGTTCTCTGGTTTGATCTAACATCACTAGCAATTTGGCTTCGTACCTTTGCTTGCTTTCTTTTAGTTTCCGTAGGAGTAGTATGAAGGATAATTTTTTCACATTCTATAGAATGTATGAATCTAGCTCCAAAGTTAGGGTTTTGTCCAAGGGAGATAAGTCTGCCCACATAGTTCCATCGATGCCGATCTAAGGCTGTATTGAAGGGACAATAGGATTCTTCCAAGTATTAGGTATTATTGTATTTTAGAGGAAGAATTAGATAACATTCATTTCAATTATGCGATTCCACCATCTGTAGAGGTTAGGATTCCCTATCCTACCAAGATGACAACATTGATTCTGAAGGGTGGACAAGTATTTATGTAGAGTGTTTTATGTATGGGTCTTGTATTCCCCTTCCCTCTTTAGTTGCGAGTTTGTGTAGACATTTTGATCTAGCCCCCGCCTAACTAATGTCGCACTTATGGCGAATAGCCATATCGCTAGAAAAGTTAAGCGTGGAGACTGCAGCATTGCTGACCGTGGAAGATCTCCTTCAATCATATTCCTTGTCATGCACAAGAATGGTTTGTACACCTTGTTCTCTAGAAAAAAAGGCCCCATTGTATATCACTAGTGAGTAGATCAACGATAGGGGTGGAAGGACCGATTCGTCTTCGTGAGGTCGACCAAGTCGTGGATGATGGTTTTCCCATCCGTTCTTCCTGGAAACCCAAGAGTAAGTTCTTTTCAAGTATAAAAATTGTACTTATCTTTTGTGTTCTCATGATGTGGAATTTCACTGTATTTGCAGACGTTGGTGGAGACATATCCTTGCTAGAAGGATTTAGTAAAGAATGTATCAACCTTATCTTGGCTATCCCTCAGAGAAGAGAGATTTCCATAAGCTTTTACAGTTAGATAGCATCCTTCTTAGTAAGTATTATAAATTTCCATCCAATCGCCTCTATTTTTTCTATTTTGTCTAACCTTTGTTTTTATTGGATCCTAGTTTGTGCAGCCAGGAAGTCAAGGATCATTCCTATCATCTATGGGAAAGATATCAAGGATTATGAATAAACCTATAAATGCTAGTTTACTATAGAGCTTTTAGACGATGAAATGGATGTAGGTGCATCAGGAGGAATCGATAGAGAATAAGGAGTGACTGTCGAGAGAGTAACATCTGAGCCAGTACCACCTAAACTATCCTTGCTGTTGAGATATCCCAGACTTCAACAGAGGATCAAGGCTCTCTGTGAATGTTGCCTCATTCTATTCAGCTTCTTTGACGCTTAACCTTGGCCGTCTGTGGCCTTTATTGCGTTTATTAGCTTCCTACTCTTAGTAGACATGGATGTTAGGGTCGTTTACAGCCCCTTTTTATTGCTTTTTGTCATAGGCCTATATCTGGGCATGGATGCTTTGGCCATATAAGGCCCTTTTAAATTTAAGTTTTTTGTTTCCATAACTGATGCCATCGCTTTTGACATGTGCTTAGTAGTAAGAATTTTGTGGCTAGAATGTGAGTCGTGACAAATTTATATGTGCACGGATCACTTTAATTTTCCCTATTGTAGGGATCGTAATGTCAAGAACCTTGACTATAAATTAATGCACCAACGTGCTAAGCTAGATACGATGTAAAGGGTAGTGTCGAAATTAAATGATTGTAACTTAGTCTCATGATGTCAAGACATAGTGTATAGTATTCATGAAATGTAACATTCAAGACAATGAGATGTAATACTTAAGACAATTTTATAAGGTATTTTAACCTTGTATTACAATGTAAGGCATCTAAGTCAAAATAATATGATAAGATTGGTACGTCTCGCTTTTGACGACTTGTATGAAGTGTCTAAGATAACGTGATATGACAAGTCGAGTATTTCCCATCCCTATCATAGTCGTTGGGCGTCTAAGTCAATGAAACATAACAAGTTGGGTATTTCTCATCCTTTCCATAGGTATAAGGCATCTAAGCCAATGTAAAATGACAAGTTGGGTATTTCCCATACCTGTCGTAGGTATAGGGCATCTAGCCTATTTTAACATGGTAACGTCTCAGTCGAGTTTGCTTCTCAAAGCGTCAGGCTAGCGTTTGGTCTATCTAACTTATCTGACGGGTTATCTGTTAGAAAGTTACATTCGTACTTTTGTATTGGAGCGTTATATACCTTTGTGGCCTGTGTCAGGGCTTATATGTATCTCCTGCATAATGAATGAGTAAAAAATGCAAGTACAACAAGTTACTGGTTAAACTAGCCCATCGCGCATGGACTATATAGCCCATGGTGTCAGTCCTTTAGGACAGTAACTTTAGTGGGCGTTTGTCATCATTCCCATGAACCTTGGTAAAAGTGTCAGTCATGTATATTCTAGAAATTTTAAGCATATAAAAGACATGTTTCTAGAAATAAAACTTTTTAAGGTGGATTGTGTTTCAATATCTTGGTAAGGGTTGATCCTGTCTGTCACTCAGTTAGTAAGCCCCTTTTCCAACATTGCCTATTAATCGATACGGTCCCTTGTAGGTTGGTCTGAGTTTCCCATCATGAGGGTCTTGAGTATTCTCAAAGACTTTCCTTAGAACCCAATCCCTTACTTTAAATTGTTGGGTGCGAACATTTTGTTATAGTACTAAGAGATATTCTGTTGGTGTGATGCTATCCTTATAAATACTTGCCCGTGCCATTCTACAGCTATGTCTAGCTGATCGCACAGAGCTTGGTGGTTGGACTCTTAGTCTAACCATGTGTATCATAGTGAGGGTAATCCGGTTTTGACTGTTATCATTGCTTCATATCCATACACAAGTGAAAAGGGGGACTCCCCTGTCGCGATTTTGGACGTGGTGCGATGCACCCATAGGATCGAAGGTAGCTTTTTGCCCATATCCATTTGGCTTTTTCAAGCCTCTTCTTGAGCGATTTTATAAGTATCTTGTTGCTTCATTGGATTTAGGGTTCCTAGGTTTTGAGAATAGGTGCACAACTCCCAAGTTTTGGAAAAAGTTGTGAAACTGTCTTATAATGAATTGTGATCCATTGTCACAAACTATCTCCTTAGGTAACCCAAACCTGTGGATGATGTTTTTTCAAATGAACTAGACTACCTCTCCTTTCTGAATATGGGAATACGACTCAGCTTCCACCCATTTTGTAAAATAGTCTATTAACACGAGCATATAAACAACTTTTCCAAGGGCCATTAACAATTTACCTACTATGTCCATCCATCATTTCATGCATGGCCACGCCGAGGTAATAGTGTGAAGCATCGCAAGCGGTTGGTGTGATATGTGGCTAAATCTCTACCAACAATCAAACCTTTTGAATAGGCTTTTATGCATCCTTCTGCAGTATAGGCCAGTAGTACCCAATACGCAGCATCTTTCGTATCATACTCCTACTCCCCGTATGATCTCCACACTCACCTTCATGTATTTCCTTGAGTATGAATTTTGCTTCTTGGGGTCCAACACATATAAGTAGGGGCCAACATAAGATCTTTTGTAGAGTATGTTATCCAATATGCAGAATCTAGCAGCCCAAACTTTTATTATGTGTGCCTCATTCTCATCGCTTGGAAGTACACCTTCTTACAAGTAATTAAACAGAGGAGTCTTCTAATCCCAATTTAAGTGGGTCGAGTAAATCATACCTTGCTTCTGGTATGTCATTGGGAACTACAAGTATATCACAGGGATAGATTTGATCTCGTTTGTTGATATGGAGGATCCCAGCCCAGTTAACGCATTAGCCTCATGATTTTCTTTATGATTAATTTGCATTATTTGGAACATTCTAAAGGTTTTGGCTAGTTCCATAGCTGGTTTGTGATACACTTGCATGTAGGAGTCTTTCGCCTGGTATGCTCTATCCAGCTGTCTAACAGCTAGTTGCGAATCGCCCCTGACTTTGAGGTTTGTCGCTCCCAATTCGTGAGCCAATTGCAATCCTATAATAAAGGCCTCACACTCGGCCTCATTGTTAGTAGCTTTGAAATTACATCACACAGATTGGCGTACCACATCTTTTTGAGGGGATTTTATAACTATTCCTAGCCTAGTTCCCTTTATAATAGACGTGTTATCCACATATAGTATCCATTCCCCATCTTTATCATGTCTAACCATTCCTAAGACCTTTTTCTTGGCCTCTACCAACAATTCTAGTGTGAAGTTTGCTATAATGTCAGCCAGAACCTGTGATTTGATCACAATATGCAATGATAGGTGATATCAAATTCACTTAATTCTACCAACCACTTAATTAGGCTACTCGATATGTTTGGCTTATGGCGTATGTTACAAAGTGGGAAAGACAACACAACTATTATGGGATGCACCGGAAATATGGGCGTAACTTTATGGATATGGACATAAGGGAAAGGGCTAGCTTTTTGAGTTGAGAATATCAGGTTTTTGCATCAAGTAGTTTTTTGCTGGTATAGTATATGGGTTTTTGTGCGTCTTGATATTCCCCTATTAAGACTGTGCTAATTGCTTTCATAGATGCAAACAAATAAACAAATAAAATTTCACTTAGGTTCGACTTAGATAGGAGTGGTAGCTTGGTCAAGTACTGCTTAGCCCTTGTAGCGTCAACTCACACTCATCATTTCATTCAAATGTCTTATTCTTCTTTAGTGCATCAAAGAAAGAGTGACACTTTTATGATGATTGAGATATAAACCTATTAAGGGCTGCGATTCTACCTGTCATTCGTTGCACATCACGTATGCATGTAAGGGAAGGAATGTTTAGTATCGCACTAATCTAAGCTGGGTAAGCCTCTATGCCCTGTTGAAACACCAAGTAGCCAAGGAACCTTTTGACTGTCACCCCAAAGGAGCATTTTTTAAGGTTCAACTTCATATTATATTTACGAAAAAGGTCAAACGTCTGTTTCAGGTGCGACACATGCTGATCTACCTTAAGTAACTTGACTAGCATGTTGTCGATATAAACCTCCATCGTCTTCCCTAGATGTTGTGAAAACTTTTTTTTGGCCAAACGTTAGTATGTCTCCCCTGCATTCTTTAAACCATACAACATCACTTTATAACAATAGATGCTACATTTCGTGAGTAATGATGTTTTTTCTTGATCTTCTAGATGCATCAAGATCCGATTGTACCTAGAAAATGCATCCATAAAGCTCAATAGTTCATAACCGAACATGGCATCAACTAACAAATCTACATGAGGTAAAGGGAGAGAATCTTTCAGTCATGCTTTGTTGAGATCTGTGAAGTCAATACACACCTGATGTTTACTGTTCTTCTTTGGGATGACCATGACGTTTGCTAACCATATGGATATTGCATTTCCCTTACTAACCTGATGTTAATGAGTTTTTAAATCTCCTCATTTATGATTTGATTCCTCTCAGGTGCAAACCTGCACTACTTCAGTTTAACGAGTGAAGGTAGGGTCAAAGTTAAGCTTGTGTGTTACCATGCTCAGGTCGATCCCTATCATATTTGCATGTGACTAGGCAAAGTAGGCCTTATTGTCAATTAGAAAGGTTAGAATCGTACCTCACATTACAGGGGATAGATGCCCTCCTAAGTAGACTTTACGCCTCGGTTGGCTGGCAATAAGGGTGACTTCCTTTAACTCTTCTTCGGCTAGGGTCCCTGACCCATCACCCCAAGGTAGTTGTTGTAATTTCTATGCTGCTGTGTTTTTGGAGGGTTTTAATGATGCCTAGTAACATTCTTGAGATGCCTTCTAATCTCCCTAGATTTTTTTAATTCCCTAAGGTGTGTAGAATTTGATAACTTAGTAAAGGTGGACGAGACCGCCTTCATATGATGGATCTATAGTCTACTGACCAAGGCATTATACAAAGAAGGGCAATCCATGACTTGGTATTTGAATGGTACGTTCATCCCAGCTGCAAAGGTTATGAGCATAATCTCACCGAGACTACAATCTGGGGCCCTATATCTAAAGACCAAGATAGATGGTGCCTGAATCGCTCCTATGTATATAATGTTCATTGAACTTCTTAGATCAATTAACACCTATTTAATATTAAAATTTTCCAAGAAAATAGAAATTACCAGAGCATCATCACGAGGGTGGTCTAGGCGAGATATTTCTTCTTCAATGAAAACAATCTGCTTGCATTTTGGGAGTGACTCAGTTGTGATCTTAGGGGTAGGATCTCTCAATAACGTTCGAGAACAACATTTAGCCACTAAGTAGGTATATCTACTAATCTCCGGTCCTCCCATGATGTTGTTCACAGTCCTTAGGTTCCAAGGAGGATCCTTTGGTGTAAGGATGGCAACTTTGGGTCTTTCCTCATTTCCATATGTTAGCCCCTTATTCAGCAAGTGTGTCAAGCATCCTCTTTTCAATTGTTCTGCACCTCTAGTCATAAGGCAATGCAATCTATGGTACAATGGCCATGATTGTTGTAGAAGTCACACTATTTCGTCCTGTCTCCCTGGTCCACTGGCTTTTTAATTTTTTGAGGTGATCTTGCGTTGTCCCCCACGTCAGCTAACACAACAATGATCTCTCTTGCACTCACAAAAAAGTTATATTCTTCTAATCTCTGAGGGAGCAACTGGTTGGTCATGGAAGACAAGGCAAGAGTCTGCTTTCGCTCCAAACTAGTGGTTAGGTATGGTTCAGCTTTCCATCCTTTGTTGGGGCGTCAGGGGTTCCCAGCATGCCTGTCAGACCCATCACTTTATGCCTATATTGTCTTTCATTCACTTCGTCCTCCTCTCACTTAATTTGAGCCTAAGCTCGAGCCAATACATCATCTACCGTACTACATGTATATTTTGTCAATTCCTTATAGAGGTCAAATTCAGGCAACAAACCTTTTCACAAGGCTGATACTGCCGTAGCCACATCGCAGTTAGGTGTGTTAACTTTCTCTTAGTTGAAGCATCCCAAGAAGTCGCGTAAAGGTTCCCTCCCTTTACGTTACCTTATACAGATCATTTGGTTGCTTCTTGAGCTTTCTACTATTAGAGAACTATTAGACAAATGCATCATTTATGTCTGTAAACAAAGTTATAGACTGGGATGGTAGGGATGTAAACCACTCCATTACTAGTTCTGTTAAGCTAGATTTGAAGCCCTTGCACATGCATGCCTCACGTACTCCTCTGGGGATTACCATCATATGCATCCGTTGTCTATAGTGTGACATGTGCTTGTCGGGGTCGGTTGTACCATCGTACAATCTGGTATTAGGGGAGAGTAAATTTCTTTGCATATCTATCAAGGAAATCTCATGAGCAAATGAAGAGTCTGCAAAGCTACTCGGATGACTCTTCTTCAGTGGGGCGGGCATCCTATGGATCCTATTCGCAATAGCCTCAAGGTCATGTATCTTCTTTAGCTATTCATCAGGTAGACTAGAAAGGATCCTTTCAATCATAGATTGGTGGATGTCTTAGCCATTTTGGGCAGTCTCCATTAGAGGGATGGTCGAGTTAGGCTCGTCTCAGTTTAGGATGCCATGTTGCTTCTCAATGTTGTGTTCTCCAATAGCTTCTTCAGTCCCTATGTTTCCTACATTTGTTCATGGCAGGTGGATAACATTATTAAATTATGGGAACAAAGATTACTACCTGATGGCTGAACTATCTTTGGGACAAAATCCACGAGCATCCCCTAGGGCCAATCAGTAACGCAGGTTAAAAATGACAACGGCATCGTCTGTCGTGAGTCTTGCATGTCTCTAGCAGTGAATGCAGTGACCTTTTCCTTTAAGTTTGAGTTTTCTATTTCTAGCCATTGTAGCCGTTCTTGTTGCTGAGCATGACGCTCTTCTTGGTGTGGCACTTTCTTGGCCTTTTTCGCAAGTTGAATTGCTTGTTTCTTTACCAAATCGTCTAGTTCAGTCAAGTTTACTTCAAGACCTGTAGGTCATTGATCAGTGGTGCTAGTATTCTTTCCTGTCATGGTTGAAAATAGAAGAACACAGAAAAATATGTCAAAACTTAAACGTTAGACCCTCGCGCTGGATGCTACAAAATATTTAAAAAGACTGTTGCTAGGGCCCCATGGTTGGTGCCAAAATGTTTAAGCAAATTTTTGTTATATGATAATTGAAAAATGAATTTAGGTCACCAACAACATGGGAATTCATATAAGAGAGAAAAATAGATCAAACGAGAGAGATTGGAATGATTTTATTGAATCACGAGTGTGAGTATAATGATTTCTGGAAATCTTGAGAACAAAAGTGATTGTGAGAGTTACAGTTACCCTTTGACATCTAAGTCTACCCATATAAATAGCTAATCTATCCCCATCATGAGTCTCTCCCTGTCCCTAGAATATAAAGGTTAGTTGCAACGTCCACAGATTTGAACAATCTATTCCAAAATTCTAGGCTTGTGGGGAAAGACCAGTTATGGAGCTCCCATGTGTCCTTCTGGTGGTTATGACTAAGTCTCTAGAGCTAAAGCTTCTATTGGGCCTTGGAAATGACTGCTTAATTTCTGGACCTGATTTTTTTGGGCCTTATTGCTGACTGGCCTACTTCCAATTTTTAGGTATACATTATTTATATTAACATCCTTACTTTATTCTTTGTATAAGAGTATTTACAAGGAAAATATTGACGTTTACATTATAATTAAAGAGATTTAAAAGAATGTAGAAAATGTAAAAAATTTGACATTTACATATTTATCTTGTAAATACTCATATTTGTCTTTTCATTGACAAAACTTAATTTTATTTTGAAAAAAAGGGTGTAATAAAAAACATAATTTTATCTTGATCAAAAGGGTATAATGAAAGACAAAATATAGATATTTACAAAACAAACAAAAAGATTTAAAATAATTTAGGGATTTAAATAATTTTAGTCATTCAAATATTTGTTTTGTAAAAAGTGTTTATTGCACCTTTTAAGTCAAGATAAAATTAAGTTTTATAATACGGGCATTTACAAGACAAATGTTTGAATGTCCAAAATTTTTTTACTTTTTAAATTTTTTTAAATCCCTTTAGTTATAATGTAAACGCTCATATTTGCATTGTAAATGCTCTTGAAAAATATTTATGTTGGGTGCACCTAGGAAAATAGTTCGTTGACATTTTTACACCTCAACCTTTTAAAAATATATTAAAATATTCAGCATTGGGACCCACATTTCAAAAAGAGTTAACAGCAATTAGTGAGAGTTAACGACATTGTCATTTTTGCTTCAAAAAAAAATAGTTTATTGTTATTTTTGCACTTCAAAATAGATAATTGTACTAGATGATCTTAAAAAAAATAATTTGTTGTTATTTTTGCACCTTAACCCTTTTTTTAATGATAATTCTAACTCGTCCAGGTTAATATTAGGGAAAATCCTAAAAAAGACAAGGGAAATAGGAAAATTCTAATTTAGAGTAGCGAAATCGAAAAATCTCAAATCAATCTTTTTGTACTTTTGTGTAATTACGAAAATGTCACTGGATTTTTAATAACATGAATATCTTAATTTACAATAAGAATATCTCAATTAATAGCAACAAAAACATTTAGGCACTATATTTACACTGTGAATTGTTTGTGCTGCTGTTGTTAAGTGAGATACTCTTATTGTAAATTACGATACTTGTGTTGTAAAAATCTAGTGGCATTTTCGTAATTACATAAAAAAGTACAAAAAGGCTAATTTGGGATTTCCCAATTTTACTGCTCTGAACTGAAATTTCCGTATTTTCCTTGTTTTTTTTTTTAATTTTTCCTTAATATTAAGAATTTTGATTTAAATTTAGAGGTTAATTCTAACTGTAGTTGAGATAACGTGGCATAAGAAGCGAAGGGATAAGTGCATGGAGAGGAGTCAATAATTGATGTGGCCTCAAATGCTAAACACAGTCAAATAATAATAAACGCGGACCCAAATCAAGAGCAAGTGATTACATTTGGGGAACAAAAAAATAGAGAATGAAACATTGAAGATTGAAGGAGTCAAAACTCAAAACTCAAAAGTGCCATGAATACGCAGTCTTCATCGGAAGGACGACTCAACAAAAGCCTCTGCTTTATCCCACACTGCCCTCTGCATTCATTACCACCAATTCTCCCTCCAACATCTCTCTCTCTCTCTTGCTCTGTTTCTTTCAACTCAAATCCCACACTTCCTTGGTACTTACTATTCCCCTTCTCCTCATTTCACTTTTCTCTTCTTCCCTGTTCTTGTCTTTTTAATCCTTAAAAAATGTCACCACATCCTCACTCTTCCCTGGAGCAACTTGTATTCAAGACTTCTATTTAAGTTTCATGCAGAATTCCCCCCCCCCCTATTTTCCTTCATATGTTTATCGAAACCACATCCACATCCACACACACATGCATATTTACTTTTATTGATTCTGCATTGTATTCAATGTTTACAGGGGATTACCACACGTTCCAGAAAATGGCAGACTTGGAAAACATGCTGCTGGAGGCAGCTGGAAGGACCAGTACTCCTGTTATACAACGGCCCACGCTTCCAAATTCGAGGTTTAAAGGCGAGGGCTCATCTTCTGATGGCGCGAGTGAATCCAGAGACGAAGAAGACTCCGAAGATGATACTCATGCTTCCACCAAGATGCCATCAATGCCTCAATCCCACGTCCCCTTAAAGAAGAGGTTAGACCCCTCCAGAAGACCTCCCCAACAACATGATCACGATGACAACGACGATGACGGTGGCGCTTCTGGACGTGATGGTGCAGAATCCAGCGACGAATCTGACGTTGGCAGCGATCTCTACAAGAATGAAGACGACAAACAGAGGCTGGCCAAAATGACTGAGCTTGATAGGGAGATGATTTTGACTGATCGAGCGGACAAGAAAGGAGAAAAGGAATTCAAAGAGCAGTTGAGATTGAAGAAGATGGACCGTGCAAAGAGCAGTCAATCATCAAGAAGATCAGAAACTCCATCGTCCCTTCCATCCTGTGCCAAGGTACGTTCTTCTGCTAGATATGCTGAGAGGACAGTCTCCATAGGAGATGCTTTAAGTGAATTGAGAGCCAAACGTATGAGGCAGCAAAACTTCCACTCTCAAGATAACACGAGCAAATCAAAAGATTTGACGACAAACTCGACAGGCCAGGGAGTTTCATTGGGCAAGCGAAAACCAAGAGTTGAAGCAAGTTCAAGCAGCTCTGGTCAGAGTGAGAGCATGATGAGGTCCGACAGCGACAGAGAATCATCGGACCACAATGGTCTGGGGGACAGTGACGATGATAGAGACGTCACAGGATCAGAGGTTCCAACATTTGAAGACATTCGCGAGATTACATTAAGGAGGTCAAAACTCGCCAAGTGGTTGAATGAGCCGTTCTTTGAAGAGTTAATCGCGGGCTGTTTTGTGAGGATTGGGATTGGGAAATCGGACCATGGACCTGTGTACAGGCTCTGTATGATACAGAGTGTTGATGTGAGTTGCCCTGATCGACAGTATATGATAGAGAACAGAGTGACTCATAAGCGTTTGGTTTGTGTGTGGGGAAGTGATAACTCGGCAGCCAGTTTGCAGATATCAGTGGTATCAGATTCAGCGCCATTAGAGAAAGAATACAAACAGTTGATGCGAGAAATAGAGGAAACGTGCAGTCAAATGCCAAGCAAACTGGATGTAGAGGACAAGAGGGAGGCTATTAGAAAAACCAAAACATACATATATTCAGCGGCCACAGTGAAGCAAATGCTAGAGGAAAAAAGGACTAGGCCCATGAACATTGCAGTGGAAAAGGACCGTTTGAAGAACCGGTTAGAAATAGCAAAAAGCAACCTTGATGAGGAAGAGGTGGATAGGATCTACACAAGGCTGCAGGAACTAGAAGCAACACGGCAAGCTCGAGACAATGATGTCAGGGCCAAAAGGCTGGCTGAGATGAACAAGAAGAATAAGGTTGATAATTTCAAAAATTTGTCAGATCTTAGAAGAGTGAGTGGAAATTTGAAAGCAGGGGAGGAGGGGTATGATCCCTTTTCAAGAAGATGGACGAGGTCGAGGAATTACTACTCTGCAGAGCATGGGGAAATTAACGAAGCTGGAGATGGAGAAAGTGAAGGTGAAGGAGAAAGGGATGAAACTAAGGGTGGGAGTAGTAAGGAGGTAAGAGAAGAACAGGAAGCAAGCGAGACAACGAAGGTTGGTGTTAATGCCACAGAAGAAGCCGCTGATGCCAGGAAGCTAATCAATACGGTTGCTCCGGTGGATCATGGAACAGAGACAAACATGCTGCATGCTTTTGATCTACCAATTTCATTGGCTGTGCTACAGAAATTTGGTGAACCACAAGGATTGAAGAATGGATTCTTGGCAAGGAAGCAACAAGTGGAAGCTACAGTGGGGTGCCAAGTCCCTGAGAACGATGGGAGGAGACATGTTTTAACGTTAACCATTAGTGACTATAAGAGAAGAAGAGGACTCCTGTGAAAGTGTGGGAAATTAAAAACTGATGTATGATACATTGAGGCCTTAATGATTACTATCCGTGAGCAAAAATATCACCTCCATCTCGTGTTTCTGACAGTTTTCTGCCTCCCTTAAAATCACCTGTCACCATCACGTCCAAAATTTAGTTTAGACAGTCCAAATATAATTTACAATTTTCATTGATTAAAGATAATCACTCCTTGATACCATGTAACGTGCTCCCATCCTGCCTATGGCCTTCATCATATATTCCGAGATTAACGTTGACTCTAAAGTAAAGAATGTCCTAATCTCATCGCCATGCCAATGATGGAAAGGTAAACTATAGACTCAAAGAAGATGGGGTTGGAACTATCGAGGTAACCAATGAGAATTACTTTATATGGACATGAGTTTAGTTGATTTACATACAGACAACGAAAACCTCCTCACCTGCCAGAAAGAAAACCTTCACCAACACAATTACAGCAATGTAGAATAGGTTGTTTATTGTAATTAAAAAAAAAAAAGAATATGTTGCTTATTGCAAAATTCAATTTACACTGTATCCTATAAACCTCTTGGTATACCTTAAACTACGTTAGTATGCGCGAGGCATCATGCCTTAGCAATTCAAAAATGCGAAACGTCTAGTCACACCAGTATCTGAGACTTGGCAGCACCACGGGAGCATTTTCTTCTGCCACTCTTGTTAAGTGCACAAGCACACAACTCCAGAATTTCGTAATCCTCCTCCCAGAATAATAAGAATGCCATTTCAGGATTCTTCAAAAGCATTTTGGATGCAAGGAACCCAGCTACTGTCCATGTTTGATAAAGCCGTGACTGTTTTCCGATAAATTTTCCAGTACGGGTGTCATAATATTCAGGCCAAGAATCTGTTGGTAGCCTTTTTTCGGCCAAATCAACTGCTTTCTGAGCTAGTTGAACCCTCCCCATCTTGATGCATGCCAGCGTGAACTGAAAATTATAAGGATGTAAATCAGATGAACTATTTCAATGCAAAAATATTCTCCCTCACAGTCAACACTCAACAACCCGTAAGAATACTCTCCTTTTGTCCACTCTTATCTGCTCAATGTCTCAACAGCACATGAATTTTTTTGGTTTCAACAATTAAACCGGCTTATGCCCATTCAACATTTTCCTATAACTTATGGTCGGTGTCATGGTAATCAATGGCTCACTAGTTCCGGCCACCAAGACACAGTGACACCTCACAAAATGGACCTACCAGCATATACTATAAAATCAGGAAAATGTTACCTGCCAGAGTAGTGTCGGCCAAGATCCACCATTGTGATATGACCAGGGCCTGTACAATTTCAGCAAGTAGTTAAGACTCATAACATATAAGCAATTATGACTATAGCAAGGTAGATACATCACAGAAGAGCAAACAATAGATGAGAAAATGACATAATAAACTTACGTATTTTTTGGGTCACTACCAGTTATTATGCGCCATTCTTCATACTCCAAGGCAGGATAACATATCTTCAGAGGCATATGCCCCACAAGATCATCCCATTTGGTTTCTATCAGATTTAAAATAGCCTCATTCTGTTTCGGAGTGCCCAAAGATGACACAATAGACCAAATATTGCCAAGCGTGAAAAACCTGAAATCCATGTGAGCTGGCTGCAGGTTGCCAATCAAATACCCGCCTGCCTCTGGAATCCAATCCATAAGCCACGAAGGAATTTGATCTGGATAGATGTTGAACTTGTTAATGGCATCCATGGAGTATTCTTCTGTTTTATACCTGTATATCTCATTCACCTTTTTCATATCCACCCAATAGTATTCTCTAATGTGGAATGACAGGGCTGTCAGTCTGTTGTTAATAGCTCTCACCAAATTCTTGGATCCATCATCTATGGCAAGCATCTCACGGGAGCAGCGAAGTGCTGAGTAAAATAGTGCCTAAAGGTAAAACCACATGAAAAACTATAAGACAATAAATAATAAGTGGCACAATGGAAGAACTACTCAGAAACCATGCCATTTCAACCCAATGTTTCATCTTACGTTTATAAAAGATAAATTGTTTTTACTAAATATTCTAAAGGCGTCAAAAAATATCAGGACTCAGAAGTCAAATACACAGCACCATCAACAACCCATCATAAGTGAAACAAAATAAGGAAACAGCAAATTTTTAAATTTATACAGCATCTAATAGGCTAATACACGAACCAGAAGAACCAAACGTATTTTTAAAAGAAAACGCCAGCAATGGAACCAAAATATAGCTAAGTTACCACTCACTTGAATCTCAAGGGGGTGGCCATGAATGCCCATCCTCCTGTCTATCATGCAAGATCCATCTGTGACTAACAGAGAAGGAAACATATCAAACCCGTCAGTCAAACACAAGTTAAGGATCATTTTCAAGCCTGTTTGAACATCCACCCTTTCTTGCAAACTGTAGTCACCAGTGAGCTTCCCATAAGCCCGCAATAAGATGATCCACCACAAGCCTATCATGAAATCACCATAGAAATAATAGATGAAACTCACTATACGGCATTGTCAAATAATATTCTTGAGAATGAACATTCTTTACAAGTCATTAGCAGCTATAACAAAACATTATTCTCCTCGATGCTCAATATTCAAGAAACCACGAATTACTAACCTGAATCTACAGGAGCAACACGACCAATTGCTGATTCCCCAAAATCAGGATCTAAAACTTCTTCATACTTCCCTTCATCAAGAAGCACGGTTCTAACTTTGAAACTAGCAGGCATTAAGCCCTGCCCAGGACTATAGCAATCCACGGTTTTCTCCCAACTCTGATTAAAACATATGGGTGAAAAACCGTCAACTTTGAAATATTACACAACATAATACAACTAAGAATGCAAACATTTAAGGTATTGCAAAGTCATACGAACACTGACGAATTGGATAATCATTTCAAATGTGTTGTAATAATATTAAAATAATAAAATATAATTACATTCCAAGGCAATACTTCGTCCATTCAATTAGATATATTATTATAACTATACTCATTAATTACACAAAAATCGAAGTAACCCTAGAAAGAGTAACTGATAGTTAAATAGACTAACAATTTAAGCAAATTAAGCATGAAATGGTTCATAAATTATTGTCCTATATTATGTGACATCACCAGGCTAGATTACCTGCAATTGCAAAGTGTGAAGGAGAAAGTTCTTCACAATCTCTTTTTCTCCCCTCAACAAAAAGGCAAGTGCAGAAGGAATGAAGTCCCGAAGAAAGACCTGATCATAATTCAACGGTTGCTTGTCACCAGGGTCATTCGCTGCCACCGTCCCCACGGGATGGCCACAATATGTCACAACTGCATCCTGCAATAGTTTCCAGGCCTCTTTTTCGACATCTGTCTCCTCAACTCTACTCTTCAAACTCTCATCCTCAGATACATTCAAACCTCCTGGCTTCTCTATGATCTCATATTCACCCCCAACTTTTAAGCTAGATTCTTGCACCCCTACAATATTCTCATCTCTATCTGTTATTTCCACCACTAATGGTTTCACATTTATACCACCCTGTACGTAAATCCTATCAAAATTATTTTCATCCACACCGGTTTTAATTGAAGTTGAGAAACCGCGACCCCCGGTTGCAACTCTGGTAATGACAGCAACACCCCTTTCTTCTGTTGAATTTAAATTGAAGAACCCTGAAATTGCCCTCGAATGGCCAAAATTTAAAAGAGGCGAGCAAGAACCTTTCTGAGTATAATTAATCAAGCGTCGAATCCCCAACATTCGAAAGGGGTAGTCATTGCAGCGATCCAAATTGATAGGAAGCTTTGACAAATTGTTGGCCGCAGTGTGGCGACCCTTTGATGGTAGCAACCGGTAAGAAGATAGATACCGGCAATGAAGGAGAATCCTACGAGAAGACTTCATATAATTGCTCATGAACGGACTATATTCAATTGCAATCAGGAGACTGAAAACCAAACCAAATCTGAGCCCTGGTAACTATGTAAAGAGCGATTGTGATTTCCAAAGAACAAGTTAGGGAAGTATTATAAATGGAAGGTCCAGCCCTCAGATATTGGAAAAGAAAAGGGTTTACGTGGAAGAAACGTGACAATATGATGGGGCGGTGCTTCTGTAAGTTTGCGGGAAGAAAAAATCTGTATTGGAAAGAAAGCTGCCAGCCGCCAATATTTTTCCGGCGCCAGTCATTCTATTTTTGGGACAAAATTACCGTTAAATTGCCTCAGTCGTGTTTTTTGGCCGGGAAAATATGTCCCTGTCCGTATTAACTACTACTGCGATAAAATTCAGCAGGGCTTCATCCTTGTCCTTCCTATTTTTGTCCTCCTTGACCTCTAATTTAAAAGAGTTTTAAAATATTTTTTTGTGTGATTTTTTAGGATTGGATTCTACATAAAATTAGTGATATTTTGATATATTATGGGCGAAAAACGGATCTGTTTTCAATTTTTTAGAGTTTTAACTTTAAAAAATCATAAAAAATTGAAAACAGATTCGTTTTTCGCCCATAATATATCAAAATGTCACTCAAATATATCAAAATGTCACTATAGAATCTAGTCATAAAAGAATCATAAAAAAATATATTTTAGAGCTCTCCTAAATTGGGGACCAAGGATGAGAAGAACAAGGAGGAAAGCCCCTCCCATAAAACTCAAGGGGTTTTTCATTTTATACTATTAAGTTTGAGAAATATTATTTTAAATTAAGAATTTATTGAAAAGTTTATATAATATATTTCTGATTCTTAATATAAAGTCCTGTATTTTTTTTTCATGACTTACCCATTCACTTGATATAAATTTAACAGTGGAGGAATATGAGGAAAGAAATAATCATACTTTAATTATACTCCCTCCGATCCTAACTATAAAGGTTTGTTTATCTTTTTAGATAATTTAAAAAAAGTTAATTATATTAACTTAAAGCATTAAAATTTATCATTTTTTTCAAACTATTTTATTTGACATATGAATTAATATATTATATTATATAACACAATAAATGATATAATTAAGTAACTTATTTTACATCATTAACTTCTTCAAAAAAATCTAGCCTTTATAATTAAGATCAGAAGAGAAGAAGTATTTCTAAGATACTTGGATTTATTTAATTTATCATCATTTTTATGTTTTAACTTTTACTCTATATTCCACCATTTTTTCCATACTTGAAGAACATGGCTCCGGACGAGTTAGAAGTGATATGGAAAAAAGGGAACAAGAACTCAACTACGTGATTTATACATTATTGCTCTTCTTATTCTGTGTTGGAATTTATATTTGCTTCATCCGGCACCTCATTAAAATTTGCAATCGGTAAAGTGAAATGTACAAGGCAAAAAAATATGTGAGATGTACAAAATTATGAGAAATAAGTTGTCTAAAATGCCTTAAATTTTCATCATAAGATTATAACAAGTGATTTTTTTTTTCCAGCACGTTATATACAAGTCAGATAGGGCTTGCACAGTTGCATAATTAATGTGCATTAAAAGCTAAAGCAGAGGGAAACATAATTAACCTTTTTCAGACCATCATATCACAATTAACCTACTATTTCACAACGAAAAGAAAAACCAACCAACTGAAATTCCACTTGCATTGTGGTTTTTGTAACAAGCAGCAAAATTTCCCTCCTCAAATGGCTCAAAAGCAAACGCTAAATCATGACCTGACTTCAAATTCACCAGCCCGCGTTAGAGCTCGGAAGCCTTTATAGAAACGGTACGGTACGCTCTTGAGATCGAGTTTATCAATTTGTAAACCGGAGAGGGCAACGCCCATAATCCTAAAACCCACACGAAATGTTGGGAAAACATGAAGGCGCTCCAATCCATTCTCAAGCACAAGTGTTCCGGACAGCGATGGGGCTTTATCTTTTGGGATCCGTCCAATGGACCAAGTGCATGTCTGAGAAAACAAGACAGCAAGAGAATACATTGGATGATACTGCTCGGAAGTTCATAAATTATCTGTGATTCTTCTAGGTATCAACATTAGACAAACTATAAGCAGGAAGACTGTTATTGGCTAGACATATCATAATCATGCGACGTAGACTAGAAGACTGTAATTGGCTAGAAATATGATAATCATGCGAAATAGACTAGATACCTTGTCAGAAAGGATGTTTACTGTTCCGTGGTTTGAAGTGAGATCAGCTGATAAGACGCAAGTAGGAAGAATGAACTGAACAGAAACTGAATCAATTGTCTTTCCAGGATCATTTCGTATTCCAACCAATACATTTACACGACATGTTCCCCCATCTGAAGTTAACCGTGGCTTCACATATATTGGGGTGCTCTTCAATTTTCTGATCCTGAAAAGGTTAAAAACTATATAATCTTAAAGTGCAAGCCACTTGGAATAAAATGAAACATCCAAAAAGACGACCAAAAACAAAGATTAACTATCATCATGGTGGTTTCAAATCCTGATTTAGAAATTGACATCAAGTTGAGTGATTCACCTGTAACTCATTAGTTTAAACTGTCCGTCAGGAGGCACAAATGAGAGGATTTGATGAGATTCCCAAGGCCGAAATCGAACACAGCGATGGAACCTCACATCGTCTAGAATAGAAGGATTTGCAAAGGAAAGGGTCATATCAGGAGTACCAGTGATATGGGAATTTACTTGAACTTCGCCATTGATCTCACATTTCACCAGAACACCATCCCTGAAAGAACAGAACTTTGTAACGAAAAAAAGATGCAGCTGAAAGACATGAAGCACAAGGCAAGTGTCCAAAATAAAATATTCATCAATCACCCCTCAGATGTATACACCATGGCCAACCAGTCAAAGTTCAACATGTTCAGGCTAAGCAACGTGCCATTTTCTGAGATTCTAGAAAACAGATCACCCTATGTGTCGGATATCAAACTATTTCTTTTAGATACTCCTTGATGAATTAACAAATTCAGGTTAAAATTTTAGTGAGTCTATAGCGCTTCCACACTTTACAGCTTATAGTGGCACATTTGCATAATTTTTTTTCAGGGTTATTGGCAAAATAATCAATTGCCTAGTCACTGTAATATTTCAGGTTCTCTGGCGACTCTAAAATCTAAATATCAACATTAGGATCTTTTTCTACCCAAAATAATTATCAACGTAAGGAGCTCAAAAATGAGTATGATAACATTTGAGCAGAGACCTGCTTATTATAGCATCCATTTCCTCAACAAGATCAACATAAACTTCATTATTTGCATACTTCGGGTCAGCTGTTCTCCAGGGAACACAAGATGCCGTTGCACCTGGAAGGGTGTCACTCACATTTGAACTGTTTCCAGTCACAACACTCAACATTTTACTAACAATATTTGGGGGAGCTATCATTTCTTGAAGGACATTAGGTTCAGTAGTTAACGGGAAGCCATTGTCTATCATCTCATCTAGCAGCTGCCAAAATAAAACAAAGTGACACTTATCATCAATGCAATAAAAATCAATGGACAAACTACAAGCCTACAACAATAGACAAAAATGTTCGAATGGGAATGTAATAAAAGGAGATCATAGAGGATTTGTTTTTTGGAAAAAGCAAATCATAAGTATATTTCTTCATGTTACAGTGATTTAAATTGACAAGTCACATCCATGAGTTTATTAAAAAATTTGATACTGGAGTGCTGCCAACTATTAAATAGGTGTATAAAAATTATACACCTGTGCATAAATAACAAATAAATAAAACCTATCTGAAGATATTTAAAGCACTGATTGAAGGATGTCAATTCCCAACATCATAATATCACAGAAGTACCTCATATACAATAACGAAATTGTCTTTTAGCAGGTCTTCGTTCAACCCTCCAAGATAATCATTGAGGACATCAGTTACCCTACAAAGGAACTAAAAATCAGATAGTTAAAAACAAAATTACTAAGATATATGTAGTACCGCACTATGAGTTGCGGAGCACATCTACCTCAATTCCCATCAATGGTGGCATTTCCACTTGGGTGCACGCTAAAAAAGTAATTCCATCCCGAAAAACTTGGAAAAGATAATGTGTTGGGGATGCAATCACTGGTAGTTGCTATATACAAGCACAGTTATTATGAGAGATTAGGGGTTTAGAGCAAGACACCGAACATACAGTCATAAGAACCATAAAGACAGAAGTTAAGTAAAGCATAAGGGAAAAAAAAATTCAGAACAGAATGGCTAGATAATGCTCAGTGAGCACCATATAACAGAAGAACAAACAAATACAATTCTGTAAGCCTGAAGGAAAATACCTTAAAGGAATCACCTTGTGAAACGGCCTGCTCCCAGAACCAGTCACATATAGATCGATCTACGCGGTGCCCAGTAAGTTGTTTCTCTAGTATGACCTCTCTGAGCAATCGAAGTTTTCGGAGTCGACCAATCATACCAAAATCAGTCATCAAACATCGGAAAATAAAACGAAATTGATTGAATTGATAACATTGAATCACCGGTTAGTAAAAGCTTTGAATCCCAGAAACTAAGTTGCAGGTAAAAGTATCTAATTGGCATTAACTAGAACAATTCAAAGAACTGAAAAAACACTATTCTTCGCTAAATATATTCAACAAAATAACTCACCCGGAATCAGACAGAAGAAATATGCACTGAAGCATCTCTGATCTCGCCCTCTTCAATGTGATCGAAAGGAGAAGCTGCAAGAGAAATTGAAGAAGAGAACAAATCTGCTGGCAAAGCAGGCCAGGGATTCCTAAAATACATTAATCATTTATCTCGGGAACAAGGGCTACATGACAAACAAATCTCTTTTCCCACCAAAGGAAGTCGCATACACAAGATGAGAGTTCAGGTCCAAAAAGGAAAAAGGTAACAAGATGAGGGAAGAGAGTGGATTAATTTGTTGATATCGACCCATAATTGGAAGAAACGCGATTGATATTAAAAAGAAAAAAGAAAAATTTCGTATAAAAATGATTGAAATATCTAAATTTAATTTGGATGGCTAAATATAAAAAATTATAAATTTGGTTAAATGACATAATTATGGATTTAGGAATTCGGTTAAATTACCTTAAATTATCTCTTTATCTTGTATTTATTAAAATATAAAATTAAAGACTAAATTATTGTTGTTTATACTCTAACTGGTAGAAAATTTATCAAAGGTCACGGCATAGTCATAAAATAGCAAAGAATCACAATAAATGTGTTAAAAGTTAAATTTTATTCCTTAATCCATTTGTGTTAATACATATAATTATAATTCTAGCATGAGAAAAAAACCTAAAATTATATTTAATATTTAATCACTGAATCATCAAAATTGTGAATATTCATCAAAAAATTTATATTTTTTATAAAATGGAGTTAGTTGACTTCAACTGAACAGTCCCTCCAAATTCTTTCTTATAAGAATACTTGAAATCGGTAGAGGAAAAATATTTCCAAACGGATGAATAGAATTTAGGGGCTGTGCAAAATTTCAGGTCCAATTTTATTGTGAATGTTATCTATGTTATTATGGTGAATGTTATCACAAAAGAGTACTGTGAGGTCTTTTTAATGGCATGACCTAAAAAAATAATATTTATTGTAAAGGATTATAAAAACTGTAATTATTTAGAAAGATTAAGTATCATAATAGAAATTTAAAATAGTTAAATTGTCCTTAACAAAACTTTCTACTTTTTCTGTTGTGTTTATAATTAAAAAAATAACTAAAATTAAAAATAAAACATATAATCATTCAAATCATATATATTTTCTTAATTTTTAATTTTTTTATTAGGTTTCATATTCATATAATCAATATATGGTGAATAAGTTACACAATTTATATTATTAACATCCATATCAATTAAACTCTTTTTAGCAAAAATTAATTAAGCATTTTTTACAAAAATAAAAGTTAAACTCATTTCATATTTTTTGGGATATAAGACATTATTTATCTTTTTAAAGAAAATTATTAGCATTAAATAAATTTTGGGAAAATCTCAACAAAAAAAAGACAATAGAAATATGAAAATTCCAATTTAGAGCAATAAGATTCGGAAATCCTAAATCAATCTTCTTGTACTTTTTTCTTATGTAATTACAAAAATGCTATTGGATTTTTAATAACACGAATATCCTAATTCATAATAAAAGTAACAACAACCGCATAAACAACTCACATCGTAAATACGTAGTACCTAAATGTTTCTGCTGTTGTTAATTTAAATATTACTGTCGTGAATTACGATACTCATATTGTTAAAAATCAAATGGCATTTTTAGTACAAAAAGACTTATTGGAGATTTCTAAATCTTGTTGCTCTAAATTGGAATTTTCATATTTCCATTGTTTTTTGTTTTTTGGATTTTCCCATAAATTTTTAACCCATATAATTTTTTTATAAAATAAAAATAAATCATATAAAATTTCTTGGTTTATTAAAAATTATAATTTTTTTTTAAAAAACTGAAGAATGTTAATTTTTGAAAATTGTGAAAAATAAATATTGAGAATTTTTTGTTTAATTTGGAAAATTTATAATTTTGTATTAGTTATTAAAATATGGCATGGGAGAATATGTAGGAGGAATACATAACTTTTGCTAAGGGTATTTTAATATATTTAAGTTTATATTTTTTTTTTTGTATTTCGTCATTTTAAATAATTACAATTTGTATGGTCTTTCTTCTTAAATATCTTTGCATCTAGGGCCTTTGTCCTAATTTTCCCTTTTTACAAAAAGTAATATCACCTCTAAAATTTTCAAATTGTTCCTTCTCTCAGTAAAGGAGTCTCTCAATTTTCCTTATTGTCTATTTCCCTCAATTTCTTTATTCTCATTATTATATCAATTTTGAATTGTTTAGATTGAATATACTATATTCTATGTATATTTTTTTTTACTTTTTATTAGATATAAAATCTCAACCATTCATACTTCCTAACGGTAAGAATAAAGAAATGGAGTGTAATGGACAATAAATAAAATCCCTTCAGTCCTTTATTTGTACAAAGCTTTTAATTTTTTTTAATTTACATAACTTTAAATGCAAATAAAGTAAACGTAAGAAAATATAGTTTTTCTGCACTATAGTCTCAATGTTGTACTGTAAATATTTCAATTTACTAACCAACTTCTTAATTTTAATAGGATCATTGAATCCTCAACTATTCAGTTATTCATTTGTAGTAAGGAAAGAGGGAAGGCTTCCCAAAGCTAGAAGCTTTTTCATCATGGACCTTGCCGCACTCTCCAATTTAAGAACAGGAAATTATAAAATAGAAAAATCATTGTGGAAATACCTATATTTTTTTTTTCAACTTTTAATTTGACGCATGTACCATTTTCTCTCTTAGTTGAATACTTTAATTTTGTTCGTTTAACAACGTTAACTCATGCATGGGCTAATGATGTTAATAAAGCAAAATTGAAAGGGTTAATGATACTTGCATAGCAACATTAAAATATTTAATAAATAGAGGAAAAATATACAAGATCCAAATCAAAAAATATTTCTTTCTGATTTCTCATCATTTTATTTTTTATCTAGTCACAATTTAAAGATTTAAATTCATACCAAAAAGGATTTTAGTTAAATTAAAATGAGGGCAGGATTTTTTATTTATAAAATTTTGAAGTTCGAAAGTCATGTGCGTTTGCAACTTTTTGGACAAATACACACAGTTTCTACTAAAATGAGAGGTTGAAATCATGGTATAAAAAAAGATTGGAGAGGAGATCGAACTGATTCTAGACTAGTCGAATTGGCCAGTTGAACTGGTCAAATTGGTTTTTTTAAAAAATAAAAAGAAAAAACAGAAAATATAAGAATATTGCCCATTTATTTATAAAATTTTAAAAATATATTAATATATTGTTATAATTTTATTATTATAAATTATATTTATACGTTTCTTTAATTTTTATGTCAAAATATATAACATCATTTTATCATTGTTAATTAAATTATAATATTTTAATATAATCGGTTTAACCCCAATCTGACTCAGTTGAACTCTTTACACCCTAAATCCATATCATGACCAGTTTATTGATAGTCCATTTTTTGTACCTTGGTTGAAATCATTACCCTTTAAGAGTGTAGCGATCGAGATAGGAGTTCTACCATCTTGTATTTGTCTGGATCTCGTTGTAGAATCTTGTATGTTTGAATTTTTATTGATTAAATTTTACAATTTACAAAATGGTTAAGGGTCAAATTTGCCTCAAAAGCATTACCTAAGGAGCAATTTTGCCCCAAAAGTATAATTTGAAACAATTGTGCCCAAAAGTTTGTAAATGGGGCAATTTTGCCCCTGCCATTAGTTGGCCGCCAGTTGACCAAATATGTTGAATAGACAGTCCACAAGTCATCCATTATATTTTTACTAAAGTGAAAACTTGTCCTAAAAGTTTTAAATCTATTAATTTTGACTGTTAGTTGATCAAATATGTTGAACTGGCAGTTCGCATGTCATCCAATTTTTTGTTAAGGTGAAAATTTGTCTCAAAAGTCTATCTGTCATCTAGTTCTTCTTTTTTAAAAATTAGATTTAAAAGTTCCAATACAAATCCTCACCTTAACAAAACTACACTCGATGACCTGTGAACTGTTAGCTCAACATATTTAGTCAACTAAAAGCAGAGGCAAAATTGCCCCAAATTATACTTCCGGGGCAAAATTGCCCCTCAGGCAATACTTCCGAAGCAAATTTGGCATTTAACCCTTTACAAAATAAGTATGTAAGAAAAATTTTGTTTTAACTTCTAGAAAATAGTTTTGGAACCAAGGTTTTGTGGTAATGCAAAATTCTTTTTGCCAAAGGCCCAAAAAAAAATCAAACGAAAAACATGATTTACATCTGAAATGAAGGAATCGCATCTTGAATCTGCTGTGTAATTTCATCAGTCTCACTCAATCCGTTACATATATATATATATGATATGATCAAGTACAAAATTTCAGAATATCCCTCCTCTACCTGTGATAGCTTAATCCAGACGCAACCCAATCCGATGCTGGCAGAAATAGCTGTTTTTTTACAAACCAGCAATGAGGATCCTATAACGCCCTTGTCCGTTTAAGATGTGAACTGGATGGATAACTCAGACAACAGTGAATGCTGACTGTATGGAAGATGTGAACCGGGACGCAATTGTCTGAGTGGCAAATTGTTGAATCTGCTTCTTAGCATCTGAGGACAAGACAAGCATGCTTAGCATAATCAGCACTATATTGTTCCCAAAAATTGCACGAGGTAAAAGTCATGCAAAAGATTCCTCAACATGCAGGAAACTTAGGGGGGAGGGGGAGAGCAGGAAACATTGAACCGGAAGCACTGCCATAAATATTGACATAACAAGCTTTTCTTTTCATAGAGAAGAAGAAAACTAATGTTGCCATTACGGAAAAAGAAAATTTGCAATGTCGGCTATCATAAGCCTAACAATCAAAATCTAATAATTGTATGATTAAACAAGTCATGTTAAGGACTAACAGAGGCCTGCACGGTTGCACCACCAAGTTGTTTGACACAAAACCTTAAACAAAATTCACTAATATTTATTGGAACCCCACAAGAACTGGGCAGAATTCAGTGACATAATTTTTCACTTCTTCAAAATGAAAAGAGGTGTCATAGTACGGGTGGCCTTATCTACCGGATGACACAATTATCTGTTCTTTAATAGCATGATGACAACTAATGTTGGGAAAACCGTAATAAACTGATATCAACATCAGATGCCGACCTGTCATGGGATGGGGAAATAAGCTACTCCATACCATTTATGGGAGGGAAAATATGAATTCTAAACGAATCAATAAACTACTTGCACACCTTTTCGGCATTTGGTAAAGCCCACAATGTTTGCAACGCTTAGGGTCAAACAAACTCCTATGACAAGGAGATAATCAGCTTGCAGCCTTATGAGTGAGAATATTCCAAGCACGATCCATGCAACTGCCTATAAAACATAAACTTCACTTTTTGAGCAGATTCACTTAAGGACATCCATGTGCTTAAATTACAGGTAAAATGATATACATAAATAGGAAGCAGTTCAGGCAGAGGCAACATATCTAATTTAACCATCAGACAAAACCAACTCTCGAACAATATATGAACCCCCTCATTTAACCAGATCAAAACAGGATATTCTACCCTCACCTTCCCCTTTTCTAAATGAAACAGTCTTTTGTCCAATAGCTGATACTTGATATTCTCACAAAACACTGCATTCCTAATGAAAGGATATAAAAAAACCTATTTCATTGAATGCTGTATTCAATTCACATTTCTTACCGCAAGGTAAAGGGTCCACCAGAAAAGCCATGAATCCTTCTTATTCATCCGGGCCAGTGACTGCAAGAGGGGAAAAACATGACTAAGATGCAAGTATTATGCAGCACTAGGAATACATTGTATAGAAATTGAGCCAGTAAATAGATGATGAGAAGTTAGTAGATATTATTCCAGAGATGGCACCTACCTCTTGGTCAAGAGATTCAAATCTCCAGACACTTTCACCCAGATCATTTATTTCATTCCACCACCTCAAACCTACTAAGATACGCCCACTGACATTCTTGACAACCCAAAAATCGAGAGCCGCCAGAAGGACAGTCACCACAAATATGATGACAAAGTTGTCAATGAAAAGGGCAGAGAGAATGTAAAATGCCAATGCTGCGGCCTGCCAGATACGAAGAGTTACTTCTATGACCTCAACACGGTTAATTTAATAAGTTATAAGAAGAATACACGTAGTTAAACCTTGAATATAACATGAAAGAAGCAAGTCTTCGGATTGGCGTAGTTTTCACCTACAGGCTGCGCATAGAAGAGAAATTAATCATCTATCGGGAAACAACAGTATGAGATTTTTAAGTAAACAAAAGACTTCCGAAAGAGCTTCAATTTTTACCAACGAAGGTCAAATATACAGCAAATATTGAATCAATGCATGAGTAAAACATCTGTTGATTCAATCAGTCATCAGTTATGAACCCATACTCTGCATTCACCTTAACGTGCATAGCGATTTCCATCAACATCGAAGAGAATCTTATTTTATTTTTTTGGCATAACGTCGAAGAAAATTTTAATTGCAGAAAGATCATCACAAGTTCTACCAAGCAACGTCTAGCTAACCTTGGCAAACCAGATCTAATCATAGGCAAAAGCCTATGGATAACAAACATCGCGGCGCACAAATCGAAAAAAAACAAATGGAAAAGGAGAGAGATAGAGAGTACAGCAAAAACCCATTCCTGAACCAAAAAATAATTGAAAACAACAAACAATGAAATCGAAGACTGAAATGGAACAAGTTTCGTCACCTGATTGAGATCCATGTTGTGAGAGGAGGAACAAAGCTTCTAAACAGTTATGGAGGTAAAACTTACGGTCAGGAGCATAACAGATCTTGCGAATTCTATCGTTTGCTCCCTCTGCTATTTTCGTTTGAGACTTCAACTCTGGTTGTATTTGTTGGCTGGAACCCCATGGATCCAAAATAAGGTTAGATTTGCAAGAGAGTCCTCGAAACTTTATAAAATTGTAAAAGCACCCATCTAGCCTCCCGTTTGCCTCTCAGTTTACGTACCCGCGGGCCGCGCCCTTCAACGTTGCGTGCTTCTGGAACAAAATTTGTAAGGTTGATTTCTCTGTAATCGTATTTTTTTTTAACAATAAGATTAAATAATTTAATTTATTTTAAATAATAATAATAATTATTATTTATAAGTTACTTATATAAAAATAAAATTTATTTAGTTGATATATTTAAAAAGAACTTTTGATGAGAAATAATTAAAAATGAAAATCTTATTATATAGATTATATATATTGTAATATTTAAAAAAATAGAAAAAAAATGAAATATAATTTTTCAAAAAAGCTAAAAAAACATATACTTAATAACATGATTAAATGATTTTTTAAAATTTTTTAAAAAAATTAACTGAGTCTTATAATTAGGACTGGAAAGAGTATATATTACATATAAATATATTGTAATATTTATATGTAATATATACTCCTTCCAATCCTAATTATAAAACCCAGTTTTTTTATAGAAGTCAAGAAAGGAGAATAAGTTACTTAATTATATTATATATTGTATTTTATTATATTATATATTAGTTCATAAGTCAAACAAAATATTTTTAAAAAATAAATTTTAATATTTTAAAGTAATGTAATTAACTTTCTTAACGTTCTTAAAAAAAGTCAAATAAGTTTTATAATTAAGATCGGAAGGAGCAAATTATAATAGAAAAATGGGGGAAAAAAAGAAGAAACAATCGGATCAACTCAAGGTTCTGAGACCTGGACCGATCATTGAACCGGTTGAGATACTGGGTCAAGAGTTAGTGGGTCAAACCAGAGTCAGACCAATGGGAATAAAAAATTATAAAACAATTTAAATATCATCCAAATACTTTTTTTTATAAAATAACAATACATATATATTAAAAATAAATTATAGTTGGACAATGGGGATAATTATATAAGGAGCATATTAAAAAGAAAATGACTTTTTATTCAAAATATTGAATATCAGCTTAATATCTTAAATTTTTATAAAATAAATATTGTTATACAAACTCTTTTAAATATTAAAATGTATAATCTTATTATTTTTTAATAATTTTATGATGCTAACTTTTTTTTTTTTACCATGAAGGAATGGGCCCAAGCCCACCACAACCCTAATTTTTACTTCAACCCTTCTTTATCCCTTTTAGCCACACACGAGATGTTCTCTGCCACCCACTATAGCGCACTCTCCGTCACCCACGATAGCATGCTCCACCTCACCGATGGTCATCTAGTCTTGCTCGTGTCTTCATCTCCAACACTCGTTCACGTCTTCAACTCTAGTGCTCACTCACGTCTTCATCTCTAAAACCTCGACTCACTTGCGTCTTCAACTCCGATGCTCACTTGCGTCTTCATCTTTTCTTTGTCTTGCATCTGAAAAACACCTACACAAATGTTCTTCTCAGATCTCTTGGACTTCGGCTTTCCTTCTATTTTGTCTTTCCTTCTATTTTTTTTTTGTCAAAATTTCAACTTTCCTTCTTAAATCTCTGCAAACTCAGCAACCCACTGAACTCGGCCGAGTCATGCCGAGTTGACTCCGGGTTATCTTTGACCCCGGTTTCAATGTTAAACCGAACCAGATTTCAAGCCAGTTGACCAGTTTCCGGTCCAAACAGGCCGGTCCGTTCCAGTTTTCAAAATAATGGTTCAACTGCAATCATGGTATGAGCAGACCTATTGTGCTTCTCCATTATCTAACGATTTCACCATAAGTTTAGTTGGACAAAACAGTGCTCCAAACATCTCCCAAACAATGTCTGTTTCCAATATGATGTTTTCGGCTTCAATCCCATAATTTGAAGTCCAAAACTTACATCCAAACACACCCTATTTGTGAGTCAAATGAAGTCGTTTTTTAAGTTTTAATGCAGCTTAATTATCATTTTCTTTCGTTTTTGCCAAAATTATCATTTACTTTCTATCCTAATACTACTATTTTATATGTCTTATTTCTTTATGTAATTTTAAAATGCTGAACTCAAATACTCAATAACTTACATTAATTTATTTCTTTAACATCCTAATGAAATCACGTTGCATGTAACTAAACACTGTATTAGTTACAACTATTGTATAAAAAATCGGACTAGCCAGTTTAGACTAAAAATCTGTGAACCGACCATATATCCGATCTAATTCAATAGATTTTTGAGAGGGTGAACCAAATCGAACAACCCGATCTAATCCATACCAATTCAACGTTGAACCAATCCACCCCTTTTTTATTAAAAGAAATTATTTTCTTTACAAATTCATACTAATAACCATAAAATTTTGACTTTCTCATCAGTTTAGCCTCAGTTTAGTTATCTGGTCTAACCTACTGACCTCTAACCCAGTGTCTCAACTAGTTCAGTGACCAATCCGATTTTTAATACATTGGTTACAACACACTTAAACACTCATTTTCTGCTCATCCGGCATACTTAGCAATTACCATATATCTACCTCACCATTTTGCTCTTGTTGAACACAATATATAAATTCTTAAAGTGTTCATGGCTTTAAATTCTTAGTCTTGTATATGGAAGCTCTAAGTTTCACCTGTAAATCCAAGAGCGAATGTTTTATAATCCATTAGTGAAGGGTCTATATACAATCACACTTGCACGCTTAAGCAAAGAGCATACAACAACATATGTTTCCCACATAGTATTGTCGGTGACAACAGAATCCGTGGCATCGTCCCACCTGAAATGGTTCCCCTTCTGACCCATTCAACATATCAAATGTCGTCACTCATTCTCCCTTTAGCTTTTCCAAGTGATGGAAGATATCATTGTTCCCTTTGAAGCCATATCTAAGCAGTCTTTCTTTTATCTCAACTTCCAAAATAAACAAATAACCAAGTCAGAAACCCGTATTGTCCATTTGTTCGACTATGGGTGTCATCTCCACCAACAAATCAATGAGAACCTCCCCTACTTCAAGTGTCTATACGTGAGTTTGAGCGTGATTTTTGCATCCAATGCCACCATCTACAGCTCTATCCTCAGCCATCTCCCTGTCGACGTTCACCTTCAAATGTCAATCAGCTATTGTCCCTC
Source organism: Acacia concinna (assembly GCA_037177275.1). Lineage (NCBI taxonomy): Eukaryota > Viridiplantae > Streptophyta > Magnoliopsida > Fabales > Fabaceae > Acacia > Acacia concinna. Next base: position 2,038,569 of record JBAGKO010000015.1, read on the forward strand.
ACACCACAAGCTCTTCTTTTAGGCGTTTTATAAGTGATTGAGGAATAGTGCAGTGGGTATGTGACATGGGTCTTGTGTAATTTAAAATAGTGTTTTTAATAGAGGTGCAAAATAGTCTTTAGCCTCATTTTCTTCAAATCAAACAAATATTTTCTTGTCAATCCTTTTTTTTTCTCTAGAGGTGTTCAAAGATTTCCCTTCTCAAAAAATTTCCCCACTTTTCCTAATCCCAAATATGTATGTACATATTTATTTTTTAGGGAAATGAGGTTTAAATATCACTTAAAATTCTAAAACCCACAACAGCAAATAACAGGGAAAAAGAGGGGGCAACACTTATAAATAACAAAGAGGTCATGTGGTTGGATTATGGATTTATGAAGTTTTTGTGTTTTTACCAAAATACTCCTTAAATTAAAACTTCACCAAATTATGTCTCTCTCCCCTCCACACTCCTCTCTCTTCCTCTCCCTGTCATTTCTCCCTCCTTCTTGTTCAAATTCATTGCCTCTTCCCTCTAGCTTCTCAATCATCTATTGCTCCTCCTTTTCTTTAAAACTCTATTGTTTAGTGAGAAAACCAACAAGAGGAAAGCACTATTGCTAAGGTTGTAAATGGAAGACTGTCAATTAATATACTAGGGAATATGGGTGACTATTGGATAGTAAAAGTTTAACTATAATTTAATGATTTTGAGGTCATGACAAAATATAGCATTTTTCAATGTTTATTACTAGCTTCAATCATAGTTATAAGACTAAGTTGACTTTTTTAAAAAAAGTTAAGTAAACAAAATCGGTTACTTAATCATATCATATGTTGTATTTTATTATATATACTCCTTCCAATCGTAATTATAACACAATTGACTTTTTTTGAAAAATCTTAAGAAAACTAATTACATTACTTAATCATATCAATTGTTGTTTTTATTATATTATATATTAGTTCATAAGTTAAACAACATAGTTCGAAGAAAAACTATAAATTTTAATGTCTTAAAATAATGTATTTAGCTTTCTTAGTATTCTAAAAAAATGTCAATTGGGCCTTATAATTAGAACTAGAGGAAGTATATTAGTTCATAAGTCAAAGAAATGATTTAAAGTAATGTAATTAACTTTCTTAAGATTCTCTAAATAAATCAACTATGTCTTATAATTAGAACAATAGGGAATATATTTCATCCAACCTCACCACCATTCTTCCACTACCAATATTTAAGTCTTTGATATGAAAACTATCTAAGATTCTAAATTTAAAAATAACAAAGAGAGGGTGATTTGAGAACTAATTATATTGACAATAATAAATATAAATACTTTAAGAGGCAAATTTTGTGTATCATTTTACTTGGTTTTTTTAATAATATTATCTTTTTATAAAAAAAACTTATAAATATAAAAATAAAAAATAAATTTCAAATTTAAAAACAAATAACAGCTAAACTAATAATTAAAAATTGGAAAAAAAGACACAAAAATATAATTGAAATAGCTAAAAGATAAATAAGTTTTATAGTTGTAAATTGAGATACTGAAGTGGTAAAAGTATATATATTAACAAATTAATTATCTTAATTAATAATTGCAAAACTTTTTTTTACCTATTTCAATTGTATTTTTATGTCTCACTCCCTTAAAAATATTTTTAAAAAACCATGAATATCAAAATTTTCAAAATAATTAGTTGCCAAATTATTTATTCTCTCTCTCTTGTTAAATTTGGAGTCTTAAATATTTTTAGAGGAGGGTTTGGATGAAATATAATAAACAATTACACATGTAACTAGTCTATTTTATCATGGCCTTGAATTGTTAAATTTTTACTCCTTCAATCCTAATTATAAGACTCAGTTGATTTTTTTTGGAACATCCTAAAAAGCTAATTGCATTACTTAATCATATCATATATTATGTTTTATTATATTATATATTAGTTCATAAGTCAAACAATATAGTTTGAAGAAATATGATAAATTTTAATGTCTTAAAGTAATGTAATTAACTTTGTTAGAATTTTTTAAAAAAAGTCAACTGCATCTTATAATTAGGACATAAAAGAGTATTATTTAATTATCTGGCATATACCAATATATCCATATCTCTTGTCTTTTTACCAAGGTTTTGAAACACGGATCAGTCATTGAACTGGTTGGATACTGGGTTAAAGGTTAGTGGGCCAGACCTGGATCAAACTGGAGCTAAACCGAGGGCAAACCAGTGAGTAAGTAAACATTTTAGGCTTATTTATATAAAATTCTAAAGAAAAAGTTTTTTTAAAAAAAGAAAAATTACAATTAGGTCCCAACCAAGGTAAAATATGATCAAATGGTCCCGTTAAATCGTGTGTTTGCAATAAAGTCATTTATTCTAGTTGTGAAATTACCCCATTGCCCTTGATGAATAAGTAATGTTTCTCTCTCTTTCAATCACTCTCTCTCACGTCATTCCCTCTCTCTCATTTTCTGTCGCTTGCTCTTTCTCTTTCTCAGAGTCTCGCGACACCCATCTCTACCTCTTCGTGTTCAGTTCACCTCCCACAATGCTCGAGTGAGAAAGTGAGAGGCTTCTAGGTTGGGAAAGCATATGAGTTTGAGACCTGGTGGGTTGCAAGAGTGTTGGAGTTGGAGAGCATTGTCAATGTCGTGGAGTTCGAGGGCTTGAGTGTCGTCGCTGTCAATGTGGGTTTTCATTATCGTTGTAGTGGCCTTCCTTGCTCTATGGTGGCGCTGCAGTACATAGGTATTTTTTTACCTTTAACCCTAATTAAAATTAGAACATTTAACAGCCGTTAAGTATTGATAACGGAGTTGTCATTTTTGAACCTATTTTTAAAGGTCATGGGCGTTTTTTAACCTTTAAAAAGTATATGGTGTTAGATGAACTTTGGATAAGAACACGTGGGTATTTTTTACCATTAACCTTTAATATTAATGATGTTATCAGTGCCTATACTCAAGTTGTTAACACCCCTATCAAGCCGTTGTTGACAACTTGATTATAGGGGGTAACAACTTAAGTATAACAATTAACAACTATCTCATTTTGATGTCGTTGACAACTTGAGAATAGACAATGACAATTTGATCATATGCAATGACAACGTGAGTATGACAATTAGCAATTTTGATATATAGATTGACAAAGAGTTGTGGGTTGTGACCGACTAAATAATGAAATTAATGAAATGAATAGTGGTGCTTATAAGATCCGTAATGGTTTTGACAAAATCAACTACTGACAAAATGTGTCAAATGATTGACAAAGAGTTTTGGATTGTGACTGATTAAGTAATATGATTGTTTGAAAGAGTGATGGTTTTGACAAATGACTCATTGAGTGACTTTTTTATATTAAAAAGGGCATTTTGGTCTTTTGAGTAAAACATAGAAAACTCATATTCCAACCCCATCACTTCTCTACCCTTTTGATATGTTAATAGATTTTTTTGGGTCTTGAAATTTTAAATGGTATTTAAATGTTATTTTCCTTATTTTTTTACCTGAATATATATATATATATGTATATATTAAAAATACCTGAAAATTAAAATCCTAACCATAAACTAAAATCCTTAATATTTACTTATATTTAACTTGGTTTTATTTTCTGCATTCATTATTGTGTCATTTTGTGGTACAGGTGGATAGATTCATTTCCCATTTGATTGTGCAGTGACATATTGTGTGTTTTGTTTGAATTCAAGATTCTCTATACATTTAACAATATCATTTCAAAGGAAGTAGGGCACTAAAAGATTGCGAATATTGAATTATTGATGAATTTGTAATTGTAGTTCATTGTAATTATTTATATTGGACAATATATTTGTATTGGACTACTTAGTATAGTATAATACTGGAATAATTATATATTTATATTGAACTAATGGAAACAAAAGAAATTAGGCTCAATTTATCTTAAAATTGAGCAAAATTCAAAACAATAAAACTTTTATGCCTTATTTGGATTGAGAGAAAACATGGAGGAGGAAAAATAAGCTCCCGTGCTTAGATATGAGGGCCGATAGAGAAGAGAGGAAAAGTAAGGTGGGTTCCACATGCCTAGTCAAAGGTTCGATCCCTGGCCTTGAGTATGGAGTAGTGTTAAATCTCCTGGCCAGTTGTCATTTCTATAGAGGAACCCACAATGAGCGGAGAATTTGTCCTTGACCTACCGATAGGGCTAAGCAACGGGCGGGTGGGGCTGCCCCGTGGCCTAACCCATCACCCGCCCGTTTATTTTTTACAGGTACGAGGTAGCCTTTACCCGTGGCCTAACCCGCTGAGCCTGTGAAAAACGGGTATGATATATACAGGCGGGTTTAAACGGGTTATGGGGAACCCATTTATATGATGGCATTAGGGAAAAAAATTAGAGCACCGTCGGTAGTAGACACCAAGAAAGAAGATGAATCAGAAAAATGAAAAGAAATATCCATATGTTTAGCGGCAAAATCTGAGAAATTTGAAGGCAAGATCTAGGAATTCCTATGCTCGACCATAAAGAAATAGATCTGAGATGAGATGAAGAAGAAAAGGAGGATGACAATGAGATATGGAATTTCTTATGCCTAACCACAGAGAAATAGATCTAAGATGAGATGAAGAAGAAGAGGACGACGATGACCAAGAAGAGTCGACTGGTTGTTCTTGCAATGGCTAAAAAATTGACAAGCGAGGGTAAAAAGAGGGGTAGATGAGGCCTGGAGGAGGAGGGGAGTCCAGAGATGATTTGGAAAGGAGAAGGGCGGAAATGGTTGGTGAAGCTTTGAAGAAGAAGATGGTGATGTGGATGCATCGTGCTTCATGAAAGAGAAAAAAGGGAAGGCCGTTTAGTTTATTTTATTTTGGATTATGCATTTATGTGTGATATAAAACCTTTTAAAAAAGGGAAGATTGGGCAGTGATGGGATTCAAAGTCTGGACCAAGAATGGTTTAAGAAGCGCCCTAACCACCAGACCAACGCACATTAATATTAGCAACATTGAATAATTAATTTACTATAAGAAAAATTTAATATATATGATTGTACCATATTTTTACATGTTATTAAATAGTTAATATGAGAATTTTATCATGTTAATTGAGCCAAAAATGCATTATTTGTGATAAATTTGGATTAATGAATTATTACATAAAAAGTGTGAAAATGAGATAAAATTGTCAAAAATTTATTAATTATTCATACAAATGAGTTATTGGGCTTTTCATGCTATTTGTCCATTTTCTTATATTATAGGTAGACAAAAAGAAAAGAAAAAAAAGAAGAAAGAGACATTGCAGTTTAGTCCCTCCAGAAAAACTTCCAATAATTTACAATTTGATCCTTGGTCATTTTGACCAAGGAAATCAATTCATTAGCTGGAAGCAAATAAGGCAGCTATCGGGTTTGAAAAAAAAAAGCAGCTGCAGGAAAAATGGAGAAGTGCGCCGCAAATCACGACGGAAAACATGCCGAGGAGAATGAGATCATGAGCTGCAATTTTGGAAATATAACTATAATTTCGGCAAGGCACAAGCTATAGTTTCGGAGAGAATCACGAAGAGTTGGTGGGAGAGCCATGAGTTAAAAGGAGACAGTGAGCTTTAGTGAAAGGAGAGGCTGCTGCCACGAGCAGCAATGCCGAGCTGAGTAGGGAGAGTCTGGTTGGAGAGTTTTAGAGGAGTGCAGTGCCATGAGACTGGTTCAGGGAGAGAGAGCTGGGGTCTTCAGTTCTGGGTTTAGACGAGAAAGTACAGGCCATGAGTTTTTAGAGAAGAGTGTGGAAGAGAGATCACCACCGTGAAGCACCGAGATTTCCTTTTCTCCATTCCTATATCTGCACCGTAAACCCAGTCACAATCTTTTCTCCATTTCCCTTCTCTTTCCATTTTCGAAGCCACTGCAGAACTACACCTTATTCCTTCATTTTTTTTTGTTTTTACCATTCCCATCACACACACCTATTTCTTTTCCTTCTCTGCCAGAACACCTTCACCTTGTCTCTCTCCTCTTACCTTTTGACCC
>JBAGKO010000015.1:2044680-2060232 GCA_037177275.1 Acacia concinna
TATTTTAAAATATATATATACAAGTGGGTACGGGCACCCCGTGGGTGTGCCCATGCCCCGCCCCGTTTAAGAATTCACCCTTCCCGTTTGAGCCCGCCCATTACAGGCTCAATTTGGGCGGGTTAAACGGGCGAAAAACCTCTGGGTTGCAGGCGGGTTCACGGGCTACAAGTATTTTGCTCAGCCCTACCTACTGGGCTGGGGATACCTTACGAAAGCAAAAAAAAAAAAAGCGAGGTGGGTTCCACATATTTTTTCCTCCCAAAACTTTCCTCCAAAAGTGGAGAGATTTTAAGGGGGGGAAATATGCTTATTCAAACTACCTTACACCTAAATATGTTTTGGCAGCCGCCTGTAAGTTTACTTCCAGAATTTTGTTTTCTGCCCAAACCTGCACCGCATTAGCTTAAGCTTTATACCTTTAACACCTTAATTCAACCAGAAAAAATTGCCCTCACATAAACCACATATACTAAAAAGAACAAATAAATAACATTTAAAATATTTGTTTTATTAATTTTGTATAATTTATTTTTTATACATAACTTTTTACCCCTTTACTTTTACATTATATTTTTCTAGTTATTAATAATGTTGGATAATGCATGATTCATTTATTTGATTTATTATACTTAATTTTTAAAAATTATCCACATTTATTTCTTAAAAAATAAATAACATTTTTGTTAAATTATTTGGTTTTAAAATATATCTTTACTATTTTCAATGATTTGAGGATATTAATATTGAAATGAGTTGCCATTGTGATATTTAATTTAATTTTAAAGATGATTATTTTAATATATAGATAAAGGCATTTTAGTCATTAAATATTTGCCATTTTTTCCTTCCAATTTTCTCTCACTTATCCAATAATGAATAGTGATAATACTTTCTTTCTACCTTTTTTCCACCTCATTTTCTCTTCCCTTTTTTTCCTTCCTTCCAACTTTTCTTCCTATTCAAGTATATTGGGGAGAGGGGCCTTTCAAGAAATCCCAATCCCAATCAAAACAAGAATTTTCGAGATCAAAAATAGGATTTCTCAATTTTGTAACGTCACCCATGCTTGTCTTTTATTGCCAACTAAGTACTTCCATGATAAAATATTTTCCCTATCTTTCCAACAGCAGGCACTTTTTAAAATTTCAATGATGTTAAACTTGGACACTCAAAGCCAAAACCGGTCTGGGTGGTGGTCAAACCAGATTTAGACTCTAACTTAGGGATGACCTAGTCTACTCGGCCAGACCCGGCCAATTTGTTCGAGTCATCATGAGTTAGAGATTAGTGGAACTCAGTAGATACTGAGAATTGGATGTAGGTCGGATTTGAGCATTAGATAAATTTTTGTAACACCCAACTCACCCCCTCTTGGGTATAAAGCTTGCCTCAACACTATGGCCATATTACAATAATTTTCTTGCAAGTGCTCTCTGCTAGTATGTTGGTTTTTGAAGGATCAATGGTTGATTATTGTTCTCTTCGAATTTGGGAAATGATGTATGTGATATTGAAAATGCTAGTTGATCATATTGAAAATGATGTCAACCATTTTGTGTTTAATCATGTTCTGTTCGAATTTGGATAAGTGGTTTATTATGTTCACTTGGAGTTATCTATTATTGCATTTTTGTCTTATTGCATAAATGACATTTGGGATAGTTAAATTTGTTAGTAACATAGATAATATTTGATTTTGTTCTGTGTTATATTGAAAAGAAAATTTAAATGAGCTCAAATGGTTTAGGAACTTGGAACTTGTTTATCATGAATTGGATGTTCTTGCATTGCAATTGCAATGGGTGTTTTGTAATTTTGGAATTGCTTTTGGTGTGATGATGGAGGAAAGTAATAAAGGCACTCTGAATCATAACACTACCACCCTCAATCCCGACTCTAATAATCCTTCCAACAATAGTTTAATGCCACTACAATCATTAGGGGTTGTCAAAAAAACAAACACGGCTTGAGAATTTGTTTCTCTTATGAAAGAGGGGAAAGTAAGTGTTTTCACATGTCTTTTATGTGGTTCAGGTTACAAAGGAGGTGGAATAAATAGGTTGAAACAACATTTAGCTGGGATCACTTGTCAAGTGACTTCTTGTAAAAATGTGACTAACGGTGTACGTACTAGGATGAAACAATCATTGCAAGAAGGTTCAAAAACAACTCCCCTTCATAAAGATAACGTAGATGAAGACAATGCACCTAAAGAAAGTAAAGAACCAAATGCTTCAAAGAGGAAAGCTATTGGAGGTGTGGGGATTGATAAATATTTTGCATCTAGAACAATTTCTAGTGATCAACCAAGCCTTAGGAGTGCATGGTCAAGTTAAGAAGCATAACATAATGCAAAAATGTCAATTGCTAGATGGGTTTATATTAATTGTATTCCATTTAATGAAATGACTTACCCCTTATTTCAACAAGCCATTAACGTTGCCATTGTAATTGGACCAGGGTTTAAAGTCCCTAGCTATCATGAGTATAGAGTTAGCTAATTGAGTGATTGTAAAAAAGAATGTCAATTGTTGATTGATAGCCATAGAGTTAAATGGAAAGAAAATGATTGCACATTCATGGCTAATGGTTGGACTGATGTTAGACAACGAACTTCAATTAATTTCTTAGTCTACTCAGTATATGGCATGATATTTGTGAAATCTATCGATGCTTCAAATGTAGTTAAAGACACCCACACATTATCCTCAATGTTCAAATAAGTTATTAAGTGGGTTGGTTCTGAAAATATAGTCCATGTGATGACTGACGTTGTCGCTAATTATGTTGCGTGTGGTAGATTGATAAAAGAGAGACATAAAACCATTTATTGGTCACCTTGTGTAGCTTATTATTTGAATCTTATTTTGAAAGACATTACATCTTTGCCTCATGTGTCACACCTTACAAAGAAGGCGTCCAAAATCACTATATTTGCTTACAATCATTTGGTCTTTTTGTCATGGCTAAGGAAAAGACCAAAGTGAAAGGAAATTGTACGTCCTGGTGCTACAAGATTTGCTACCACATTCATTTCTCTTTATAGCATATATGAGTACAAGCATGACTTGCAGGCTTTAATTGTTGATCAATTTTTTTATCAACACAAATTAGCTAAAACTGAAGTTGGAAAAACTTTTAGTGAAATCATTATAGATAATCGGTTATGGGGTGATTGCTTTAAAGTTGTGAGAGTTGTTTCTCTCTTGATTAGATTGTTGAGGACTGTTGATTCATATAAAAAACCTTCAATGCCTTATGTATATGAAGGTATGTAAAGGGCTAAAAATATAATCAAAGACATGTTTGATAAGAAAGAAGATAAATACATGCCTTACATGAATATCATTCAAAGTCGTTGGTTTAAGCACTCTAAACATGAACTTCATGCAGCATCATACCTATTGAATCCTGCATTCTTGTCTAGTCCTAATTTTGTTGGAAAGCATTGTTGTTTGGAAGCTGTGATCAATTTATTTGAGGCAACCTCATGCAATCAAGTTGATTATTATGTTACAATTATGCAACAAATCAGTATCTATCATCGTCATAAAGAATCTTTTGCTAAAGTTTCATGTGAAAAAACAGCCAAGAAGATAGTTCCTCATAAGTAGTTTAAAGCTTAAACAACATTTATTTGAAATCACATGATATTAGATTAAATTATTGATACATATTAATTGCCTTTTGTTTTATTTTGTTGATGATTAGTGGTTATACTATAGTGGTTCAATACCTCAATTGCAACAAATTGCTATATGTGTTCTTAGTCAAATTTCTTCTTCCTTTGGTTGTGAAAGAAATTGGAGCTTATTTGAGCATATTCATAACAAAAGAAGAAATAGACTTGAACATCAAAGGCTTGATGATTTGGTTTTTACAAATTACAAATCGAGGTTAAAGTTTAGGTAATCTTATAATAAAAGTCATGATGACTTTTGAATGGTTGATTTATAATTTTATTAAATATCCTAAGTAATAAACATTTTTATTATTAGTGATATTCTATTATGTTGGCATTGTAGGAATCAATTGAAGAAGAAGAAAGATGATTATGATCCAATTGATTATGAATCAATTGATAAAGTGGATTTTTGGACTCTTGAAGAAGAAGTCATTCCTAAGTTTGATGATGTGGAGGGGACAAATATTCAACTTCAACAAATTACAAGGGATTTTGGAGGTTTCTAAATTCTAACTATCTCTTATATTATTTAAAATTATGTTATTAGTTCTTATTCTTACATTACTTCTAACACTTTTTTAAATTTCATATATAGGTGGTGATGATGATTATGACCATATTGCTCCTAATGTCATTAGGTCTCCTTCTTTAAATTTAAATGATGACCATGTTGCTCCTAGTGTCTCCACTTTTCCTCCTATAGCTCTACCTCCCAGTGTCTCTATACCTAAAGAGTTCAACTTGAATAACGTTAATGATTATTTTTTTTGGTGATGATTATTAGTTTGGTGATTTGAGGTGGTATATTTTCATATCATATAGATGTTAAAATTTTGTTATCATATACCTGTTTTGATATTTTGCTAGGATGAATATTCAGTAATTATTAATTACAAATTATAAAATTTAAGTGTAAATGGGTGGTATATGAATTATAAAATTATATATAATACTTGCATTTTAGTTGGTGTGATGAAAATTATATTATTTTTCAATTTTTTACCTTTCTATTGGTCTGACTCCAGTTTGACCCACTGACTCAGTTCCTCAACCAATTCTGTGACCCGCCCGGATTTTAGAAACTTGTAAAATTTTTAACCACGTCTTTTCTCATGTCCCTTTGCTTACTACGATGCAAATAAAAGAGTGTGAATATTTTAAGTTTCATTACACGAGAGTTTACATTACTGATATTTTTTTATTAGTCAGCTTATAAATTTTATATTATTTTTATATTTTTTAATAGCAATAGGATAAGCCAACCCACGCAGTGTGATATTTCAATAGGTATACTTAAAAAAAATACACACAATAAATTCAATATTATTTTTAATTATATATTTAAAAGTATTTTTGTCATATATCATTTAAATAATCTCAGTTTATTAAAATTGACTTAGAAAATCATATCCAAACATTATTCTTAAGGAAAAATAATTAATTTTTATTCAACTTATCTTTACCAAATAAGATACCAATGATACCTTATTTGGTATAAAAGGGGAGGAATGGAAGGGGAGGGGATGGATTGGATGGATATGGTAAGTATTACCTTATTTGATTTGGTTGGTGGGAAGAGAGGTAGAGAGTTTTTAATGATACCTTATTTAGTTTAAGAGGGAATGTAAGGGTAAGAATGATAGCAATTTACCATTTTTACCCTAAATATAATAATATTTTTTATTTATAATAACATATTTTCATTTTATTAATTTAATATGAAAACTATAATTTTTGAAATTAAACAAAAATAATATATTTTCATAATAATAATATTTTTATTTAAATTTATTTTCACATTTTTTATAATTATGATTTTCTTATTTAGGAATTCATTTTTATAATCATATTTTTATGTGTAAAAACATAATTCTTTGAAGTTTATATCATTATAATATCTTTTATTGATAAAAATATATTTTTATTTAAATTACTTTAATGTTAATATTATTAATATATTTTTGGATGAAGGTGCAGATTTGATAAACAACTACTTCCTCAAGGACGTTTGGCACAAATAACTATTTTAATATGCAAAAATCATGGAACTAAAAACCGCACCGAACCGACCGGTTCAACTGAAAAACCGGTGCATCGAACCCTGGTCCTATCTAGTTTGATGGCTGAGTCGAGATTCAAGTTGACTCGGTTAAATTCGAGTCGACTCAGCTGACTTAGGAAAACTGCCAGATTAGACGATTTGCCCGAGTCAATCCTGCTTTGTCGTTCACGACAGATGTCTGCTGTCTCTTTCTAGCTTCGCAATCGAAAGTGAAGAAAGGAGAAGAAGATTAAAAAAAGCGTGGTGGCTGGTGGGTGCTGCAACAATGAGGTTTGATTCAATGGAGAATGGATCTGACGAGTTGGTGACGGCAACTTGATTTGAGCTCATAACTATGGCTGTGCGATGAAGATCTTCAGAGAAGGAGATCAAAGGTTCAGAGATTTATGGGTGTTTGGTTGAGAGACGAAGATAGAGATTCATAGGGAGAGAAAGTGATTTGGCTGTAAAAGAACAGAGGAGAGGAGTTTAATGCATAAAGAGTGAAAACCTAAAGAAGAGAGAAGGACTCTACTATTAATGATTTGTGTAGAGAAACGACCACCTCATGATGTGCATAGATATTTTGAAAATTGAAGTCTTTACGTGGGAGAGAGAAACAATGGAAGTTATTACGTTTTTTAAAATAAAAATATTCATAAACAATTGAGATTGAGTAATGAGAAGGGCTGAAGAAGAAAAAAAATGAAAAATATAATGATTTAAAACTTGATCCCATAATTTATGGACTGATTTGTATTAGGTAATAATGATTATTAATAGATTAAATATCATAGGCAATAACATTTAAAATTTAAAACCCGATCCCATAATCCATGTGTTGATTTATGCTATGATGATAATTAGTAGACAAGTTAGATATAGTATAATCATAGGCATCATAACTGATACTAATATGTTTTAAGGATTTTTTTTAAAATATTCATTTTATTTATATAAGTTAAAAAAATATTAATACATTGGTATTTATTTTTTATTATCATTTAAAATTATGCTCTTTTAATTTTTATATGTATATATAATGTTATTTTATTATTGTCAATTAAATTATAATATTTTAATATGGCTGGTCCGACCTCTGTCAAATTCGGTTGAACCCCTTGAACCTTAAACTCGTGCCACGACCGGTTAGTTGCTCAGTCCGATTTTTGTTCCTTGGCAAAAATAGACATCAATGATTTTTTTTGGATCAAAATTGACAACTTTGTTAACTGCCGTTACTTTTTATGATATGTGGGTCCTACTGCTTATTATTTTAATATACTTTAGAAGGTTAAGGTAAAAGTTTAACAATGAACTATTTTCTTAGGGGCTAGATATAGGCGTTTATATTATAACTAAAAGGATTTAAAAGAATTTAAAAAGTTAAAAAATTTTGGACATTCAAATATTTGTCTTGTAAATGTAAGTATTTATCTTTCTATTGACAAAATTTAATTTTTTCTTAATTAAAAGTAATGGCAGTCAGACCCAGATGTCAGAAAAAATAACAGCGGTTGACGACGTTGTTAATTTTGCTTCAAAAAAATTCTTCGTGTCTATTTTTACACTTCAAAATAGTTATTTGTGTTGGATGCCATTGAAAAAATAGTTGTTTATCAAATTTGCACCTTTACCCTATAGTTTTTAGTTATAATAATAATTTTATATTTAAAATATATTTTAATAATATTTTTTAAATTATAATAATTTTTAATAATAAATTTTTATTTCATAAAAATACTTTAATAATATTTTTATTTTTGTTTATCATAATATTTTTCATATTAGTATTATTGGAATATAACATAAGTTATAGGGTAAAGTGATCCAAAATTTTAGCTTCCCTCTAAAACCCCTAAGGGCTTGTTTGATATGAGGGGAGGAGAGGAAAATTGAGAGATTTTGCCCACCTTACTTTATTTAGATAAGTAAAACTTTTAGGAGGTGGGAGAAAATTTTAAATCCTCTCCCCTTCTAACCATCCCCTCTAAAATTGGGAGAATTTGGAGGAAAATAGTAATATTTTGGTTTCTATTGATTAACATGCACACGATCTTTACTCTTTTTTAATATATCTAGGTTATCTCCCTTTTTAATTTATGTTATACATTGTTAATATCACAGTATGTTATTTTTTTTACCGTTTTTTACATATTTTTAATAAGAAAAACAAATGAATACACATACTTTGAAAGTTGTTATTACATGATAAATATTAATTTTCTTTTATATGTTACACTTAAAAAACTTTTATATTGATTAGTGTCTATTTTAATTTTGGTAGATTATTGGTTGATTACATTCTTACATTGTTGATCACCTTTTTTTATATTATTAAAATCTCCATCTCCTTCCCTTTTTATATATCATCCAAAATAAAGTAAAATAAAATACTTCTTAAACTCTTCATTTCCATTCATTCTATTAAAATGCCTCCCTCCCCCTATTAAACCAAACATACTAAGGGGAAGCCAAAATAGAAATGTGGGAGGGGAAAGAATGAAAACTTTAGAATCTTCAACCCGCAAAATTTTAAACTAAACGGGGGTGGCGGCTAATTTTTTCTTCCCCTCTCCTCCAACCATACAGTCAAATTTTAAACCAAACGTAACTCGAACAAAAGCCGCTACTTTGTGGGAGGTAACAGAGGAGTTCAATTTTTTATTTTTTTCCCAATACAGAGGAGTTCAATTTTTTATTTTTTACTTTTTTGCCAATACAGAGGAGTTCAATTTAACTTCATAGAGGCTAACTAACGATATGATAACGAACGTTCGAACAGAAATGGATGAGAGGTTGTGGATGGGTCGTTGCCTTATCTCAAGTGCTCAAAAAGAGGTTAACAATAGGCGCGATGAAACACACTTCGGAACTCGAGCCCCAAAAGAATGGCCAGGCTTGTGACCCTTCAGCAGAACCAGTTACCTGCCCCTCCTTTGGCCTCTTCTCTTTCTGATTTCAGCGGAACCAGACTTCACTCCCAAATTCAGGTTGTTTACTTTATCTTTCAACCAATTTTCTTCATGGGTTCCCAATTAGTTATAACTGTCACCATGCTTATTTTCTGACAACAGTTGAAAAGGAAAGTATGGCAGCCAAAAGGGGGATTTTACGTCTCGGCGTCAAGCAACAAGAAAATCCTCATAATGGGAGGCACTCGCTTTATTGGTCTGTTTTTGTCTAGGCTTCTTGTCAAAGAGAATCACCAGGTACCACTAATCAATTACATTCCCATATATTTCTTAGCTTCATAACGCTAACAATCTGCGAGTCTATCTTCATAAATTTGGCAGGTGACTTTGTTCACCAGAGGAAAAGCACCTATTGCTCAACAATTGCCTGGTGAATCAGACAGTGATTTTGCTGATTTCTCTTCTAAGGTATGCACTTGTTGACCCTGGTTCATCTCATATTTGGAAGGATTATTTTTTGTGATACTTTGGTTTTTCTAGATCCTGCACCTGAAAGGAGACAGACAGGATTTTGACTTCGTGAAGTCCAGCCTATCGGCAGAAGGTTTCGATGTTGTTTATGACATAAATGGTGAGCACAGGCTTACTTCCTCTCACCTTCTGTGTCCCACACTCTGGCTTCGAATAATGATTGATTGATGTGTTCCAGGACGGGAGGCAAATGAAGTAGAGCCCATAATCGATGCTTTGCCAAATTTGGAGCAGTAATCACTACTGGCCTTTTCCAGTGTTGTTCATCAGTCTGTTCATTAATCAGTTCCCTAGACGTTTCATTTTAACAAGAAAGCTATTTATGCTATGTTTGTTATATTCTGTCCTCCATTTGCTCATGCATGTGCATATTTATTGAAGTTTGATATCAATAAAAACGCTGGGTTAAGATGGTGGACATTAGATACGCAGATGAAGTTCAATCGGCAGAAGATTTTTTTTTTTTTACACTTGAATTTGAAAGTGCAAGGGTAGCGTCATTCAAAATCTGTATGGTTGTTGATGCTTCGATGGATCGCATCACAACTAAATTTGGCATCTAAATTGTAGGTACATATACTGCTCTTCTGCCGGTGTCTATCTCAAATCCGATTTATTGCCACACTGTGAGGTAAGAACCTTTTTGACTTGCCTTTCTTTCAGTGTTATTCGGATATTATACAATTTATAGAAGGAAACAATCACATCTTGATGGAGTCATTTATCTTAATGTTCTTCTTTTTCAAGAAACTATAGTAATGCTAGAACATAATATAAGAACTGAAGAGGATCTTGTGATTCCGTGTGATGACATGATGATACTACTTACTCTTAGTGAAATGTATAATGTGAGAAGAGAAATTAATTATGTGGTGGGGGTGGTAGAGTGATACAGTAGATCCAAAGAGCAGACACAAGGGGAAGCTAGAGACAGAGAGCTTGCTTGAAGCGAAGGGTGTGAATTGGACATCGATAAGGCCAGTATACATCTATGGACCTTTGAACTATAACCCTGTTGAAGAGTGGTTCTTCCACCGTTTG
Source organism: Acacia concinna (assembly GCA_037177275.1). NCBI lineage: Eukaryota > Viridiplantae > Streptophyta > Magnoliopsida > Fabales > Fabaceae > Acacia > Acacia concinna. The sequence goes on from JBAGKO010000015.1 coordinate 2,054,897, forward strand.
AAAGCCGGCCGCCCTATTCCCATTCCCAGCTCCGGCATCCAGCTTACTCAGCTCGGACATGTCAAGGTATCGATTTGAATGCAGTGTTTGGAGGCTGTCTCAGCGTCTGAACTTTATTACATCTCACATAAATAAAATACTACCCTTATTTTCACTCTGCTGGGAATGGGAATGCATTTATGTTCTTGATACTGACAGGATTTGGCAAAAGCCTTTGAAGAGGTTCTTGCTAATGATAAGGCCAGCAGGCAAGTATTCAACATCTCAGGTGACAAATATGTCACGTTCGATGGATTGGCGAGAGCATGTGCCAAGGTAAACAGTCCACGATACTAAAATAATACAGATCCCTCAATCCGGCCTTTTCTTCTCTTTTCGTTTTCTACCACAGATGGTTTTATATCCTATTTTGGTATTGTGTACGCTGGTGGATTCCCAGAGCCAGAGATCATTCACTACAACCCCAAAGAGTATGATTTTGGGAAGAAAAAGGCATTTCCCTTTCGGGACCAGGTGAGAAGGGCGGTCACATATGAAATGAGGAGGAGTTTGAATTATGATGAGTTGCGTTTAATTAATTGACGACGAATTGAAGATTATATGCAGCATTTCTTTGCATCCATAGAGAAGGCAAAGAGCGTGCTGGGGTGCGAGCCAGAATTTGGGTTGGTTGAAGGCCTTGCTGACTCCTATAACCTCGACTTCGACAGAGGAACTTACCGAAAAGAGGCTGATTTCTCTACTGATGATATGATTCTGGGCAATACTCTTGTTACTGCTTGCTCCCCTTGCTATTATGCCTAACTTCATTCAGTGGGCCCAATACATACAACTGAGCCCAATTATATCATTCCCCATTGGGCGCATCACCCGTGCAAGAAAGGCCCAATATGTCTTGTTTGGATTGGTGAGAAATGCAATGTTTCATCTAAGTAATATGGTTTGTTGAATTCTTCCGTTACGAAGGCAATGGCCGTTCCAGTCAAAACAAATTGAATAATATTCTAGAAATGGATTAATTTAATTGACTGATATGCCCTTTTATTTGGAAAAAAACTAATGCAACAATAAACATTGATGACCTTAGTTTGGACATGTTCTTCGTGATGGCTAATCCATCACACGTTTATTTTAATATCAATCTATATTCATTATCTGGGTTTTTTTTTTTGTGATTTTGTGTATTTCTTTATGTGCCCTGTCTGAATGCTTTTTGGAAAATATTCAAAAGGACGGTGAACTGACCCAGACGATCACATTTTAAAAATTTAAAATAAAAAAAAAGTGTAGTAATTTAAATTAAATAATGATACGAAAAGTAAACCACCAAACAAAAGGAAATAATATATTTGATGATATGGGAATAGAGAGACAGAAAGAATAAAGAAAATGTCGGTTTGGCATTCCCTATTCATTGCTTTTAGGATAAGAATAAGAGGGAGATCTTATTTTAACAATAATCAGGAAGGAAATTTTCCGTACATACATAGCCTAAATTTCGGAAAACCAAAACAAATCCATTAATCTCTTTTGGGAGCGAAAAGATGAAAACATAAAAACGCTACAAAGAAATGGCCCGCTAGCCCAACGCTGACTCATTTATTGGGAGTGCCACGAGAAGCTTCGCCACTGGATTAACGTGTTCATTTAAGGTGATTTCAGTGGCCCCGCCATTCAGTGGGTAATCACGAATCAGCGTAATTGGATCATTTCCATTCCCCCCCTGAGATATGGATCTATGATGTAACGCCCGTTTAATTTTGTGGAACGCCACGTGCCTTGTAACGGCGACGTGGCCATTCTCCGGTGACCTTGTACTGGATTCTTATTTTGCGCGAGTCAGGGGATAGATACGGTATCCTTTGTTAATCACGTAAGGCCAGTCGGTGATTTTTGGGCGGTGGAAGTTAACCAGCCCACCCAACACCATGTCACCCCTTCTTTTTCCCCCCGTTTTGAATTTTCAAATTAGGTCACCTGTCCAGTTTTTCTAGTCTTAAAGCTCTGAATACAAATCAAAACTGATGTTCTTGTTCGCATGATTTTGCTGTCACTGCCTCTGCCGTATAAAACAATGGCACACCTACGTCTGTTAGCGCCCTGTCTCTTATTTGGACACATGTGGAAGGTCTGCATGTATACTACTACTCTTAAACTTTAATTCTTAATTCAGAAGGATGCTTATCTTATAAATCACATTAATCCACTTATAACTATCCGAGTTTTTTTTCCTTTTAAACAGTATGAATGAGCAAACAAAACAGATCTTAGAATTTTTTATGAGTAAAATTTCAATAATTGACTAAATTAATTTCAATCAAATGACTAAATTATTATTAAATTTCACTAAAGTATCAGGCATCAAAATAAAAATAAATTTTATAGATAAAAAGGCAATAATATCTCTTATTTTATGAATAAATGCACACTTATTTATAATGGTATTTTATATATTATTTACAAGAGGATTTTACTTATTTTATAAAGAATTGTACACTTATTCATATAAAGGGGTATAATGCCTTTTTACCTAAACAACTTTTTTCATTTTAATTCTTAGTACTGTAGTAAAATTGCATGTTTTGATAATTCACTCAAATTAATTTGATCTATTAATCTGAATGAGATTCTCCATTTTTTCATACATATTAGACTATCAGGTAATTCCTCTTAAGTGTACTAGTTGAGATGGTATCCATTTATTCAATCTTGGATTTTTTTGGTGGTGCCAATCACATTCATCAAAAGGAGGGACGATGAATTACAAGATATTCTCTATCAAAAATAATAAAGGAATGATATACTATGCATCAACTAAATTAATTATATTTTATTTGAGAAATAATAATAGAAAAAATAATGGACTGAATTAATTGTAGCATTTAAGACGGGTCGCACGCTAAAAGTGGACTAAATTAATTGTAGCATTTAGAACAAAAAAGTTTCTATAACATATTCAAATCCAAAAATCTTCTTATTTTCCAAAAGTTCAAAGATAACACTAGTAATATTCTGTCACATCACTCTCAATCTCATTTATCTTAGAATTTCTTATGAGCAAAATTTCAATAATTGACTAAATTAATTTCAATCAAATGACTAAATTATTATTAAATTTCACTGAAGTATCAGGCATCAAAATAAAAGTAAATTCCATAAATAAAAAGGGAATAATATATCTTATTTTATGAATAAATGCACACTTATTTATAAGAGGATTTTTCTTGTTTGATAAAGAATTGTACACTTATTCATACAAATATTCAAATTGTTTATAAAGTGAGGGGTATTAATGCCTTTTTACCTAAACAACTTTTTTCATTTTAATTCTTAGTGCTGTAATAAAATTGCAGAATGTTTTGATAATTCACTCAAATTAATTTGATCTATTAATTTGAATGAGATTCTCCATTTTTTTCATACCATATTAGACTATCGGGTAATTCCTCTCAAGCGTGCTAGTTGAGATGGCAACCATTTATTCATTTGTGGATATTTTTTTTGGTGGTGTGTGCACAAAAAAGATGAACACCAATCTCATTCATCAAAAGGCGGGATGAGGAATTACAAGATATTCTGTATCAGAAATAATAATGGAATGATTCTATTTTATTTCCATCCATATATAGAACAAAAGTTGACTAAATTAATTGTAGCATTTAAGATGGGTCCCACGCTAAAAGTGGACTAAATCAATTGTAGCATTTAGAACAAAAAAATTTCTATAACATATTCAAATCCGAAAATCTCTTTATTTCTCAAAAGTTCAAAGATAACACTACTATAATATTCTGCCACATCACTCTCAATCTCATTTATCTTGGAATATTTTATGAGCAAAATTTCAATAATTGACTAAATTAACTTCAATCAAATGACTAAATTATTATTAAATTTTACTGAAGTATTAGGCATCAAAATAATAGTAAATTCCATAGATAAAAAGGCAATAATATCTCTTATTTTTTGAATAAATGCACACTTATTTATAAGAGGATTTTATATATTATTTACAAGAGGATTTTTCTTGTTTTATAAAGAATTATACATTTATTCATACAAATATTCAAATTGTTTATAAAGTAAGGGGTATTAATGCCTTTTTACCTAAACAACTTTTTTCATTTTAATTCTTAGTGCTGCAGTAAAATTGCAGAATGTTTTGATAATTCACTCAAATTAATTTGATCTATTAATCTGAATGAGATTCTCCATTTTTTCATATCATATTAGACTATCGGGTAATTCTTCTCAAACGTGCTAGTTGAGATGGCAACCATTTATTCATTCTTGACCCTCTCAAACGTGCTAGTTGAGATGGCAACCATTTATTCATTCTTGTAGAATGTTTTGATAATTCACTCAAATTAATTTGATCTATTAATCTGAATGAGATTTTCCATTTTTTCATATCATATTAGACTATCACGTAATTCCTCTCAAACGTACTAGTTGAGATGGCAACCATTTATTCATTCTTGGATTTTTTTTGGTGGTGTGGGCACAAAAAAGATTATCACCAATCACATCCATCAAAAGGCGGGACGAAGAATTACAAGATATTCTGTATCAAAAATAATAATGGAATGATATACTACGCATCAACTAAATTAATTCTATTTTATTTCCATCCATATATAGAAAAAAAATTGACTAAATTAATTGTAGCATTTAAGAAGAATCTCACGCTAAAAGTGGACTAAATTAATTGTAGCGTTTAGAAAAAAAAAGTTTCTATAACATATTCAAATCCAAAAATTTCCTTATTTACCAAAAGTTCAAAGATAACTGACACATCACTCCCGATCTCTTTTAATTTATTTCCCTTTTTAAAAGGCATATTCCAATATACCCCGTCCAAATCTCTATATAAACTGCACCTCCCCAACTTTGATTCCCTCGCACCAAAATCAACCTCATTCCAAATCTCTCTTCTCATACACACATCTTCTGCTCTCTTCCTTCTCCCTCTCTCCTCTCTTAAGTTTCAGCTCCTAAACACACTCCACAACATCAATGGCTCTCAATATCACTACCGCCGTCACCAACGCCACCGCCACCCAGGCAAAGGCCGCCGGGAACCGTGCCTTCGTGACTTTCCTCGCCGGCAATGGTGACTACGTGAAGGGAGTGGTGGGACTAGCCAAGGGTCTGAGAAAGGTGAAGAGCAAGTACCCTTTGGTGGTTGCTATTCTGCCGGATGTTCCTCAAGAGCATCGTCAGATCCTAATCTCTCAAGGCTGCATCGTCCGCGAGATTGAGCCGGTCCACCCTCCTGAGAACCAGACCCAGTTCGCCATGGCCTACTATGTCATCAATTACTCCAAGCTTCGTAT
>JBAGKO010000015.1:2075889-2086920 GCA_037177275.1 Acacia concinna
AATGGCAATTAAAGCGGGCTTAGCTCTATGCAAATCTTTGGGTTTCAAGAAGGTCAAGCTGTATTCGGACTCGATAGCGGTTATCCAAACACTCATGTCGGATGGGGGAAACTACCACCCTTAGAAGCAAGAGATTGCGGACATTAGATCTCTCATCTTTTCCTCTTGGGACATTCAGATTCTCCATTCTCATAGAGAAGTTCTTCGTTGTGCTGATTTTTTGGCCAACAGGACTCATCAAGCGAACTCAGATGTTTCGGTTATTTATGACTCGCCAACATCGTGTTTGAACTAAATGTTAGCTGACATTAGGTGATTACCCTCTATTTTCCTTTCTTTCCATGTATTCCCCAGGTGTTCAACCTGTCATCTTATTAAAAAAATAATAATAATAATAACAAACTGGTTGAGAAATACAGGATGATTACAAAAATTTAAAAACGGGATGAGTTATTATATGCATCTTCTTACCAAAGTGGTCTTAATTCTCTCAAAATAACATCAAGTATAGTCCACTAGCCTGTGCAGTGCACGAAAGAGAATACCTGATTTAAGGTTCTAATCACCGTTATGTTCTAAGAATGTGATTGCCTATTTTCCAAGTATGATCCAACTGCAATATAATATAATGGCCGTTTTGTTTTGGGGTTTGGGTTTATATTAGTTCATTTGGGCCGTACTGAGTTACACTGAAGCAGCCCATGTTTACTTCAATCCGTATCACTTCTGCTTTGTCTCTCAGCTCAAGACTTCATAATTAAAGGCAATGATTGATTCCACGCGTCAATTTAAAATCATGCGTAGACATTAATTTTATTAATTATCACCTGAAAGCAAAACAAAGGAGAAAGAGAATCAATATCAATAATCAATGTGATGGCATGCCATACCTGCAGAATCAATCCAGATCGATAATATACATACAGAATTCTCAACTTGTTTGGCAAGTGAACGTGATGCCCAACTAACTTGTCCCTTTCTTTTTTTTCCCCAGCAAGCCATGTGCTGCTTCATGACGTGGTTTGCGTCTTGTTCCCAGTTGTTTAACTTCTCCTCTAAATCTGGCGCTTTGCGTACGCATTTTCTCTTTTAAATTATTTGTCATCTTTTCAATACATCTGTCTATACTTTAATTTGAAAATTTTATCAGTACACCTCATCATCATATTAATACGATGACACGTAAATTAGAACTGGAGTTACGAGAGAGACCGTTTCACTTTATTACGTTGTGCCAACGAAAACACACGTACAGCCACTTGGCCACGTACGGTGTAGCCTAGACACTACTCCCCTTAGGCCTTAACGCTCTCTTGGTGAGGAGTGGATCAGTTTGAATTTTGATTATTGCCGTCAGCCTTTAGCTTCAATACAATCTCTTGGAATATAAAAACAACATTTGTTGAAAACAAAATGACAAGTAAAGCGACATTAACTTGGAGCTACTCCCAAGTAACTTTTTCTTATATAGGCCACTTTTAATTTCTACATAGTGAGTCTTTAAATCACTTCAGAATATTAGCTTCTAGGTTGATCGTTGTGACTTTACGGAATATTAGCTTCTAGGTTGATCGTTGTGACTTTACGGTTTACAGTGGCGGAGGAGTTATCTGCAGACTTTGAGAATTACAAGAGAATTAAAAAGGTAGATAGAGACTTTTCAAATTCAAAGAAAATATAGTGCAACAGAAGACATTCTGTCTTCAATTGACAGCACAGGCAAGTGACAGCGAGGCTGCGCACATCATTATATTTCAGGAAACCCTTAGTGGTCCCTTATAGCATTTCCATATTTATCAGGAACGTCCCTTTGTCTCTCTCTATCTTCACTTGCCCAAACCAGAACTGCGATCCCCAGACCAGACATTCTTATATGATAAGAGCAACCGCACCATTCGTTTTTAAGTACTTATTTTTATATAGGTAAAATTGCATTAAAATCTGAATAAAGAAATATACGTTAAAGAGGTTCTAAAATATAAAAAAATTACTATCAAATTTAAAAATTGTTAATAGGAACTTGACAATACTATTTTTCTTATCTTGAGGAAGTATTTTCTTATTTTGAAACTTCTTTAACGTATATTTATTTATTTAAAATTTTAATGTAATTTTTCCTTTTATATATAAGCGCACATATATACACATGTTCTCGGCAAGACAGTGAAAAGTGAAAAGTAAAGACACCTGAATTTTCACTGCCTCGTAAAAAGACAGAATATGGGAAAGGATGGGGTTGATTAAGAATTTAATGTTGAAGCCAGTAGATGAGGTTATATATCCAATCTATTTACCGAAACTTGCATATAGATAGATAGATATTATTGTTTACTGTTTTCGCTTGATGACTGAGTCAGAACTCAGAACTACATGATTTGCTGCATAATTGTACTATCAGCCTGAGCCAACATACATGTATATCAAGTTCATGACATCAAACCGGTCCACTCCAGTCTAACCATACACATGTATAAACAAACTCGATCGGACTGCAAATTTGAAACTGAAGGGTCCTTGTACTAATTAATTCACAAATGATAATATGTTGATAAATAAAACAACCTAACCTTGTCAACGAATCACATACTACCCATAATATATATCTAGTATAATTATAAGGAAAGGTTTAGGTCTAAATGGTCATTTGCTTTCTCATCATCATGTTCAATATGCGGTGGTGCCGGAGCGGTTGCCTGAGATGGTTGTTTATCTGCGAGTTGCACAACGTCGTCGTGCTTTGCAGAAGTAGAAGGAGAAGGAAGAACAGACGATGGATTTGAAGAAGAATCATGAGTGCTTCGGATACAGCCTTGCTGGTAATCATTAATGAAATCCTCTGGCTGAAACGTAGGCTTCCAAACACCCTTATCTTTCTCTATGAAACCATCCTTATCTGCTTTGTCTTTAGTGTTAGCCAGACGATCACGTACATCCTTCGTACTTCTTATCAACGCATAAAACTTCTCCAGCTTCTCCTCTTCACTTTCTTCTTCATTAATCTCCAGTTTCCTTTTCCTCCTCTCTCCTTCCATAACTACAGATATTCAGCTTCCAGGCAGGGCACTGCAAATTTAGAAAGAAAACAGACAGGTAGAAATAAGAGTTAAATTAAAGGAGAGATAGAGAGAGTATATAATTTGAGAAGCTGAATTGAACAACTGGAAAATTAATATCTAGAGTGAGAGCGACGTTGGGATACGATGCTTGCTTGCTTAATTGGTGAGTGCAATGTACCAAAACAGTTAATTGACACCCCCCCCCGACGGGTCAATACCCTGTGCCTGTAATTTTATTTACCAGAAACCAGATATTGAGTTGACGACCATGCCCATCATAGCTTACAGCCAGTAGGATCGTTCTGGGTAGGGGCATCGTTGTAATTGACTTTAGTGCACCCACCATATAATGATGTGAGATCATTATGTTTGTGTTATCAAAAATGGAAAGCGTCATATTTGCGTCAGCTCGAGGCGTCATGCCTCCACTCAACTTAAAGATGGGTCATGTCCTCAATGATGAGAGTCGTCACACAATTACAAATTTAAGAACGAGATTGAAAAAAATACACTCATAGCTAATTCCCATACAGTTAGCTATTTGAATCAAACCTTGGCAAGAAAAATGTCATAAATTACTGATAGTGAACTTCCTTTTTATTTCTTGGTAAAATTTTCAAATAACATTTCATCGAATGCCTACCTACTAATCAAACTTTATTACTTGTCTCAAGTGAAGTAGATAGTGATTGGGAGTCTCGGTGTCGTTGAGCATATTATCTGTAAATCGATAAATTTTTATTTTTTGCATTTTTTAATGATGTAAACTTTAAACTCTCTTTACCTCTTGTATTTCGATTAAAACGACAAATTGTGCGCTATCATTGTTGTGGATCCGGAGCATCCTTTTGTTCTGCCTATGGGGCCATGATATGGCTAAGTGCGACCGAACCAAGTCATTGCAGATAATTCTCTTTAAAATTATATTGATTAGCCTAGAAATCATTTTTTAATACGCATTTGCACCTCTTGACTCAAAAATGCGACAATCAATCAAGTTAAAGAATTAATGGCCGCAGGGAAGTGGGAAGTATATTAAGCATCAGGTGGGAGATAATGTTTTTATCTTTTGGGAGCTTGGGATGATTTTTTATTACAGCTATATATTAATACCATGTGATACATGTAAGACATACTAGAAGCTTCTCAAGAATTATGCTTATCTTACTAACAATCTTAATATGTGCTGAAAGAATATCACAGGGATAAAATCAATAACAGTGCGTGAAGAGTGTGTTAAAAGATACTACTAGATACTGTTTTTTTTTTTTTTTCTTTTGCCCGATAAACGATACTAGATGCATTGATATATTGATGCATTCCAAGATATCAAAGATTAAAACTTTTAAATAAAGAGGCCAATTTCTCGTTGCAAAAATAAATTAGTCACAGGGCCTCGTCAGTCAACAGTCCTTATTTGCCCTAGTTTTTACTGTTTAGTTAGACAAATGAAGACAGAGAAAGGACTGAGGAGGTCACTGGGGCAAGGATGAGTAGAGAAGAAAGGATAGCTTTTGAAGGGACGATACATGCTATTCCTCTGGCCATGGCACACGGTGGTTTGCCCACAGGTAGTATGCTCCAACTGGACCACGACCGCCCACCTCGTACAACTCCACTGATATATTATCTTTGTCTATTTCATTCAGGATCTCGCTCAGAATGTTCCACGCTGCTTCAACCTCATCGCTTCTCATAAATACGTGGTTATCCCCATCAATTACATCTAGCAGAAGATGCTCGTATCTGTCAGGTACCTCCATTGACTTATACCTGTCACAACATTCACCTAAGCATTAATAATAATCAAGCGGGTAGCAACAATCACTGCAAACATTTTACAGGTTCTTACTTGTCCTTGTAAAGTAAATTCAATTCGGAAGAGTCCAGTTTCAACCCCAATCCAGGAATCTTGTTGTTTACTCTAACCAGGATTGCTTCATCTGGCACATCACAAAGAATTAGTTCATTTGTGGTACGCATATTGTTATGCCCGGCGCACTCATCATAAATATTTCCTGGAACACGACGAAACTGGATTCGTATCTCCATTCTGCATTGTAATTTCCAACCCAGACAAGCAGATAAACCGAAATGAATAATATTCCTATTCTTATAATCATAAAAGAAAACATCATGATAATTACTGGTGTTTGATGAGTCCCAAGCCTGTTTTGACCAAAAATGGCACACCATCCCATCGTGCATTGTCAATGTAAAATGCAGCAGCAAAATATGTAGGCGTCAGACGGTTTAAGGATCCATCGACATGGTTTTCACTACTAGCTTTATACTGCCCAAGAATGGCATCTTTAGGTTCTAATTTGCGAATGGATCTCAAAACCTTGACCTGCAAAACACCTCATTACCAACACCATTAAATGCTTCAGGGCTTTGAGTGTAAGAGTAATTTGCATACCTTTTCATTTCGAATATCTTCTCCGTCAAGGCTCACAGGTGGTTCCATGGCAAGTAATGCTATTGTTTGGAGAACATGACTGTGGATAATGTCACGGATAATCCCATAATTTCCAAAGTACCTGCATGGGGGATTTAGTTGATGTCAAACACATACAACTTGCCTGCTGTGGAAAAGTTCCTTATGCGTATTTAGCACCCACAATAGCTACTTGAATTTGCTCACACTTTACCTTCCCGGCTGCGTGGCCAAATCCTCTGATAAAATGACCTGCAATAAATTTAACCAAAGCGATGTAATATTACTGTCAGTATTACACAAAGAACTACTGAGATGAAGCTTAAAAAGGAGTTACCTGTACATTATGTATATATGCACGGCTCCACAGTGGTTCAAAGACTAGATTTGAAAACCTTAGAACTGTGAGGTTTTCGATAAGATTCCTCCCTAAAAGATGATCAATCCTGACAACAGAATGATCTCACTCATAAATTATTTACCACTAATTCTGAGTGTGCATGAGCTGATGTGTTAGAAAGAGAGGGAGAAGGACAAGTGCATGATATAAACACCTGTACAATTGCTTTTCCTGAAACTTGGAAAGAAGAGATTGTGTCAGCCTATGAGAAGAGAGTGCATCAAATCCAAATGGTTTTTCAATTATAACACGATTCCAGCCCTTCTGTGTCTGAGCATAGTCAGCAAGACACGATGCAACATCCAGAAGTGCTTCTTGTGGCACAGAAAGGTAAAAGATCCTGTTTGCTTTGTTCCCCCCCTGCGGTACACAATATGCTGCTATAAAGTTAGTTGTAAAAAGCGCATAGACCATACAAGACATCAAGTAGCTAGACAAGAATGCATTCGAAAAGAAATTCACTTTTCCAAACACACATGCTACCCACATACACACACTAGTGAGATTTATTGAAACTTACCTCAATCTGTGTCATGTGAGCATTCAGCTTGGACATCCCATGTTTATTGTCATAACCTCCATTGATGTAGTATGTCCTACTAAGGAAAGCATCCATTTTGTCCCCACAGTTCTCTCTGACAATTTTTTTTCGTATTTAAATTAACAGAAAGATCATAATATTGATTCCATAATGTAGAAGTGCACAAGAGTGGAAATAGACATCATTCTTCCATAATTGCTACTGAGGAAATGGTTGATCAGACAAATACAGAATTTCTTAAGAAAAGTCAACGTTTCAAGCGATTTTGAGCTCTAGTTTTTTTTTTTTTTTTTTTTGGGGGGATGTTTGAATGAACACAAATCATGAGGAAGCGGTTAGTTTCTCAAGTTGATAGACTAAGATGAAACAGAAATGATTTCTTCCTGCAATTGGAAACAGGGCACAGAAGGTAATAATTTGGGTAAGTGGTAAGTGTGACATACTGATGATCAACCCGACATGTTAGTGTTGAAGCTATGATGGACTGTAGGTCTTTGTCTGTCATGTTCTTCCTTGAGTATCCAAAAATAGCAACATTCTGCAGACATAGGAGTGCAAATCCAACAAAATATTTGAGACTTGTAGCTGCTCTTCGTGATACATCCTAACTAACTTATCAGTTTATCTAGAGGAAAATGTTAATTTGGAAAATGCATGATCCCAGAAGGCCAAGAATCCCATAACATGAAAAACTATACTAATGAAATTGAGGCAGGAAAACAAAAATATGGTAAGACGATTGCTCTGAAAGTGAATCTGCCCAATGTAAAGTGTTCATAATTGTCATGTATCAATGCATAAAGTGAGCTTTTAACAAGCATGTATAAGTAGTAAGAACTGTCAGGTTAAAAATAAAGGAAAGCTGTTCTACCTCAGGAAGGAAGCCACTATAGTACAGAGCAAATAATGCAGGAAAAATTTTCCCCCTTGCTAGCTCACCAGTAGCTCCTATAACAGCAATGCAAAGTGAGGGTGCTCTACCAACATCAGAGGGTGCACTGGAGGAGCTTGCTTGTAGCAAAGGTGGAGATTCAATAGACTTGACCGTATCTGGAGAAACATTATGCTGAAGGTTGGTTGAAAAACTTCAATGTGCATGGATAATGTAAAAGTAGATTTAGGAATGATCTTTTCTTTTCTCCTTATTCTATTTAATTATATGAGCTTAATCTGAAAATTCAATTTTAAATAAATTAAGTTTCCGGGCAGATTATGAGACACCGAATGCAGTGAAGATAATAACAAGGGAACTCTCAAAATTGGTAAAGGCTAGGCTAACCATCAGAAACATCAAGGTTTGGGGACTGAGCTGGAGTTGGTCTTTTTTCATTTGAAAAACCTGCTTCCAGGTTATTAGTCAACTGACTTCTATTTTGACTTCCCGATCTCTTAGACTCCTTAGCTGGTGGGCACTTTTCACCGTGAAGATGAATATTCAACCTCTCAATTATCCATAATTTTAAACCACGAAATCTTCGGCAGATGTTCGAGACTCCATTATTTAGTCTGACACGACCACGAAGGTAGCTTGCTGCAACCTGTAACTAACAAGGATGAACAGTGAAATTCACCGCTAGCACCAATATTTGACAAACCATCAGCACTTAAAAACAAAGTCATGAAGAAAAACTATCCTCATTTTTTGAATCACTGCTAGGAGGAGACTTTATTTTCCTATTCCACATCAGAAGACAAGGAACAGGTAGCCAATGAATCAACTCACCGGATAGCCACGAACAGCAATTCTGAGACCAGCGGAGGAAATATGTTTTGGTCTTGATATTGAAGACTGTGCGCAAGTGTGAATGGTAGAAGAAAAGGACGCGACCGACATTCCTCGAAGAGTTGTCGAGAGCTTGGAATTTTTCCGTTAAGACTTGGCCCCTCAGCTATAAGACCTGAAATGGAAGAAGGTTGCAATCGGAGTTTTTGGCAAAAGAAACGGAGAAACAGAGTTTACCGTTATTCGGGGAGGCAGATTATTGATCGTAGGTTTGTGCGGAGTTTAGTGGGGATTTTACAGCATGATTGTAGCTAACCTTGCACTTGGCACTAAGGTCTGTTGAAGAAACCACGATCCTCCGTATAGTTGCTCTAACAACAGTGTCCTGGATCCTCTGTTAACATAGCCTCACACCTTCTACCAACTGTCAGAACGACGCCGTCAAAACTACCTTATTATAAAACATCAACTCATCATTAATATTTTTATAAGATACTTATAAGTTTATAACGTGTATTAAATTTATTTTTTATATCTACCCATATTTAATAAGAATAATAGAAAAGAGTGATAATATCTTTTGAAACAAACTCCGAATAGTTGTGTTAATATTCTTCAACAGGACATATACCCTGCTTTTAACACCTCTCTTATGAAGGACGCTTAGGTGTTATTATTACCTTTCTCAAGCTTTAGTTTGTCATATATATCTCAAATATAAAAAAGTGATAATTAATATGATATTTGAGTTTAATATAATTAACAAGAATAATATTAAAAATTACTTAAATTTTAGAATAAGTTAAATACTTTTTAATTAATTTTATTAATTTATTAAAATTGATAGTTATTAGAGGTGGGAATTGGGCCAGCCCACGAGCTAAACGGGCTAGCCCGTTTATTTTTATTTTTATTTTTTTTAAATCTTTTAATATTTATAATTCTTTTTTATTTCTAATTCCTTTTTCTTTCACCCGCTCATATCACACTCCATTTCTTATATGCATTTGTATTATATATCCATTTTTCATTTTCACCTTCATTTTTTTTCCACTCATATCACAAAAATATATAAATTTCTCTATTTTAAATTTAATAATAGTATATTAAATAAATATAATATGAAAATAATAATATCACATAAAAAATATGAGAAAGTTGTTAAACACAACATTAAGATAATGGGGTAATAGTATTTGACTCAAATAAGTTAATTTAAATTGTAAAAATAAAAACCAATTTTAAACAGGCCAGCCCACCAGCCTGACGAGCTAAACAATGCCAACCCAAACCGGCCAATTTTGGCGGGCCCAACCCGTTTTTCCTACTCTAATAGTTAGTTTCTTATAATAAAAATAGGAGGGAGTACATCCCAGCACTTCATGCATACGGACCCCAATCTCTTTTTCCAACCTACATTCTAACCCCAATCTCAGCGGTGAGTAATTCACCGTGTTCCAAAACATGCAGAGAAGGCCCTTTTTAAATAGTCCCTCCCACAAAGTATTTTTTATTCTTGTTTTAAACATAAGATTTAATTAATTTTTTAAAAAAGATTAAAGAATGTTAATAAAGCAGTTCACCTTATTCCAGAACATGCAGAGAAGGCCCTTTTTAAATAGTCCCTCCCACAAAGTATTTCTTATTCATGTTTTAAATATAAGATTTAATTATTTTTTTAAAAGATCAAAGAATATAAATAAATTACTAATGTATCATACATTGTGTATCATTATGTTATATATTAGTTTATAAGTTAGAAAAATAGTTTAAAAAATAAAAAATTTAAATGCTTTTAAATAATTTAATTAATTTTTTTATGATTTTCTAAAAAAAACTAATTAGATCTTATATTTAAAATGGTAGGTATTATTATTTATTGATTGATTGATCTTAATCCTACATCTTAAATTTATGACAGTTGACTTGTTTTTTATATTTATTTTTAAAAAAAACTACTCTTATGAGTGCTTCTTTAATAGGAGATAGATGGAGGAAATTAAGGAAGATGATTAGGGTTTTTTTTTAAAAAAAACCCCTTCAATCCTAAATAAAATATTTAATTGAATTTTTTTATAAATTTAAAAATTAAAAAAAATATTTATTTATATTATATAGCGTGTATTATAATTAATTATACATCAATTCATAAGTTAATCAAAATAATTTAAAAAATAATGATAAATATAAATGCTTTAAATAATTTAATTATTTTTTTATTTAAAAAAATTAATTGGGTGTTATATGTAAAGCTAAAGTATTTTGTTATATTAACTAATTTCATATCCTAATAATTTGGTAAATATTTACATGCTTTTATTGTTTTACGTTCTTTGGGAGTGTGTCATTTATCTTTTTTTTATTTTGGTCATTTATCTTTTGGGTGTTTGGTGCAAGTGATTTGGGTGTTATTTATCTTTTAGACACGCGGCATTGATGTAATCCCTTTGAATTTAGGACCTATTGATTTTTTTGAAGAATTTTAAAAATATCCTAAAAAAACTAATTACATTATTTAATCAAATCATATATTGTGTTTTATTATATTATATATTAGTCCATAAGTTAAACAACATAATTTAAATAAAAATGATAAATTTTAACATCTTAAAGTAATGAAATTAGCTTTTTTAAGATTTTTTTTTTAAGCTTATCTAAAAAATTCAAAAATCCCTTATAATTAGGATTGGAGAGAGTATTATTAATTTTTTCCTGAAGAAGGGGAATATATTAATTAACTGAAAATAAATGTACAAACAAAATGGACATCAGTGAGTACCAAACAAGTTGGCCATCAAGGATCAATGAAGCAAAACCAAATGATAACTAACATCAGCCTTTATCTAATAGTTGCAATGTGTTTTTAGCTCTAAG
>JBAGKO010000015.1:2087020-2099231 GCA_037177275.1 Acacia concinna
TATTTATGACTAAGAAGGAAAATTCTTTGTGCATCAATGGAAACTACCTAGAGGAATGATGAAATGTCAATAACTACAAACCAATCTCCAACAGACACATCAACAGACACAAATTCCTCAGACTATAAATATGAGATCATTAATGACAAACAACGAACGGAAGAGCTATCAATACAAGTCATAAATTCTTTTAGTGTGTTACATTTATTTCTGTCATTAATTCTTACTGTGCTTCAGTTATTATTATTCAACTCTTTTGAGAGAGTATTTATTGTCTTCAACAATATATTTGTGAGATACTCAAAAAGTTAGAATACTTTGAGTGGGGACTTGGATTGTATCTTGTAAGGAGGAGTGATCTCTTAAAGAATCAATCAAGTTTGTACTAAGGCGCTAAGAGCCCGTTGTAATCTTGGGGATTTAGTGGAACTCAGTGGTGACTGAGAACTGGATATAGGTCGTGAGTTTAACCAAACCAATATAAGTGTTTGAGTTCTTGTTTTTCAAAGAAAATTTTTAAACACCCAATTCACCCCTATTGGGTGATATGGTTGCTCTTACATAATACGGCCAGCTAAGCTAAGTGTTTTGGCTTTCTACCCTAAGAGTTTATGTTGGATGCAATCAATGATATATCAATAGGTTCCATATGAGACTCTTTCATGTAATTAGGGGACCCCTAAGTATTTTCCAAGTTGGGAGGTTTTCTGGTAGCCCAATTGGGAATAGATGTTGCTAGCGCAGTCAGGAGGTACATTTTTAGAGAAGTATATTCTGGTTTTGGCTTGACTAATTTTGTGACCGAAGGCTCTGCAGAAATCATCAAGGACTTTTTGGATAAGTGCTACTTGACTTTGATTGGTTGAACTATAAGATCATCTGCAAAAAATAAATGATAGGGGGTCCTCTTCTTCCCATTTTAATTATTTGCCAGTTCTTAGTGCAAACTTCATTTGTAATTGTTTGGGATAGTCTCTCCATGCAAAGAACAAAAATATATAGGCTTAAAGGGTCTCCTTGTCTGATCCCCCTAGAAGGTGTAAACCGGTCGAGTACTTCTCCATTCCACAAAACTTACATTGAGAGAGAGGTAATGCACATCATGATTGCATGTACTAGCAGTGGTGGTACTCCCACATCTGTTAACAATCTTCAATAAATTCCAAGTATAGTTTGTCACATGTTTTTTTAGAGTTATATTCTCTTAAGCAAGGCGATCTCAATGTAAGTGACTATTTCACTAAACTCAAGATTATTTGGGATGAGATACTCAACCTTCGTCCACTTCCTGTTTGTGGTTGTGATACACGATGTTCTCGTGATGTGTTTGATAAAATGATTAAGTACCAGCAACAAGATTACATAATTCAATTTTTGAAAGGGTTGAATAATAGATACTCTACTGTGAAATCACAAATTATGATTTTAGATCCACTACCTCCTATCAACTGAGTTTTCTCTTTAGTGTCACAATAAGAGTGAGATATGGGAATTTTACAGACACCTGTGGATGCTAATGTTCTTCTTGCCAAAGGTAATAAATCTTCTAATTACCAGCAATCTGATCGCAATACAAGTTTTTCACCTACTGCCGAAAGCCAAGGCATACCACTGAGACTTGCTACAAGAGGAATGGGTATCCTCTAGGGTTTCAATTTCATAACTCTGCCTCTGCTTCTATTAATAATGTGTCTCAACAGGCAGAGAACAAGGAGAATCAGGCTCCTTCTAGTTTAGTTCCTAATTCACAGGTTCATACTTCAGTGCCTCATCTTGGTTTCACGACTAAACAATACCATAGGTTGTTGCAATTGGTTCAACCTACTACCTCTCATGTTGCCAACAATGTTACATCAGGTAACAATGTTGCTCCTCTAGCCATCAAGAATTTTTGGATGCTTGATAGTGGCACCATTGACCATATTTGTTCTGTAGCTTCTTTTTTTGTCTCACTTAAGAAAATTTTCCCCATTCATGTTAATCTTCCAAATGGAGCCACTGTTATTGCTGATTATTCTGGTTCAGTCTATATTTTTGATTCCCTTATTCTACATAATGTGTTATTCATTCCCAATTTTCAGATCCATATCATTTCTGTGTCTCAAATTACACGCTAATTACCTTATTGTGTTGTTTTCCAGAGCAAATTATGCTTCCTAATGCATCAATCTCAATGGAAGATGATTGGTTTAGTTGAGGCAAGGGAGGGCTTGTATTTTCTTCCTCATCAACAATCTATATGTTGTCTGAATGCTTCTGTGGTTGTTCCAATTGATTCACCAGCAAATTCTACCTTTGATTTGTGGCATTTTAGGTTAGGACACTTGTATGATTCCGTTTTCAAATGTATACAACAAACACATCCCTATGTTGTTGCTAATAAGTCCTTTGATCATTGTGATTCCTATCATATGGCTAAACAAAAGCGTTTGCCCTTTCCTGTTAGTCAATCTCATTCCAATAAAGTTCTCTCTATTTTACATGTTGATCTTTGGGGACCATATCATTTAGCTTCTATTCATGGCCATAAACATTTATTTACCTTTGTTGATGATTGCTCTCACTACACGTGGATTTTGTTGTTATGGAATAAGTCTTAAACATGTCACGCTTTACAAAATTTTATCACTTTTTCTGAAAATCAATTTCATGCAAAAGTTCACATTATTCGGTTTGATAATGGTACATAATTTTCCATGAAATATTACTTTGATTTCAAGGGTATTTTGTACCAAACTACTTATGTGGAAACACCCCAACAAAATAGCATAGTTGAGCGCAAACATCAACATATCCTTAATGTAGTTCGAGCTTTGTTGTTTCATTCAAATATTCTAAAAATATATTGGTCTTATGCTATTCAGCATGTAGTCCATCTTATCAATTGCTTGCCTACTCCACTACTTAAAAATATGTCTCCTTATTTCTGCTTACATCAATCCCATCTTAATACTCTTAGAGTGTTTAGATCTTTATGTTTTGCTTCTACCTTGTCTAACCAATGTACCAAGTTTGATCTTCGAGCTCATAAATGTATTTTCTTAGGATACAAAACTGGTGTGAAGGGATTTGTTTTATTAGATTTGTCCAACAGACACATTTTTATGTCCAGAGATGTTCATTTTTATGAACACAATTTTCCCTTTCATGATTCCACTCAATCTACCTCAGTTCACCCTTCTATCTCTTTGCCCCAGTCTATTCCTTCTCTGGATTTTCCTGCTGATTCAGCTCTTCCATCTGACAATATTCCAGCCACTTCTCCTACTAGTTCTGCTGGTTTTGTTTCTTTGCCACGAAAGTCTTCAAGACCACGTCAACTTCCCTCTTACTTGAGGGATTATTATCATATCCTTCTTGCTTCTACCACACTTCCTTCTTCCACTGGGATTGATAAGTCTCCTCATTCTTTAACTTCTGTTTTATCTTACAATAACCTTTCTCCTTCATATAAGCATTTTAGTCTCTCTATTTCTACCATTTTTGAACCCCAAGACCTATCATCAAGCTGGGAAGCACAAGGTTTGGCGTGATGCTATGGTAGCAAAAATTAAGGCACTAGAATAGAATAAGACCTGGATTCTTACTCCTTTACTACCTGGAAAACCTGTTGTTGGTTGCAAATGGGTTTACAAAAATAAATATCATGCGGATGGGAGTCTTGAGAAAGCGAAAGCTCGTTTGGTGGCTAAGGGTTATACACAAACCAAAGGGATACATTATCTTGAGACTTTTTCCCCCGTAGCCAAGCTTACTACAGTTTAGTTGTTATTATCCTTGGCAGCATCACAGCATTGGCATCTTCAACAACTTGATGTTAATAATGCCTTCCTTCATGGTGAGTTAAATGATGAAGTTTATATGGACATTCCATTGGGTTTTCATACTTCTTCTTCAAATCTTGTTTGTAAGCTCCAAAAATCCCCTTATGGATTGAAACAAGCTAGTAGGCAGTGGCATTCTAAACTTTCAGCAGCTCTTATCTCTTGTGGCTACATTCAGTCAAAATCTGATTATTCCTTGCTCATTCGTCGGACTAATCACTCATTTACAACCCTATTAGTGTATGTGGATGACATCTTGTTAACTGTAAATGATTTGCAAGAGATTCAACGAGTTAAGGGACTGCTTAATGATGCTTTTAAAATCAAGGATGTGGACTTAAATTTTTCCTTGGTCTTGAGGTAGCTCATTCTCCCACTGGGATTTCTCTTTATCAACGCAAGTTTACTTTAGAGATTCTACATGATTTTGATCATCTGGACAGTAAGCCTCTTCGTGCTCTACTGCATCGTAACACAAGATTATTCAAGGTTTTAGGACAACCATTGTTTGATCCTACTAGTTATCGTACTCTTGTGGGACGGTTAATTTACCTCACTAATACTCGCCCAAATATTACGTTTGTTGTCCAACAACTTAGTCAATGTATGGCTTCTCCAACTGATCTTCACTTGTGTGCCACTCATAGAGTACTGCACTACTTGAAATCCTCTCTAGGCTAAGGTATTTTGTTTAACACTGTTTCGGACTTACGGTTGAAAGGTTTCATTGATTCAAATTGGGTTGGTTGCTTGGTACTTGACGTTCAATTATAGGTTATTGTGTCTTCCTTGGCAACTCTTTAATCTCTCGGAAGTCTAAGAAGCAAAATACAGTGTCCACTTCTTCTACAAAGGCTGAATATCATGCATTAGCCATGCTTACCTCTGAAATTTAATGGCTTTTATATCTTTTGCATGATCTACACATTCCTCATGTTGTTCCTGCTCTTGTTTACTATGACAGTCAATCAGCTAGACATCTTGTAGCTAATCTTATTTTTCACGAGCGCACTAAACATATAGAGGTTGATTGTCATCTTGTTCAGTAAAAAAACAAATCTAGAGTTCTACATCTTCTACCTATCCGGACTCACAATCAACTTGCTATATTTTGACCAAACCTTTGGATCCGGTTCCTTTTGCATCCTTGTTGTCCAAGCTGGAGGTGCACAATCTTCACCTCTCCAGCTTGAGGGGCTAATAGAATTATGTTATTGTAATTAATTTGTTAAGATGCAATCAGTTAAGTTAATTGGTCAACGGTTAGTTAGTGCCAGCCATATCCCAATTCTCTGTACTTCTTCACCTTTTGTATATAACACTGACTACAGTGAACATCAAGCAATAAGACATTTATTCATTTTCCTCTTCTCTGCTTCGCGACTCTGTTTTCCTCTTTCTGCAGAACCCTTCTTCTTTTCCGTTACTCGGCATCTCTATCACATACCTTCACTATGTTAAGTGGCGCCAGCCTGACCCCCACAATAATAAATGGTAAAGCTGATTTGATCCCATGCTGTCGTTCTTCTCTATAAACACTCAAGTTCCACTTATATTCAATCGCATCATAAAACTTCATTTTTTTTCAGTACAGGTTTAGACGCTATGATATTAGGCATCATAAAACTTCATTTTTTTTAGTCCAGGTTTAGACGCTATGATATTAGAAAAATGTCCCCTTTGAAAATAGTTACCAGGCATCACCATCAGCTATCTTATAGAACAGTCTCTGTTTTAGCTGTGATGTTGCTTAGTACAAAGGTATAGACCAAGCACTCTCTTTCATGCTCTAAAAAGTTATTCTTTCTACCATTCTACCAAAACATCATTAAAATAAGAAGGAAATTACAAATTCTTGTGGCTCTGGATTCTCACAGATGGAAGGCTACTCTTGACGCTCTATTAGAAAAATGCGGGCTCTCCTGCACATCGAAAGCGCAATCAATTCATGGGGAGGGTAAAGTCAACAGGTTTTTATTCTTGAGCTTAATTTCGTGATGATTGCGTCCTCCGTTGGAAAGCTATAAAGCAAGCAAAGGAATCCTTTACTCTGTTCATCGTTTTTGTTTTTTCTAATTATTATATATGATGAGGGTCCCTGAAGCTTGAAAGAGATAAGAATTGGATCAAGGAGCCAATTCAACATGCAAATATACCGTCTATTTTAAGGAGTAGGTCACTCACTATTAATTATTAAGTGCCCGCTTTAAAAAAAAAAAATCACAATAAGGAGTAACTAGTTATGTTTTCGATTTTTTTAAAAAAAATGATACAATTACAATAGTCCCTTGTGTTGTGCTGTCGTACTTTGTTGTTTGAAAGCGACCTGCATTGGTATTTTATTTTCTATCGGCTACGTCTCCCTCTCTCTACTTCTGACCGGAATCTTCACCAGTTAATCAGCTTTGAGTAGATAAGACTGGGGATGTCCTCTTTTATTGAAGATTACTGGTAAGCAAAAAGGCTCTCAAGTTCATTTTTGTTATTCTCCAAAAACATGCTGCGTTATATTTATGAGCTTTTTTTATCCGTTGGATATTACTTTTTCGGAGTGTTGGATCATTTTTTTATCTCCACTTTGGGTTTATCGTGGCTAACAGCATAATTCAGTACAGATTAATAGCTGGTGTTTTCTGTCTCTCTTTTTTTTTCCTGAAAAATTCGTGAATTTTCTCCAATGTGTCTGTATCTATGTTCTGAAATACGATCTTCTGTTTGGTACAATTTCGTGAGACAGGATTGTCTGCTATGGTTTTTGAAATCAAGCTGTCGACTTGTTCAATTTGCGAGATGCGGCCTGCTTTTTTTCCTTTTTGCTTCCGTAATTGTCAGTTTGTTTTTCCTTCCATAAATCGTTCGCAGTTTCCCTTCAAACCCCCTTCTCTGGTTTGATTTATGAGGGATAATATCCCCCCTTTCTATTTAATCAATGTTTATTAGCTGTCGCTATAAAATGGTCAAGGGCACACGGCTTGAAAGAGAACTTATAGCATCTAGAAAAGATAATTGATGAGCGTGATTACGGACGGATTATGATGAGATTTCTAGGTTCCTGATAGACTATAAGCAGTACAATTCTGTGCCTTACTAACTGAAAATTACTCATCATTTGGTGCAGATAACTCTTTTTATACTTGGAGCAATAAACATCACGTCTTCACGGAAGTTGGCAAATGGGGTCCGAATGCCCTCCAGCACAAGTAACAGTTCATATAACAGGTTTTAAAAAATTCCATGGAGTTTCAGAGAATCCAACGGAGACCATTGTCAATAATTTGACTGAGTATATGAAGAAGAAGGGTTTGCCCAAAGGTTTAGATATTGGGAGCTGCAGCATTCTTGAAACTGCTGGTCAAGGAGCGCTTGTTGCCTTGTACCAGACCCTGCAATCTGCCATTAGTGCCAAGAACTCTGAGTCTTCAAATTCCAAAAGAGTTGTTTGGGTGAGTTGCCCGTATAAATTTATAGAATTACAGTTAAGTTGATTTATTCACTCTTCTCAAGTTTATGTAGCGTGATTCATCTTTATATACTCATCAAGTTTTCCGTCGAATCTTGTTCCGGTAATAATGTTATCTGGTGAAAAATTATGACTAAGATTACATCATCTAACACGGTAAAAAGACCAATCCAGCACAAAATAATTAAATGAACCTTTTACCACTTTTAAATTAAGTGGGGCTGACCTCGCTACAGATTTATGCAATGTACGAACGTTTCCAGAGCAGAATTAGCTGATGACTTGACCTTGATTAAAGCTCACTGAACTCTGCAACTATTTTTTTTTTTTTTTGAAAAAAAAAATTTCAAGTATGGATCTATAACCAAACTTGCATACACTTCCATTTTTAATGCTTCTGGTGAAAAACTTATTTGGCCAGACTAAAGAAGACAGCCGTAAAAGTTTGAGGATCAAAATATCAAATAATCATATCCTAAATATAAAAATCCTTGGCCTCGAATCTGTTGTGGTGTCAATACATTTGTATTGCTAAATCCCAACGTCTCATTTTCTGACTATATATGATTTTGGTTATTCAGCTTCATTTGGGGGTTAACAGTGGTGCAACACGGTTAGCTGTAGAGCACCAGGCTGTCAATGAGGCAACCTTCCGTTGCCCGGATGAAATGGGATGGAAGCATCAGGTCAGTTTGGAATATTTGGGTCGTGTGTTTAATGGGCTTTCATAAAGCCTTTCAAATGGATATTGTTTGATTATGTTGTCATTCACCAAATTTTCTACATTTTATCTGTTGCAGAAAGTTCCCATTGTCCCATCAGATGGTGGAATTTCACGAACACGCCAGGTAAATTGGACGATATGATGTTCCTTACACTTTGTGTTGATGAATTCATAATCTTGTTCCATCATTATCCTGAAAACACATGTTTTTTCTCACATGGGAAACTGCCAAATGATTTTGAGTTAAACTTTATGCAGACTTGCCTTCCGGTAGAGGAGATCACCAGGGAATTGGCAAAGAAAGGTTATGATGTTATGACATCTAATGACGCAGGCAGGTTTGTGTGCAATTATGTTTACTACCATTCCCTGCGCTTCGCTGAACAAAATGGCATCAAGTCACTCTTTGTGCATGTGCCTCTTTTCTTGACAATAGATGAAGACACTCAAATGCGATTCATTTCTTCCTTGTTAGAGGTACTTGTTTCGGTATGTTAGCAACATTCTGAAAGTGGGGCGAATGTACCTCCACCGAAGACATTATTACATATTTTAATTTCAACAGTTCAAGGAAAATGCCTGATGTAGCAGAGGCATTTGCTTACATGGCTAATGTTTCTTAAGGTTTCAACAATTTGTTTAGACCCGTCCCAGTCTGTTTTACATTGAGTGTTCATTTTCCTTAAAGCTGTTTTTCCTTTGTTGCCATTTTTTGCGTTCCTTTATGAATGAGTCATATCCGTTATTGAATAGTGGAGTAGAACTAAAAGCCAATTTGGGTGGGGCCATTTGGTAAAAGTTTAAAGTGATGGGGATAAGCCAAAGCAAATTTGGCCCGAGGCTGAAAAGAAAACCTTTTGCCTTCCAATTATATGATGTTAACCATGGGGACCCTTATAAATGTTTAAAATGACCGAGATAACAGGAAGCTAATTCGTCCCAAAGATGGAAGCAAAACCCTTTGGTTTCCAATTACATAACGTTACCCGCGCAGTGCTAACATATAGGAATCAGAGAAAAGAAGAAGACGAAGAAGGATCTGGAAATTCTTCTGTTATTTCATATTTTTCAATTATATATGAATATATCAGTTTTGTCTTATATATAGCAACTGACTTAGTTACCTTTCTGTTACATCTATTGGGCTTGGGCCAGGGCCCATATACATTGATATTATACACTGATATTCCCCCTACTAATTCAAAAGAAGGAAGCATTACAGAACTACAGAGAAACTAATAAATGGCTTCAGCTGAGACTACATGTAAACGTGAGCGCAGTTCACAGAATAGTGGTCCCGATAATGCCTTGGTGAGGATATCTGCTACTTGTTCTGTGGCTAGAACATAGTCAACTCTAAGAATCCCATCAGCAACCTTCTCCCTTACAAAGTATAAGTCAATCTCAAAGTGTTTGGATTTATTATGAAGGACTGAATTTGCAGACAAAGCTACTACTCCTGAATTATCACACCATATGGTAGGTATACCAACAGGTTCAATGGACATTTCTTTTAGAACAGATAAAAGCCAGATAACATCAGATACTGAATCTGCAACACTTCAGTATTCAGCTTCAGTGGTTGCTCTGGAAACAACTGATTGTTTCCGTGATGTCCACATGATAGGATTGGAACCAAGATATGTGCAATACTCACTGGTGGAGCGTCTGTCTTCTTAAGATGATGCCCAATCAGCATCTATGTAAGCTTGCACTGTCAGATTACTAGCTGGTTGAATTAACAGCCCAAAGTTGGTGGTTCCATTCAAATATCTTAGAACCAGCTTAACTCCTTGCCAATGAACTTCTCTTGGCTGTTGCATGTACTGGGTTAGCTTGTTGACAGCAAAGGCAATATCAGGCCTAGTCACACAAATATATTAGAGAGCTCCCACAATACTTTTGTAGACTGAGGGATTATGATAATGTGGACTGGTGTCATCATGAAACTGACTTTTTGTAGACATAGGAGTTGGCTTTGATTTTGACAGATGCATATGAGTTTTGGACAACAATTCAGATATATACTTCTTTTGAGAGAGATGAATTCCCTTAGAAGACCGATAGAATTCAATACCCAAGAAGAGTGACACTTCACCGAGTTCTTTAAGTGCAAACTGAGAACCCATGTCGTTGATTAATGTCTGAACAACCACAGAATTACTTCCAGTGAGAATCAGATCATCCACATAAACCAACAAATACAATACATCAGTATCAGTGATTCGAATGAAGAGACATGCATCAGACTTTGTTTGTGTAAAATCAAGACCACAAAGAGTGTCTTTTAGCTTGGAAAACCAAGCTCTAGGTGCTTGTTTAAGGCCATAGATAGCCTTTTTCAGTCTGCAGACTAGAGAGGAATTTTGAACAAAACCTGGTGGCTGTTCCATAAACACTTCCTCAACTAGATCCCCATTGAGAAACGCATTATTAAAATCAACTTGCTGAATATTCCAATTTCAAGTGACAGCCAATGTGAGTAAAATTTTCACAGTAGAAGACTTGACAACCAGACTAAAGGTGTCATTATAATCAGCTCCTGCTTCTTGGGCAAAACCTTTAGCTACAAGTCTAGCCTTTGCTTTATTGGAACTCCATCTGCATCGGTTTTGTTTTTGAAGATCCATTTACACCCTATAACCTTTCTGTCATTAGGGCGAGAAAATTCCCAAGTGTTGAACTAAATCAGGGCATTAAATTCTTCCTCTGCAGCAGTTTTCCATTCAAGTTTGGCTAGTGCCTCACAAATGTTAGTAGGACAGAATGGTGGAGTAGTGGCTGCCAAATATACTTTTGGTTTGTATATACCAGCTTTAGATCGGGTAATCATAGGGTGATTATTAATTGGAATAGAGGGTATGGTCGATGGGTGAGTAGTAATTTCTAAGCCAGTCATGGAGGTAAAAGAAGGGGGAGGTAGGTTCAGTTGTAGGTGTAATGGAAGGTGATGGAGAAGGAAAGGTAGAGGACTGATCTGCAGGAGGTGATGTTCTAGTTTTTAGCAAGGGGATAAAAGAAGAGACACCATTTGATGAAGATGGTAAGGCACGTATATTGAATTGAGTTTGACTGGGAAATGCATATTCATCAAACCGAACATGCCTGGATATGTATAGACGCCCTGTATTGAGATCTAGGCACTTGTACCCTTTTATGTTGAGTACTATAGCCAAGGAAAACACATGGAGCAGATCTGTAAGCAAGCTTATTTGCCTTATATGGACGAATCCAAGGATAACACAAACATCCAAACACTTTGAGCATAGAATAGTCAAGTTTGAAACTATATAATTTTTCAAAAGGTGTGGCACCATGTAAAGGCTGAGAAGGAAGTCTGTTCATGAGAAACACAGTAGATGTAAAAGCATGTGGCCAATAATATAATGGAAGGGACGCTTGAGCTAACAAAGTTAAACCAGTTTCAACAATATTTCTGTGACGTCTCTCAACCAAACCATTTTGCTCAGATGTATAGGGACAAGAGAATCTATGCTCAATGCCACAGCTAGTCAAAAAAGGTGTAAAAACCTGAAACTTCCCACCATTATTAGACTGAAATTGTTCAATTTTAGAGTTAAATCGAACTTCAACCTTGGATTTAAAATTCTTAAAAGCTTGTAAAGCATCAGACTTATGTTTCAGCAAGTAAATCCACACAAAACGACTGTAAGCATCAATAAAAGCAACATAGTAAGAATAACCTGATGACACAACCGGGGCAGGACCCCAAATATCTGCCATAACCAATTGAAAAGGTTTATTATAGCTTGTAACAGAAGATACAAATGGTAATTTGTGGCTTTTGCCTAATTGGCATGCCTGACACAATGACCAGCAACTATTTGTAGTAAGAGTCACATTATGAGAAGATAAGACTTTCTTAGTAACCTCAAATGAAGGATGTCCCAGCCTACGATGCCAAAGAGTCAACAAATCAGCATTGTTTACAGAATAACAAGAGCCAAACTTTGGAGAACTCTTCAAGAAGCTCCCAAGATACTTGTACATGCATGAAACTTCAGTACCATGCGCCAAAATCATACAGGTCTGCAGATCCTTAACAAGGCAGTGATCAGGAAAAAACTCAACAGAGACACGGTTTTCTTTTGTAAATTTGGCTATAGACATAAGATTCTTTGTCATATCAGGCACACATAAAATGTTTGACAAATGTAAAGGCTTATCTGCATCTAAAATGGA
>JBAGKO010000015.1:2120385-2133672 GCA_037177275.1 Acacia concinna
CTGTTTATTGTTTCCTACCATGGGTTTAAAGGCTTTTTATGATAGTTTTCACTTGTGGCTGCTATGGGAGCTCATTATTATGAAGAGCAAAATGGTGCTCTTCAATTTATTCACTGCTACAGGAAATGGTTTTTGCGTCCCCATACAACATCCATTTTATTAATTAGAGACGTCAACTAGAAACGCGGTGGCATTCTAGTAATTATAACTGGTTTTAAAAGTTCGCGGAATAGTTTCTGCGCCTAAAATTATATTTTAGTGATGTAGATATAAATATTTGCGTCACCAATATATTACTACTAACGCAGATAAGATGCATGCAACAATATCTGCATCACCAATAATATATTTGTGACGCAGATATTCTTGCATGCAAGATAATCTACGTCACCAATATATTATTGGTGACGCAGATATTAGCTAATATGCGTCACCAATAAGGTACTGGTGACGTAGATAAGGATATCTGCGTCACCAATCCGTGATTGGTGACGCAGATATTGCCCTAAATTACCGAATTCCATCGTGTTCTTTCCCACTCTCATGTCATTTCCCACTCTCGTGTTCTTCCTTCCCCAAATTCTCTTCGCGGCTGCAGTGAACTTTAAGAGGCAGCTTCCCAAATTCCAGTCTTTGCGTCACAACTGAGCTCATGTTACTTTCCCAATTGCAGTCTAGTATTTTCCTTTCCCCAAATTCCAGTATTTTGAGTTTGCGACTGAGTTTTGTCGAGGGAGGAACTGCAATGTGAGCTTCGGGCACAACTTTGAGCTTCGCCCCTGTAATGTGAGCTTGCGGCAGCAACTGTAAGGTTTATTCTCTTTCTCTCTCTCGATCTAGATTGCCCCAAACCATTCCATTGCTTATGCGGGTGTGAATTTATATGATTGAGGGATTTACATTTTTTTTTCTTTTAACACTTAAATTCATTTAAAATACTTCCCGCATATCAAATCGGTTTGGGCACTAAAGGGGAAGAGAAAAGTGATAACTACCAATGTTAACTTCTAGACATGTTTGTAGAGAAGGTGGTATTGTGGTATCCGTGCTCACCCTACCCTTCTCGTTAAATGTTAATCCATGCTCTCTTTTCCTTTCAACACCACTAGAAACTAGTTACATTTATTAAAGTCAACTATGAATATCCAACTCTCACAATTTATTCATCTACTAAAAATGGTATACAATTCTAATTTAATTATTTTCTGGGTATTATCATGGGCATTACAAGTGTAGAAATGTGAGAGATTGCCCAGCAAAAA
This sequence comes from Acacia concinna, assembly GCA_037177275.1. Lineage (NCBI taxonomy): Eukaryota > Viridiplantae > Streptophyta > Magnoliopsida > Fabales > Fabaceae > Acacia > Acacia concinna. The sequence continues at coordinate 2,121,648 of JBAGKO010000015.1, forward strand.
TGCACGTAGTGTTTTGAACTATGGGGAATATAAGAATTATTTAAGCATTCATATTACAAAATTTATATTTTGGTATCCGTTCTGGTGGAAGAGGACACTTCACAATAAGCTTTCCTTCATTGCTCCTATATATATTGCCTGCAACAATATTATTATGTTGAAAATCATAGGAAGAATGTACGTAGTTGAAGTATTAAATTGAAAGACAAAAAAAGTATAAGTTGGAGTGATTTACTTTATGTATTTTAGGATTACTAATATAAGCATTACACTATATTGGAAATTGGGTTGTTGATTTTAAAATTAAAGAGAAAATGTTAAAGTTATGTAAAATTGGGAAACTTTGTGGTATACTACTTAGACTGATATGATATTTTGTTGGAATTGTTGATATATATGATTCTGAGATAGTTTTATTTGAATTGGGCTGTTGTTAAATTTTTTGGATGTCTTAATTATAAGGGGAAATGCTGCTGAAATTTTTTTCTAAGTATGTTTAAAAGACAATTCGTTTTTATTACCCATTATTGTTTTGAAGTTGATTGTTTTTTAGGTTGAGTGTTTTTGAATGTGTCTTAGGAGTTAGCATCATGACTCATGGTTGGATGAATGTTTTGAGAACTAGTGAAGAATATGAGGAAGGGGTGGAAGAGTTTATTAAATTTGTTAAAAGGAATACACTTAACAAGAAGGGATGTCTGCGTCTCCAAATATTCAATTGGGGACGCAGATCTTTCCTACAAAACAATCTATGCATCTCCAAATATATATTTGGGGACACATATCTCCCTTTTCTGTATCTAAATTTTTTTTTAAACATACGTCCGTGTTTTTAGGAACATAGTCCTATTTTTTGCGTTTCCAAATTTAAAGATGTGGTTTCTTCTTTTTCTGCGTCCCCTAAATTTACGTCCCCTCTAAAAGGAACGTTAAAAAGACTTAAAAAAGAATGTTAAAAGACCTTCTGTACTAATGATTTTGTTGTTAGATTGAATTTTGCGGGTTTAAATAAGTAATGATGATGATTTTGAAGACGGTAGAACCCGCTGGGCGCTGGTAGCCACCTATTAACACTCACGACACTACATTTTTTGCCCATGCCAGAAGTAAAACCGTAGAGTCCTGCGCAATCACGTGTTGGTAATGCAATTTGGGATTCCCTGTTCAGTACATTTATCATATTGGGGAAATAAACCGTGGCTAGCTTTCACAGGCCTTGTTATGGAAAGATAACATAACACAGTGAGGTAGATGAAGAAGTTATAATAACACTCTAAACAACTACTTGCAAATGTAATTTAATGGGTGTGTCAGCGTCTTCGTCCGAAGGTTTTAAGGGTCCCATCACTGTTCCTCCTGGGTAGTTGGAACAGTATTAAATTCCCTACCAATACCACTAAATCCTTTAATTTAAGGCTAAAACTAAAAGCTGGTTACTATAAATTGGGAGGGAGGGGAATGGCATTTGAAAAACAAAGAGAGAAGAAGCACTGAAGCAAGCTGAGAATATGGAGAGAGAGAGCAAGCTTAAAGTGTTGGTGGTGCTAGCTGTGGTGCTGCTTGTTTCGGAGGTTGAAGGAGGACGGAAGCTGAAGGATGAAGAGCCACAGAGCTTCTTGGGAGGAGGCACGGGGACTGGCGGGGGGACGTTTCCGAGCCCCGGCGGCTTTGCCGGATTCTTCTGCACTTTCCCAGGAGGCTGTACCCCAGCCCTACCCATTAACCCAGGCGTGGGAGTGGGATCGCCGCCGCATGCATAAGCAAGCCACCTCAAACTAGTTACTAGCTACGTACGTACGTACTTATATTATCACGTTCAGTGTGGTTGTTTGTGTGAGCAAGTGAGTTTGACACTATCTACATGATATTGTGTTTGTTCCTCTTCTAAGTTCTAGGGCATATAGTTCGTGATCGTGAGTACAGTAAGCTTTGTTTTGTTTGTGTAGTTTGAAGTGTTGGAGTGTGGCTTCATCCGAGTGTTTCTTATGAAGTAGCTAGCATGTTTAGAGTCAATGAAGGAATTATAAAATATATGGCTCGATGGACATAGAGTAATTCAAAGTTTATGTTTAACAATCATATCACTTAGCCTGAATTAATTATACAGAAATGCGTACGTCTTCATATATGAATCGTGATCTTGATCCTTTGGCCCAAGAAGAAGCGCACGCGTGTACGTGACATAGATGGCCATTTATTTCCTTAGTTGAAAAGTTAGGACAGGTCCGTATGTATCTGTGTCGTAGGATCTGTCACCAAACGAAGACGGTTCATTACTACTACATGTCTTTGTATTGCACCAAGAATGGGGCGATTAAATATTGAATTAGAGTGGGTTTAATTTGATATAAGCTAAATTACCGCTAATAAATTTACAGGGGCGGTAAAATCCAAATGCAATTCATAAGACCCGCCCTATCAATTTTGTCAAAAAGACGTGGTCGATCCCATATCATCGTCTTGTTTGTTTTGGTGTAGGACTTATGGGAGTCGGGGCACTTTGGCACTGGCATTGGCATTTTCCTTTTACACGTTGCCTCTGACTAATAAATTATCTCTTTAATTTTCTGGCGGACGCTCTGGCCCACACTGATTTGATGGACTTGAAATCCAAAGAAAAATTCGGTCCAAAAATAAAATTCAAAGAGAAAATCGCAATACATAGTTCCACATGGGCTGTCGTTTCCCCCTCCCTCCCTCCCTCACACTTTGTGACGTTGGATATTGTTCATCCGGGGAAAATCAAATAGGAAGACAATGAGGACTTTTCCGTGACATCTGCGTGTGTACGCGATAGATATTAGCCGTTAAGGCCCCACTGGGTAATTGTTAATGAAATATTAAATAACCACAGGACCTACTTTAGGATGTATCCATCAGAACCATTACGACGAGGCAGAGGTAGAGGTAGAGGCAGAGGCAGAGGCAGGTGGCTATATCTATTTTCTTTTTCAGAAAGAAATTTATTCTTTCTAGTATTTTCTAACAAAGAATAAGTAATGGTCATTTGTGTACGTATTGTTAAGAACGCCTATACACACTAAACCTTTCTGTAGAAAAAACACATGCATGGTAAAAAAGTGTGGCCGACACTAGAGAACACTAATTTTTCTTTTCCTTTTCCTTTTGTCCCATTTAAAAAATATTGATAGGGTAATACTTTTGAAGGAAGGGAAAAGAAAATGCGGAGTCACATGCGAGGGAGGCAGAGAGAAAGGAGGGGATTTGAGGAGATGCGCTTAAAAAGAAGATAATTAAAAAGAAAAGAAAGGGCAAAATTAATAACATGAGACGACAAGAATTCCAAAGGCATGATCCTTAATGCCAAAGTAACATGTCTCTCTTTATCCTCCCCAATGCATCCTCCTCTTTCCTGCTACAACTTTCCGCTTTTCACTCTCCCTCTCCTTCTCCTGTCTTTTTAATGTTTAATTATTAGTGATATACCACTCTCCACTCTCCACTCTCCACTCTCCACTCTCCACACACATCACAATGGCCAAGCCTCCTCCCTCTTTATTCTTCCTCCTTCTCTGCTCTTCCGGTGAGTCATTCTTTTATTCTCTGTTCCTTCTCTCTGCATCACTGCTTTGTGTTCTTCTGCAAGCTCACCGTTCATTCTCATCCTCTTTTCAGGAGTCATGCTGCTGCTCATCTTCTCCGATCTCCACTCTACAGCCCCTCCTGCTGCAGACATCCTCCTCTCTCGTATTCCCGTCATCGCCAAGATCCTCCCCAGAAGAACTTTAGGTGACACCACCGTCATCACTGTTCCTTCCAGCAGCCCTGTCACCGTCTACCCCACCAATCCATCTGCTGTGCCCGTCACTGTGCCTTCCTCCAATTCCCCCGTACCCGTTTCCGCTTATCCTCCCCCGTCACCGCAGTCCACCGGTGTTCCGGTCACCAATTCTCAACCACCACCTCCTCAAACGCCAACTAATGCGGCTCCTGCCGTTTCAGGGCAGAAGTGGTGTGTGGCTAAATCTGGAGTGTCACAATCTGTTCTTCAATCCGCACTGGACTACGCTTGTGGAATGGGAGGCGCCGATTGCTCTCAGATACAGCAGGGAGGGAGTTGCTACAATCCCGACACTCTGCAAAACCACGCCTCTTATGCCTTCAACGCCTACTACCAAAAGAACCTCGCTCCAACCAGCTGTGACTTCGGAGGCGCTGCCACCTTAGTTACCGCCAACCCCAGTAGGCTACATCTTATTATTTTGGCAACTCCATTACTTGTCTTTTATGTATGATTCACCCTGCTGACCAATCTTTTGTTTTTTTTACCTGTAATAGGTACGGGTTCTTGCATTTATTCATCGTCTTCTTCCTCGTCATCGCCGCCAACAACTCCCACGCCGTCGTCCCCAACTACTCCGTCGTCGTCTTCTTCGCCGTCGCCACCGACATCTGCTTCATCATCGACATCACCGACAAAATCTCCAACTCCAACAACACCGTCTACGCCCGGAGGAGGTACTTTTGGGTGAGTTGCACTTACATGGCCCCACTAATTCTCCAATGCTGACCATTAAGCCTTAAAGATGGATACTAATCTAGGTTCTGGGTGTTATTTTTGTTTGCAGATATGGAAGCCCCACATCATCGTCGGCGCCGTTGAATTCGAGCAATCCGACGTCAGGTTACATGCCACTTGTGGGGTCGCAACCCCCACCTTCGACCTCATGGTCGCATTCCAGTGGTCTCAGACCTTTAGCTGCGTCCGCGCTTCTGCTGATATCGCTTGTCACTGCCAAACTCAACATGCGCACTTAGAGGAATAGGACGATGGAGCAGCTCCACTATTATTATGGCTTAGGTGAGTGTACTAGTACTAGAATTTATGTATGTAGCCGCGGTTTCTGGCTTCTGGGCTGTTGTGCTGCTAGACGGGTTGTGGTAATGTACATAGTTTGTGAGAGCTATAGTATATTAGTCATTCGTGTGAGGTTTTGTGGTCACGTACCTACTTCTAATTCATTTGCATTGATGGGGGATTGACATTCACCTCACGCTGTTGCACGCCCGTATGCCTGAAAGCCTTGTCGATTCATGAGATGATCAAATAAGCAAGTTCTATTTCGAACGGACTTGTCACATGTCCGATAGTAGTTGGATTTAACATTTAAGTGCAGAACAACGACTGACCTATCACATGATCACGAACACACACTCGTGTATATTGTCGGCATATGTGCTTAAGTTCCAGCAGAGTCAGTCCTTTAGCGTCCAAGTATATTCCACCTCCCCAACGACATAGTAAATCGAGTGTCTTTCACATGCGCACATTATACCCATCTCCCAGCGATGATGGTTAGTTAATTTTGAACGTACGCTCACTAGGGTTTTCAGAAAGACACAAGCCGAGACTTTTTCAAAATTATCAAAACAGGCTGATGACTCGTCTGCCAGTAAAATAAACAACGCTCCCAGAAATAAATCATCTAGCATTAAGTAACCGACATGCAGGGTGAAAGCAAACGCCCAGCTAATCACCACATACTTTTACTTTTACAATAGGCAGCAAAAGGATTCGTTGGGGTCCAAACTGCGTACGCTGAAGCTAATTAGCTAAACTATTTTGTATCTAACAGTCTTATTTCTATCAGCAAAATGGTTTCACCGCTTGGAGAATACCGCAAAAATCAGCATGGACACAGAGGCCGCGATTTTGAATCCAGAGCAATCCCAGAAATTTTGGTTTTGCTTCTCTGCACCCACTTCACTTCGTTGTTTTGTCCCTAACTGGTCTCTCAGATCTTCTATGGCTCTGTCCCGTCTCTCTCCTATCTGTATGCACAAAAATAAAACCATACAAACATTCATGTCATTTGATTGGGGCGTGGGTTCATTTATATCCTGACCCAAACAGGAATACTTAAAGCAAAACCTGAACATCGCAACAGCAGCACCATAGAGTACAAATCACGCGCAACAAAACATGTTACGCAGCTTTAAGAGCAAAAATCTTACCTTGTGAAGTTTTCGTGTCTGAGAACGGGCTTCTTGCAGACAAAATTCCAATTTCAGCACCCTCTTCTTCAGCTCCCGATCAACACACCGCTGTTTCTCTAACTGTACATTGAAACATATGGATATTCATAAATACACAAGCCATGAACCCATGATGCTTGAGGAATAACATAAATAAAGCAGTATAGAAATGAGCAATTACACAGGCAGACAGAAGCAGCTGGATTTACCTGCGATTCTAATTCATCATTCTTGAGCTTCGAACAAGAAGACATAATCTTAATTTCATCCTTAAGTCTTGCTATTTCTTCATCCTTAACAACTAGAAGTTCATGTATCTTCTCGAAGTTCCTAGGAGAAACTTCATCTAATAGTTTTTTCAGTTCACAGTTTTTGTTTGCTACATCTTTCGGAAATGGTTTCATGATGTCGTGTTCAATCTGCAGAACGTCATCTTTCAGTTGCTTCTGTGAAGATTCCCTTGCCTGAAGATCCTTCTGAAGATTATCTAGTTGCCGTCCCATCCTGATGACACGAACCTCATGCTCTCTCAGTGAACAATTTTTCTCATCAAATTCTTTTGCAAGTTCTGCATAGTGGAGATCCGCTAATTGAGCTGATGCAACACTAGCCTCAGCAGCTGCTCTAGTTGCTGCGATCTGTGTTTTAAGATCATCTAACTCACTTGTATACTGCAGCAAAGTTACATGATAATTACCGAATGAGGGTACTCACCGACAGCATTTGATGTTACAAGTAAATTGATTTCAAGATTGGTTATAGATATCATAGTGCCTAAGGCCTCTATCTCCTCTACGCTCGATCAACAATTTTTACCAGCCTTCATGCCAGATGTCCTAATGCATTCATGAGTATAGATCGCCAGGGGGAAAAAACTAATTTTAGATTCACCATCTAATTTTCATTTTTGTTATATTACACTAATAAAAAAAAAATGTGATCAGCAAACAGTCAAGAAACTAAGAGTGTGCATTCCCAATCTGGGGCAGATCTAGTTCCTGTAGCCTTGTACACCAAACAAATTGTTGAACCTAAGCACACAAGAGAAGACAAATAAATAATGGCTATCGCAGTTAAAGAATCTAACAACTTGCACAGAAATATGCTGTCCAGCTATAGAAAAGTCCACAGAATTTGAAATCGTTACCCCTTGGCTTTAGTCTAGTCGTTGTTAAAAGTCAAAAGAAAAATGATAAAGACATTTACTCTGCCAACTTAAACAGGCAATGATCGAGCGTTGCTTAATTTAAAACTATTTTGCTATGTTGCTTTCACTGTTTATAATAATTACCTTCAGGAATACATATCATTGGCAACAAAATAAGTCCGGCTAAAAGGTAACAACATGATCAACATATCAGAGCATTCAGTTACCCCGTTCTTCCCATGGGCTCCACCATAAACAAAATACAAATGTCAAATAACATTTGCTCAAATGAGCATCCGATATGAAGTTTTTTTTTTTTTTACAGCCACAAAAAAGTTAATACAAAACGCGAGATAGAGAATCGTGTTAAAGCTTCACACGTGCAAACAAAATTTAACAACTAGAACTAGATTTGTCAAAACAAGTAGGGAAGATATGTTCCCAAAAAAAAAAAAGGAAAACGTGATTAAAATTAAAACCTTCTCAGCAGTAGAGGTTGAAGCCTGAAATTGCTCGTTTCTCTCCTCCAATTTCTTCTGCAACCTACCAATTTCCTCTTCCATGTTTCTGGCTTTAAGTTCAGCTTCCTGCGAGAAAATATTCATAAGATATAGCTGGATTAACGTTTGTCCCCGGTAAGCCACAAAGTCGGAATGATTGCTTTCAACTATAAACATTATTATTAGAATAATGATCTTAATTATAAGGTTTCATTGATTTTTTTTTTAAATTCTAAAAAATCTAATTACATTACTTAATTATATCATATTTTATTATATTATATATTAACTCATAAGCCAAATAACAGAATTTAAAGAAAAATGATAAATTTTAATATATTAAAATAATATAATTAATATTTTTAAATTCTTTAAAAAAAATTTAACTGGAACATAGAATTAAAATTCAAAAAGGCATCATAAAAATTCTATTGGAAAAGGATTTTTTAAATAATTGAAAAATCAAAGATAGTAGTCGTTGTACGAAATTAATTAAGGGGTATTAAACAGAAGTAAGCCATTTACCACCACAAGTTTTGTACCTGTCTTGTTAGGGTTTCTTTGGCAAATGATTGCCCTTGTGATATAAGGCGGCTCCGCGCCTCCTTTAACTCTGCAGCTAATGACACCACGCTGCGCCTAAAACTCTGCTTCCTTTCATTGAAATCTTTTAACAACGGATCAACATCTCGAGCCGCTACCGATGACAACGGCAAAGATCGATACAAAGATGGTTTCTCCAGGATTGACATGCTTAATAAGCTAAAACCAATATGCAAATTCTCTGAATAAACTGCTATGAACAAGAGATCAGTTTCCGGTCGTTGGGGTGAAACTTATTATCGCCGTTTCCGCCTGGAGATGTGCTGGTCGGATATCAAATTTGAATGGACTCCAAGACCAAAAAAACAAATCAATTCAGTTTGATGGAAAAATAAGTTATGGCGAGGCTACTTGCAAGGAAATAGTACTATTTTGAAACGAAAGGTTTCATATATGAACAGAAATAAAAGCGGTCTTCCCTACTAGACACTGTATAATTTTTGAAAAAATTGAGTCCAAGAAAAATTCGTTAGTTTTCACAGGCACACAGCACGCCAAATATCCACCTCCAAACCCAAGGTCATCGAGTGGGTGAGAAAATGACATGAAAACTGTGTCCCACCGTGGGTCTATTTGTCAGCGTCGAACAATAAATAATTAATGAGTTGCAGGTTGTGAAGAAGTTTTAAAAAGAATTAATCCAAAAGTTCTGAAACTCTAGGCAGGTTTTGAGACCCCCAGCTGGCCAAGTTCGACCTGAAATTGGCAGAATAACAGCAACTCTCACCCTCAACTTCGGGGAAGAAAGAGACATCAAGAACAAGTTCAAGGAAGCATGAAGCTGGCATGGTTCGCAAAGAATCTTAAAATTGATTAGCAGATAAAGGTTTGAAAGGAGAAATACCATATTCGGTGAAAACCCCGATTATGGTCAGTCTTCGTCTTCGATGTTTGGCATTCTTCAGCTCGAACCCTCAGCTGTGCACCTGTAACAAGAAAACAACGCGGACCTCGGGGCACGAGTGAAGTATTTTCTGATTAATTTTAGCATTTCATTCATTTTGTTTCCTTGTGTTAACTGTAAGCGAGAGAAGCTGGTTTGAAGCGACATGCCATGATATGATCATGAAAGGTGAGTAAAACAGAGGTTAGCTTCGGGTTGGAAGCTAATTTTGGCAACTAAGGTTCAGGTGTTTTTGAAGAGGTGACAAATTCCGAAGCGCCCACTAGGATTATATGGTGGGAGCCCATTTCATGCTTATCACTTTTGAGGTAAATTGAGGTCATCATTCATTATTTCTATTAAATTAATTTTAAACATAGTCTAATTAAATTTTATGTTTTAAATAAATTTTTATTTTATAACATATAAAATTAAAAATGAGAAAATTTCATAATTATTAAATTTTATAAAAATAAATTTATCATTTAAAAATAATAAGTTAATAATTTTAAATTTAAACTTATCATAATAATAAAAAATTGATTGCTTATAGTTATGATGAGTCAACTAATAAATTGGCAATGACTACTAAAGATTTAGCGCGGCAAAACTAAATTTTAGCCTTGACCAATGATTTTGAAACACACCCATATACAAGAAACCTTGTCATTGGGGGCCTCAAAAGAATGGGTCGGGTATTCTATTATTTGTTACATCCTATTTTTTACTTGAGAATTTAATTATAATTAAAAGAGAATCATTTATGAACAATGGGTTTATCATATAATTATCCAATTAAAATGGTTATTAAATTATAAATTGTGGTAGTAAAAAAAGTTAATAGAATTTTTTTTTCAAAAAATAGCAAATAATAATGCGAATGATATTTATGTTATTGTTATTTTTATATATTATTATTAAAAATAGAGATAAATATAATGTAAATATATATATATAAAGGAAATAAAAATAGGAGAAAAGATATATAATAATAAAAGTAGAATGATACAAAAGGGGCACGTGCCCCGTAATACATGTCGAGGGGTCAATTAAAGGGCCTTTGGCCAGATAAGAAAAATAGCTTGTTACTTTTCAAAAAAGTTATTTTAAAATAGAAGTTAACTAGTTTGTATTAAAAAAAGTATTTGGCTGTGGCAATTTATATAAATAATTTTTTTAAAATATAAATTATTTTTAGTGACTTATTAAAAAAATCATTTTATCTACTCTTAATAAATTATTTTTCTTATCTTAATTTAAATATAAGTTCTTTCTTCTATTTCTAATAAATTATTTTTTCTATCATAATTTAAACACAAATAAATTTTTATAAATATTTTTTTTAAAGTTACTTTTCATAAATTATCTATCATCAAAAATTATTTTTATCACCCCAATCGAACATCCCTAAAATGACCATCCACGTCATTCCAAGTTTAGAGAGGGTTGCAGTAGCGTCAGGTGAAGGTGCAGAGCTTCAGGCGCCGTTGTTCTTTCGTGGTTTCAGATTTATGGGTAATTTTATAAGATCATCTAGGTAACTAAACTCTTTTTTTTTTTAATAAATTTCCTTCGTGAAAGTTTTTTCTCATACTTTTATCTATCTAATAATGATAAATATTGTGCTGATTTGAGTAAATTTTTGGGATTAAGCTTTTGAAAAAGTTTTAAATTTTAATAATATAATACTATAGGAATGAAGAGGGATTAGATAATTTTAATTGATTTAAATTTATCATTTAACTTTTCTACGATTTTATAATTAATTGTTATTATAAAAAACCCATAAATTATTATTTTTAGACTTGTGTGGCCTATTAAATTTTAGGAGAATTACGTTAAGGTCCCAAGTAAATAAATTAATATCAGAAAGTTCCTCATTGACAAGTGGGGAGCTATTATTAACAAATTGAGGAGCTAGTTGCGACTTGTCAAAAAATTAACTTCTTTACTTGAGATCTCAATGTAATTTTCCCTTAAATTTGTATAAACAATTTATTTGGGTTATTAGAGGTATTATCAAATTTAATTGGTTTAGATTGTTAGAGAAATTGGAGATTTATAAAATAAAAATTTTATATTTGAAACTCTAAACTTTGAGTTAGAGATTTTGTACATTTATATGAAATTGATGTTAATTTATTATTCAAATGAGTTATTTGAGTTGAGGAAAGTGCTAAATTAATGTTAGAACAAATAATTGGGATTAAAGTGTGAAATTGTAATTTTTGATTAATTAATTCAAAACTTTAAAGTCAGGTGATTAAATTAATTGGTCAATTTGCTATTAAATTTATATCTACATTATTATGTAAATTAATTTGTGCTTAAAAATTTTGAATTGTGTTTTTAACTTCTAAAGTTCTCAAGATTAAACTTAGAGTTAAAGTAATAGGAGTTAATTTATTCTATATATATGTTTTGGGTTGTAAGGTGTTTTATAAACCTTACTTTCATCTATACTGCTTATATATATATTAGAAAAATCACGTGTATGTTTGAATATTAGCTTAGTTCAGTGAAGCAATGCATTTTCCAACTTCTATATATGATTTGTTGTTATAATTGAGATTATTACTATTTTGATTATTATAATGTATGTGGAATGATATTGTTGTGAAATACTTCTGAAAACTATAATGAGTGTATTGTGTTTTGTCATGGGATATGTTGGTTGTGTAACATCCTAATTTTCATACTAGGATTTAATTACAATTAAAAATATATATAATAATATATATATATATACTCATATAAATAAAATAAGATCATAATTATAAATTTATCTTGCAATTAGCAGACAAAATGTTTTTACTTGAAATAAAGTTGGTAATAGTGAATAAATTAGTGTAATGAAAATATAGAAAATAATGATATATTATTATTGGTATATAA
>JBAGKO010000015.1:2171741-2183161 GCA_037177275.1 Acacia concinna
CAATTGCATTAATTTGATCCATTTCACACATCAAGTGGTTCTCTAATAATATTCCTAAGCGATAGCTATTAATGCGATCGTAGAAGTAGCTATTGATTAGGAGTGTTAGACCCAATGTGATTACTAGAAGTTCTTAATTAAGACTTGATGGATTTTGTCTCCCGTATTATTAGTGAACTAAGATAGCCATTGAACCAATTTCTCAAGAGATTCACTTCATTTATATCTCATTCCATTTTATTTGAAAAATACCAAAAATACTAGTTTAGTACTTTAATAAAATTGCATTCTTCTTTTAATTATTATTTTACAAAACCCCAACTCAATTTTATCTTGTTTTCATTGCATTTGCATGGCATTTAAATTACTTAGGAATCAATAAAAGGCTCATCGAGAAAAGAGAACGATCATAGGTTTGCCTATACGCAATCCTTGGTCAAATTTTGATTGTGGATCCTAAGGCTAACGTACAAAAAGTCCTCATCACTATTGTATCCTTGTCTTGTAGTGTCAATGTCAGTGTGAACCATATCTTCATTAATTCCCTAATTAGTCTCTTTTGACCCTTGGTTAGCATCCCCATCATCATTAAGCAGATCAAATCTTGATCCTGTTTTTTCATGCCAAGATGATTCCCCTTGTTTTTCCTTTGATTTCCGTTGTCAACGAGGTTTTTAGACAATTTTCCATTGTTCATCTATAGATACAGCGTCGTCCTTCGCCATAATGGCTTTTTAAGCATCTATCACGGTTTTCAAGGGGTAAAACTTGTTTTTATGGCCATATACGCCACAGTTTATTCAAAGAAGATGCAACCCTTCATATTCAAGGAAGTATTCCTCATCATCAAGAGTGAAATCTGACTTGAGTTGTTTTCCCAGTTCAACTAGAACACATTCTAGCAAAGTGAGTAGCTGACAAAAGGTGTTCATGTCTACCTTCAAAGTTTTACTAATCCTATCTCCGATGGCGGTTAAGGCCTCCTTGTCATAGTATTTCAATACAACCTTTGGAACTCTCACCCATTTAGCAACTTTGTCTATAATAGCCCTAGCAGGTTTGAATCTTGAAACCCAAGGTTGCACTGTGAGATAATGATCATAAATTATCCATCGTCCTCCAATAAGAGCATTGTCATAATCCTCTTTATTGGAGAGTTTTACTACAAAGTATCCAAACCCAATGTTGATTAGTCTGATGATACCCTTTTTAGCCCATATAGATTGGAGGCGTGTTTCCAATGCCTTAAATCCTATGGACTTGTCCAAGAGCTTCATGTGGGATATGATTTATTTAATATAATATTAAATAAGTTAAAAAGCTATCATAGTAAATAGATCAAATCTCAATCATTAAAACTTGATCTAATTGTACATACACTAAATGGAGAGGAAATAGAGAAAAAAAGCAATGGAGACATTCCTTACCGGGTAGAATATAATTTAGAAGAATGATGTTGTCGAAATTAGGAAGTGAGATAGTGGTGAGTGATATGATCAAAATGGCGTGTTCATTAAGGCCGAGGCAGTTTGAGGACAACCCAAAAAGTAAATTGGATACGCCAGATATGGCCTAACACTACAAATCCATGTTTCTGCAAAATTAGGAGCTAGCCCACTTGATTTTCTCCACCCTTGTCCCTTATTCCAACTGATCTCATATCAAACAATCCCATTACACGTTACATCTACTTCCATACTCTTGTATATTTATGGTAACCACACTTGATACATATATTTTAGCTAAAGAAAAGAAAATTAAGTTCACGGGGCAGCTCTTCATCATCACTTTTCAGACATAGGATCCAGCATAGTAAGGTAGAGCTCATGGCGTAGAAGGAATCCGTGAATACCAGTCAGTGCATTTGCCAAAATCAGACTGTTACGTTGCCAAGAAAAGCATGACAATCACTGCATTAACTTTTTAACAGAGTTTAAAGTGATTATATATGAAGGGGAGGTAGCCGCGGAAACAAAAGATAGTGACACAATAGGGAAAAGGGGAACACACAGGCATGTTAAGGAGAGGACACACGCATTACGGATTGTCTTAGATTTAACAAATTGTTATTATAAAGTAACAACCAAATATAGGTGCATAGATGATGGATAAGACGTAGGGCTGTCTCGTTTCTGGAACTGTTTCTCCTTTGGGGCGAGTTTGATAAGACCTGTGGTATGATGAACTTCTGTTTAGGTTCTCCATTGATAGATGGACACGAGGCTTGTGAAAATGAAGCCATGCACTGCTGCAGATGCCTAAAAAGAATCTTTAACAGTTGATTCTGAGTCACAAGGCTCTCTCCCCCAAAATTACAAGTAATGATGCAAATAGGGTGATCAATTTGACTATCATTTCCCACTAGCTAGCTTCACAGAAAAAGCAAAAGCAATTGAGGTGTAATTATTCTTACAATGGGGTAACATTGCAACCGGAGACAGCCTTTGATAATTGTTTAAGGCTTTTTGCGATGTGTTTGTTTGTCATGAAGCAAGAGAAGAAAGAAAAGCTCCTTGTGTGCATATATTATATATTAATAACACTGTTAGATGGAGGCAAACAGGTTGAGAATACAATAAAATAAGGAAAGAAGAGTGGAGGGAGATTCAGATTAGGGAAAGAATAATAAAGGGTTAGATGTTAATCTTCCAGAAAGGGAAAGCAACGACGTCATGACAGAGACGTGTGTGTAGATGGAAAAATAAAAGATGCATGTGCCTGTGTTTCCACTCCATTCGGCCTTGATGGCCCAATTAAGAAGCCATCTATCTCCCCCATTAACTAATTATTTTCTGTCTTCTCAGAATCTAACCCTTCACCTTACAACCCCTTTTTCTCCATCAACCTTCCTTCTCCTTACAATCTATTTATTATTCTTCCCCACTTTTGATCACTTTCATTCTGCTGTTTCATTTTCTTCTATGTTTTCCACAGAGAAAGGAGTGCATAATATCAACCAATCTGAAAAATATAAGTAAATAGTCTGTCATTAATATTCATATACACCAGTGCCAATATATCCAATGGATTGTCATATGTTAGACCTTAAGTATGTGAGGAGACTTTGATCATGTTAAGGAGAACCGAAGAAGCTATGGAAATTGAAGTTAACTCCAAAAACAAAATTGAAAGTGTGTTCTCTGCTTTAAGTGACAATGCTATTGAGACATCTGAGGGATAATGATTAGTGTGAGTTTGTTTAAGGGCCAAGTTCACTGCAGTAGCTCAACTAATGATAAGTTCAGGGTTGGAAGGTTTGAGAGAGAGAGCATATCAGTGTGTCTGAAAATAAAAAAGTTAACATAGTGGCAGTGGTTAGAACTGTTGCTACGTTTCCAACCAGCTTATTATATTAATTTGTGTCATATATTTGGGAATTGACAGCTATTAATTTTTATTGCACTAAGCCAGAAGAGTTCATGAATTAAAATCAAAATATAAGCACAATATATATATATATATATATTTGCCTCTTTCTTGTCAATTAGTTGTCTGTTACATTGATAATTAGCCGCTGAAAAGATGTATTTAAGGATAATGCAGAGGCATCTATCACCAATTTGTTTCAAGGGCAGGAGGATTGTGTCTCCCTCATTTTTTCAAAATGCCTTTTCTTCATTATTACGATCTTCCCTATCTTTCACTTTATAAATTCCCCGTCACCATCATAGTCCTCTCACTTCAACACTTTTCAAATCATGCCCTTCACTTTAAATGGAAATCTCATCCTTCTCATTCCATCAAAATCTCAACTTGCCGGATGCTTTGTTCTACCAATTCATGTTTCGGCTTTATGTGTAATTCCCAGTCTTAATTGCAAACTGTTACGACTAGTTTCTCTGTATCGCTTGTGTTCTTCTGGCTTTGAGATAGATAGTGATTCGAGCTAAGCGAGGACAAAATTCCTTGTTGTATTTCAACAATAGAAATCAATGCTTTTCCGAAGACTTTAAATCATAACTGAGAACAAACAAACGCGCTCAAGGGGAAGGGTTTGTTTAATTAGCGTGTGTAGCTGCATGCATTGGACTTGGACCTAAACAAATAATAAGCTGAATTAGAGGGCATAATATGGTCCTACCAAGATTGTTATCACATATTCTAACACACAATAATGCCAGTCACAAATCAAAATCCTTTTATTATCAAGTTTTGCCTTGCCGTGGGACCAACAACCCCCAAAATTACATATGCACCCTTCCCAAAGGAATCACAGCTTAGCAACTAGGGAGACAAATACTCAGCAAAATGAACAGGTGATTCTGGATGAGATTTGTCCCAACTATTGTCTCCCTCTGTTTTTTCATTACACTTCATAATTACTGTATCTATAAACTAGATATACCTGTAGGCCCGTGTATTGCCTTTTGCCCAGGTTATTAATTATTACCCTGACTTACATTTTAGTTTATTTAAATGCTTCTCTATTATGTTTATTCTAATATGGAGGATTTCATGCATGCATTTTTCCTTAAAAAAAAACATCAATTCAATATTCGCCTGAAACTCCCCCAGATTACTCTGTTCTGGCAGCGAATATTTGCCGCTTCATTCATTGATAATGAGTTGCCAAGTTTGATTTTTCCCCCCTCAAAAAAGAGGTTAAAATATTGCAATTTGATAGTTTCCAATCATTAGTTATCAGAGAGTGATTCCCCAAACACGGACATCAATGATTCATTTCCCCGTAAGAAAAAAAAATGAAAAGAAAAGAAAAGGGATTATAAAAAAAACAGAGGATCAATAATAAAGCTGACCAACTTCAATTTGATCACTTGATTATTAAAGAACCAAAACTGATTATTTGCAGTGAAACTCCAAATGACAACGAAGCCAGCATATATTATTAACGTATAGAGGCAGAGACAAATTTACAAAGGTTCCAGTTTGACTTCACTTAACAGCTCATATAGGAATGGGAATAATAAGATAAGCTTTTAAACGCATGATGAGGTATGGAGTATGGAAATTACAAAGGCATCTTCCATGGAGTTTGTTTTTATAATGGAGTCATCGTTTACGCCACGGAAACTTTCAGAATGCCTGGACCAAGACACGGGCTATCCATGTTAATGTATTATTATTAGAGAGGCGAAGATACTTCTTTCAAATTATGAACGTGTTCTTGTTTAAGTTAAACACTTAAAGGACAAGTGATCAGTTTGGATGTTTCTGTGCCATTAATTATATCAATTTAGAGAACATTGTACAATTTGGGCCATCTCACACAGACACAGACAAATGAAGTGATTAATTTATCTATTCCCACAAATGTTCTTTGATTACTTCTATTCCAAGTTATGTAATTATTGTTTAGAAAAAAGAAACAACAAATAAGTTCACACCATTTTTCAACCCACTTTTTTAATTCACAGTTGCTTACCCTCGTGTTGTTAGACCTTTTTGTCTTGAGAGTTATCCTGTTCTGAAATTATTCATTTGGGTGTTTAATTATGCTAGTTGATAACTTTCCTTCTTTAAAGGACGCATAGTAACAAGGTTATTGATGAATTTGCTATTCAAACATGCTCCAATTCAATCTCTCATCATTACCTATTGGGGAGCTTTCCGTCTCTGATCTAACAGTCAGAACCATTCCAAGCATTTACAATTTGACTTTTTCCAATTGAAAGTCAACAACTTTTTATCAAAACAATTCTGGGTTTTTTGTTTCCCGCGTAATCATCTGGTATGTTCATCGGTTACTGTAAACCACATACATACATCTATGCAAAATGCAATAAAAATTTTGACAATTTATGAGTGCCTGCAGATGGATGGTAATAATTGATGATCCAGATTTGTCTGCTTTCATATATTTCAAGAATCGCAGGCCTCAATAAACAAAGGACAGTTGCATTATTGTGATTGTCGTATTTATACACACAAGTACATTTGTTTATTTCCATTATTAACGATTATTGAAGTGCCCGACCCTTCATATTTTAAAAAAATAAATTAACAAAGAGACTGCTTTTATTATCTTTCCACACAGTCATAGAATTTGGATAGCGGCAGAGTATTGAAATTTAAGAAAGCGAATTGAATGCCAAAGTAACGTAATTTTCGAATTGCAAAAAACACAATCATTTGGGGGAGTTGGTTGATTTTCCAGTATTTTCTAAGGGAAGAAAGTATGAGCCTGCTAAAGAAGTAAAAAAGGTAAATCAGTATTTGTACCCAAATGATGAAACTTTTCCAAAGGATCAAGAATTCTGAGAAGCTCAGCTTTCTACTAAGGAGTACGCGGCACAAAAACCTATTCCAGGAAGAAGAAAGAAACATATAGCATTTCCTCAATTTCAAAGCATCATCACTAAAGGGAACTAAAGAACGTATATATCATCGATTTTAATGCAGCATCCTTTCTTTGTTCACTTTACTAATCTCAGCCCTTTACTTACCCACCACAAACTTGCCCTTTTAGCTCACCCTTAGCCTATCTTCTTCTGCCTTCAAATTCCATACCATTTATTGTTATTTTACTATATTGCGTGACACTATGACGTTTTTGTCTTCCTCGATAATGACTTCCAGGCCTAAGTAGAATGCATCCTATAGCTGCCTAAATTAGTCAGATAGAACGGTGAAACTCTTCCTAGCTTTGGAGCCACTTCTTATGAAGAAAAATGGAGTTAAGTTGGATGGATTCTTTCACTGTCTTCTGAGAGGCTAGGCGCTTTTTTATTTTTACTGTCAAAACATGAGATCTCTAGAGAAAACAGCCCTCCTGGTGGGACCCAGATGATTATGTCATGATTGAATTCACTCTATATATCGTCACATAATTATTTTGTAGTTGTTGTTTTGATGAGAAATAAATATGAAAAAGAAGAATAGATAGAGGAGAGAGGGATATAAATAAGAATTTAAAATCCAGTTAGGGTTCAACTTTGTGGAAAGGCTCCTTCTATTTATTTGATTCCCCATCAAGCTGCCATTTTATTTTGGGAACATGCTTGTCAAAGCCCTCCGAAGCCTCCCTTTCTTTGTCTTTCTTGTTTCCCAAAAATTCCTTTCTTCCTGCTGCACTATCCACGTAGGTGCATAAAAGCTAGATATACTGAGTTATAGAACTGTCAAAAAAGTCACTGCACATGGGAAGGCACTCTTGCTGCTACAAGCAAAAGCTGAGGAAAGGCCTCTGGTCACCAGAGGAAGACGAAAAGCTTCTCAATTACATCACCAAGCATGGCCATGGATGTTGGAGCTCTGTCCCCAAACTTGCTGGTACTTTCTGCCTCATCTCATATTGCACTTGATTCTGAGCTGTGCGCAACAGTACTGTTTCTAACCTTTTTTATGAATATGGTAGGCTTGCAGAGATGTGGGAAGAGCTGCAGATTGAGGTGGATAAATTATCTGAGGCCTGATTTGAAGCGAGGAGCATTCTCTCAACAGGAAGAAAATTTGATTATTGAGCTCCATGCAGCACTAGGAAACAGGTATGTACCAGTACTGTACTGTACGTACTCTTAATTATGGCTTTTTGCCAATGGGATTGTTCAGTGTTCTTGGTTAAATGGTTTACTGTTGAATTTACCAGGTGGTCTCAAATTGCAGCTCAGTTGCCGGGAAGAACCGACAACGAGATAAAGAACCTATGGAACTCCTGCCTGAAAAAGAAGCTCAGGCAAAGAGGCATTGACCCAAACACCCACAAGCCTCTCTCTGAGGTTGAGAGCCACAAGGACAAGCCTTCCTCCACCGACAGAACCAATCAGAAAAACTCAGTATTCAATGACTCAACAAAAGCAAAACCTGCACAACTATACCCTCCTCTTCAAGTTTCATCCCCTTCCAACTTCAACAATAGCAACAATAACTGCCATGATCTGTTTCTGGATAGGTCTTCTTCTGATGCTGTGGGCTATTTCTCTTTCCAACCCTTCAACAACTATGCAACAAATCCAGACACCAGTTCTTCTCTTTGCTTCGTTCCTAACTCTACCACTTCCTCTCAGGTTATGTCAGACCTTAATTCGGCTGTCACCCCCACTATGCTCCATTCAATTTTGCCCACAAATGCAAACCCCACTCTTAACCTCCAGTCTGATAACAATATCTCTGCTCATATTCATGGTGTTCAGGCATGGGAAGCCACTGCCTTTAATAGCAATGAAGGCAAAATCAGTGGGGGCAATAACTTCATGGAGAACAGCACTTTAACGTGGGAAAAGGATTCCCATGCTAACGTGGTACCCCTGCAAGGAGAACAAGAAGACATAAAATGGTCTGAGTATCTTAATTCCACATTTTTTATGGGCAACCAAGTCTCTCAATATATCTACAGCGAGGTTAAACCAGAAATGGGGTTCATAACAGATGAGGCGACTACTAGTTGGCACAATAGTAGCCAGCAGCAGCATCCACAAGTTTTCCAAGCTTCAGATATGTATACGAAGGATATGCAGAGATTTTCAGTGGCTTTTGGACAAACGCTTTAGCTTCAGTTCAATGAAACAGAAAGGTGCCGACATTTTTATTATGTGCTGGGGTCAGAAATATGCCTTCTGTGTTCTGACCACAGGTGTGTTCTATAAAATTAATTCTCTCTCTCTCTCTCTCTCGGGAAATTTGTAAATGTGTTTGATAGCAAAAGCTAGCTTCCAGCATTATTATGTCACAGTATAATATTTGGGATTTAATTCAAGGCTTCTTTTCGTGATTTTGTTCGTCAAATAGAGAAGAACCACTGCAGAATAAGGCTTGTTCTATGTCGTCTCTTGTTAATTATATTCTTGAATTACCATGGATCTGTAGCGTGTAGCTTTTTTTTCCCCCTAATCGGTATAAAAGTATCATCATTCTTTGCATTCGTCTAATTTCAACCTTGAATATTATTATGTGACATGAAGTTCATGGAGCAATATCGGTGGGAAGGAATAGTTTCAAATCCTAATAACTTTTTGGATGTCCGGGATTTGTTCTCTCTTTATGAAGAGTTGTAACACAGTCCATTCCATCTTTTTTCAAGTTGAGAATCCAGAAAAAATTGCATCTTGTTTTGCCTAAATGGATGTCCATCACTGTCTCCTAAAGATGGAGATGACTTTTGCTTTTTGCATCGACGACTTAAGAGTGAATAATACAAGATCAGGCATACTCTGTCTTCCTTTGGTACATGTACAAGAAATGACCTTCGACTCAATAATAATCTTATTGAAAGGGAAAAACAAATAAACGAGAAGATATTTTAGAGGAAGAGTGGATTGGGAGGTGACACGATTTGTACCATCCTTAGATGACAGAATTTTATGCGAAATAATGACGCATAGGTGGGCCTAATTCCTCCGCCTAGTTCTTCAACCTTTGCTTCAGGCTTCAGCGGATGGGCCCCCGGCCGCCGTGGGCATCCGCTAACGGTAACCGATGTTTAAAGCTCGAGAAATTAATAAATGAAATGGCTGCAAATCCTCCTCCTCATCCTTCTTGTTCATCTTCGAGTTTAGCCCATTGTATGTGTAGAAGCAGCACCTTCTCAACCAACAGGACAAGTTTTTCCGTTTTCTGGGGTCACGGAGGGGTAAAACTAAAACTTCATTGTTTTGGTTAAATAGTGGGGAGTTGAAATCTACTGAAAAAAAACCAGCAACCAAAAAGTTTGTCGAACAGGACATGGAAGGTGAAAAAGTAGAAGTGAAAGTGAAGTCAAAAGTAAATGAAGGCATGAGCAGGCATATAAGTGAAAGTGGAACAGAAGTCAAACAGTTCCAAAGCAGTTTCCGGGACAGCGATGCCTTTTCGCTTTCAAGTTTCAATGCAGGGATAAGAAATTTGGAAGTAAATACAAAAATCGTAAACAAGCACGTCGTCGTGTGATGAATTAAAACGAGAGAAGTGAACAATTCTGAGATTAGTATTAGAACGAGGACAAAAATCTGGAGCCATGCGTACAAAATTGGCTCCCACCCCTGTTTAACAGAGGCCGTGTGCCCATTCTACAACTCTATTCCCCTTCATTATTTAATACGCACAAGGTAGATAGCGATGGTGTATATTACTAAAAGTTCAAAACCCACCCTGCATGTGCCGCAAATTATTGGGTCAAATTTGTTTGGGCCCCACAATCATCAGCGTACCAGGCACAAGAAGAAATAAGGTGGGGGCTATTCATCCCAACTTTTGATTCCTCAATTAATAGGCATTTAGAGGTAGACATTACTAAAGAATTTGCAGTATAGTGGAAATGGTATTTTTTAAGTGAGAAAAGGTTATAAAATCGATCTCATCGTTGTAACTTCAGGTGTTAGTGTCTGCCTGAACTCCATTAAAAAAAAAAGGTAGACATTGATTTTTTTTTCATAAAAAAAAAAAAGAGTTCATATAACTGTGAGTGACAAAACATGTATTTTATTTGTCAATTAAATATACAGGCAGGTATGGGTAACAAAAAGAGTATAATGTATCTGGGGTTTCCCACGAGACACAAGGATCTGGGATTGAAAGGGGTTTATATTTTTAGTTGGAGGGAGTGGTGCAGTGTGATGTGATTAAGCACGTGAAAATAATCATAGGAAATTAGATAACTATTCGAATTTGTTTCAGCACGAACACATATGATTGAGGTACTTTGGGGCATGCACGTTATTTATGAAATGTAACAATTTTCAATTTTGGAAAACTGAAAATGTAAGGAAAATATCGTTGAGATGAACAACGAATAGTATTTTGATTATTTTAGAGTTGGGCAAACAGAACACATGTAAGGCTACATTAATGTCTGGTCCGCAGTCGAAGCAGCTGAAACTTTTTTTATGCCACGACTGTGATCAGTAGTAGATGAAGGATCAAATTGCACTCCAAAGATCTTGAGGCCACTATCAACGGCACCTCTCTGAATTGTGGCAATATTCTCTAGTCGACTATTGCTTAGGATAATGAAAATTCAGATCACTATGCACTATGCATTCTCAAATATGTTTGGATTGAACTTATGATAATGATTTATAGAGTATAATGAATTTTTCAGAATGGTTTTTTTAAAATAGCTCATATATAAAAAAAAATTGGTTTTGAAAAATTGAGAATATTTAAATAAATGTTATCATAATAGCTTTTTTCATGATGAAATGACAAAAAGAGCATTAACTTTTTTAATAATTACATATAAGGGTTATGATGTAATATAAATTATTTTTATAATAAAATTACATAATAAATACCAAAATATGTATAAATTGGATTAAAACATTAAAATTACAGCATTAGTCCATATTATAAGATGATAAAATGGAAAGAGGAAGGAGAAAAGTTGAAAAATGAAGAAAGTTAATTTGGAGGTAAAATGACTTTTCTGAAACATGAGAATGTTTGAGTTTTTTTTGTTTTCTCAAAACTTGGTTTTGTTGAAACCCTAGTTTTAATGATAACAAAACATATGTTGCATATCTAACTTGGTCTTATGCAGGATTTAAGAT
>JBAGKO010000015.1:2204122-2226488 GCA_037177275.1 Acacia concinna
GAGTACTATCATTGAAAGAAGAAGGAAGGAAGAAAGAAAGAAAGTGTTAATACTCTAGCCAATAAAAGAGTGTTCTTAAATTCTTACCTTGCAATGAGAGATGAAGAGATGATCATGAACACTGTGACTACTTCCAAGTCCAATGTCTGGTTTTTTGTCTCCAAAATACTGCTTCAGAGCTCCATGCTTCACAACCAAACCAGACCCAGAAACCAAACCAGTAAAGTAGCCTCCAGAAGTCTGCAACTCTGTGCCTATAACCTCATTAACACTCAAATACTCCTTCAGAAACCATTCCACCATAACTTTAGGCACACTGGTGAACACAACTTTAAACCCAACTGAGCCCAACACCTCACAGGCCTCAAGGCTCAGATTCTCCAGATAAAACTTGGGTAAAACTGCCCTACAAGTGTTGTCCATGTCCTTTATCTTAAGCCCACAAAAGGTTATAAAGATCATGACCTTTAGCTTGAGTTCATAGTCCAGAAACCATAATATAGGACATGAAAGAAGCAAGAAGAGAGCTCTGAAAATGCTTCCACCTTCAAAGGCAACCAGCATGAAGAAGGGGAAGAAAGAGTGAGACCTCAAGAGGACTTTGTGAATGTCACAGGCTAGTGTTTGTGATTTCCTACCCTCCAAACTATATTTGGTAATACTAGGGAAAAATTGTGCAGAATGTGTTGGCTTGACTGACACAATATTGGTTATGTGAAAGCCGTAAGTGCTCATCTTTATTGCAGCTCTATGACATGAGGAAGCTAGAAGCCTGAGAAGAACCATTAAGAGCACCATGGTTACTGCTTCAACTTTCTTTGACAATGTTTCCTCTCAACAACGATGATGGTGGTGAAGGTGCTATAATGGCTATGTTAAGTACACAGAAGTAGAGAGGGAGAGAGATAGAGAGGGAGAGCAGTAAATGGGTATTTGTGGGGAAAAAGAAGAGATTGCAGAGAATATTTATAAGTCATTAAAAGGGTGCCAGGGAAGAGGAAGAGAAGGTTGACTGTGGCATTTGGTTAAACCATACAGGTGTCATTAACTTCACCTTTCACATTTTCTACTGTTTATTTAAGCCTTTTTTGCTTTTGTGTGTCTCTGTAATTTTCTCAGTCATGCAAGTTTTACTCTACATCTCGCCTCTTTAAGGTTCTGTTATTTCCTTACTCTCATGTTATTTTTCATTCGTTCATGCAATTCCTTCACTTTTTTGCTGCTATTTTCTTTTTGCTCTTGAACTTTTCAAGCAGGATTGGCGTGTGGTAACCATAAGAATTTTACGACACTGTCAGAAAAGTTTTATGAAATGGTAGAACTCTCAACTCTCTAGAAACTACTTGTTACTTTCTTTGAGATTTCCTAAGAAAGTCTAATTAACAAAATTCTCCATCTCAAATATCTACTTCTACACTATATCTTAAAATAATTTCAGGTCAAAAAAATATTCGAGAAAAATCCCTTTTTAGAAATTTTATTAGTTAGAATGACTTGATAAATTTTTTGGGAAAATTGTAATTTCGATCCAGGGGAAGGAATTTACAATTAAATGGTCTTATGAAATTACGTAAGTGCAAAGTTTCAATTAACAACTTTATGTGATTTTAGGGGTTGTCATTAATAATTCTATGAGTTTTATTGACAACTCTATATGACTTTATTACAATTACGTGATTTCACGGGACTATTTCATTGTAAATTTTTTTCTTTATGATCAAATTGCAATTTCCCCAAATTTTTTCTATATATAGTGTGCTAGTATTATGAAAATTTTATACCTTAAGTGTCAGTACTCTATTTCAGATCCTTCACACTAACATATCTTTTCGTGGAGTATTTTCCTCTAATCTTAAACGACTTTACAATTAATAATTATTTTTCATAATTGATACAGAATTTTTTTCAAGAAAAAAGCACTACAATGTTAATAATGCTTAAACACTATTTATTATTTTTTTAGAAAATTAATATTACTATTTTGATGATAAATCTCAAGGAAATCTAGTAAAAAATTTGGGGGGAAATGAGTAACATTACAAAAAAAAAAATCAAAGTTTTGTTAGTTTTAATGAAAATTAATGTTTGGTTGACCGTTGAGATATAACGGTTGGTAGGTTGAAATGTTGGTGAACGTCAGAGAGTCTGAGTTTATTTTTTGAAAACTGGCCTCAATCATCCACACAAACGCACAGTGTATTTATTTGGTTTTTCATCGCTTTGGAAAGTGTAATCTTTTCAAATTTTTCATCATTCATCTTCTCAATTTTCTCCAGGAAAAAAAAATATGAATGAACCAATTACGGAGCATTAGTTAGATCACCCACACAAACTATTCATTGACTTTTGTTTTTTTATCCAGAAATATTCATTGACTTTTAAATCCTTTTATCAGATTCGTCCCAAGTCAAATTTGCTTTTGTTGTTGTGATTAATTGATGTTTGTTCCCAAGAATATTGACCTTGAACCAATTTCAGACGCGGCTCCAATAAATTGCTTAGCCTTGGTATGTTATTTCTACTGTAAATATTAATTTATTTTTAGTAGTAGTAATAATATACTCTTGATTAAACATAAAATAATTACTGGGTGTTGTGAGTGTATGTTGACAATTGTTGTTATTTTAATTGTTTTGAGTTTGGTGAATTAATTAATCTGATTTATTGGTAATAGTTAGTTGCAGCCTTAATTGATAAAACATAAGTATAAATCTGGAATTTGGGTATATGTAAATGAGAGTTTAATAAATTATGGTGGCAAAAATTAAGAATTAAATAATGAAGGGTTGCAAGTAGGTAATCCATAAAGGCACACTTCTTTCCGTGATGTGGGGATCAATAGAAAAAATTGAACATGTGAACTCAACCGAGTAATTTTTTCTTTTTATAATAATTAATTAAATTGGATTATTCCTATTTAAAAGGTAACTTGATGTTGATGATGATGGAAATAGAGTTAGATACTTAAAAACTGGAATTAAAAAAAAAAAAAAACAGTCCAACACTACTCTTATAATTATAGTCCTATAAAGTTCAAGTACCTGATATTCAATAAAATCATTTTTCAGACAGTACTTAAATTAAGTTTAGTATATCCATCGTATTGAGGCATCTAATCACACCGAAGATATATTAGTATCATTATTATTTAAGGGTTAAGGTGCAGATTTGCCAACAAAGTTTTTTCTGAAGGGCGTCTGACCCAAATAACTTTTAAAAGGAATAAATCTACCAATAAATAGTTAAAACTGAGCAAATCTACCAATGAACAATTAAAAGTGGTGCACATAGCACAATCCCATTAATTTGATGATCAATGACTATTAAACGTGACAAAGAATATTTGCGTGTTATTTATTTAAAAAAATATATAGGTTAACAGAAAAAGAAAAGAGGAGAAATTGATCGTAAAACCTAAAAAGCGACAAAGTGATGATAAATTCCTTTAGTGACAAGAGTCAAACAGAAAGGGAAGCGAAAATTTGAGATGCTGAGGGTTTAAAAGTAACAGATTCGGCTAAGCACACACCTAAAACTTTATCAGTTTCAATTTTAAATGCTTACCTGCTAGTACTATGTACATCCACAGAACCTCCCACATGAGTTTATTGTGACACCACCATTCTGTGATCATGGCAGGGTTGACGCAAAAACCACAACCCTTTTTCTATATCTTCCTATTGACAATAATGAAGATGCAACCATTCTAATATCTTATTTGCCCCCTTTTAAATTGTTCATTGGTAGATTTGCTCAGTTTTAATTATTTATTGGTAGGTTTATCCCTTTTAAAAGTTATTTGTGCCAAGCGCCTTTCGGGAAAAACTTTGTTAGCAAATCTGCACCTTAACCCATTATTTAATTAAAAATCCATATAAAAGAAATATGACACATATGGCCAAACATAATCATTACAAAACATGACATAATGAATATAAGTAACTTTGTCTAAATTTTTATTTTATATTATTTGGAAATGAAAGGAGAAACTTTAAAGGAAAGCACAAAATTCTTTTGATTCCTGTCTTTTTTTAATGTATATTAACTCTAACGATAATACCATATATATGTGCCTTATAAAACAGAAACTAAACGAATGCACATTATTTTGGCTTCCAAATACTGCTTCTTTGTAATTTATAAGGATATGTAATTTTGGTTAATCATTCTATTCTTAACAATTTTTTCAATGACTAAAATGACCTCCACCCTAAATTTTAAATTTTGCTATCTATTTTGAATTCTATGCATATATGTGTGCGTTCAATTATAGTTAATATATTTATATATAGCATAAAATTCACACACAAAAAACCTTATTTATAAGTCATAAATATTTTTCATTTATCCTATACTAAGTGTAAACTACAAATTTAGTATTTAGTTTCCTATAAAAGATATATGCTCATTCTGGTGGATCGGAGTACATTTCATGTTGATTGATCTCTTGAACTATTTTAGGCGAAAAAGACAAAAAAAGATGTTGAGGCCCAAAATCACACATAGCTAATGGTTAGTTAAGTTAGTGAAATAATAATAGCATGACTAAAAATGTAATAATGTGTGATATATATACAAAATCTTCAGACAGAAATTATGGGAGGTATGGTAGGTTGTGTTAATGAGTTAGTTAGAAATAGAGGAGTTCATGTCATTCTCATTTGGTAGTTTGGTGAATTGAACATTTATTAATCAATTGATGTGTTTGTTACTTTCTTTCCACTTTGCATGCAATTACTAACATCATTCACATATCTTTCTCCTCTCTCATTTTGCATGCAATCTAATGGGTATGTAAATAGAATCCAATTGGTTCAATCAAATTCATTTCGTTTTTGCTTCCTTTGCCCTTACTAACTAACTAATTTACAAAGATTACAAAATATAATTAAATTGGTTACTTTTGTAAATAATGTGTTTTGTTTTCCGAAAAGCTAAAATTTAGGTCAAGTTCACTAGAACCATTACGTCTTTTGTTCCAATGAGGCTCTACCTTGTGCCCTATTTTTTCTACATGTATTTTGGGTTGAAGGAGTATAACAACAACAACAAGAAGTGGCAGAATCTAATTGAAACAATGGACAAAATAGTCCTAAATAACTTGACTTAAGTTTTGAGAAAACAACAACAAGAAGTGGCAGAATCTAATTGAAACAATGGAAAAAATAGTCCTAGATAACTTGACTTAAGTTTGAGACGACGACGACAACAAGTGGCATAATCTAATTGAAACAATGGACAAAATAGTCCTAAATAACTTGACTTAAGTTTTGTTCTTTCTCAAAGTCATCCTATTTAATCATTGCATTGGAAGCTACCCCATTAATGTATACTCCTTTGATGTACCTCTCTTACACTATTTTTAAGTATTAATTAACTAACACTCACATGCTAAGAAGAGTTAGTTAACTTATTAATTATAGACTAAATTTTTAAGTTTGCCTTTATTTATGAATGGTTTGAAGCGTCAACATGAATATGTTTTTTGGTTTATTGCAATAAATAGGATCAGAGTGGTATGCAATTAGTTAATAGGAACAAATTGGATAAAAATTATAAATATTGGAGATATAGTAGATTTAATTTCAAGAAGTTATATAAATATGGATAAAAGTTATATTTATAACCAAAACAAACCCAAAGAACCAATAGGGTATCAAATAAGATTTAAACAGTGAAAGGGAAAACGAAAATTCAAGAAGTGATATGTTACAAGCAAATCATTTAAATCCTAATATGAAATATTAAAATGTTATTAAATCAAGAGAAGAAAGTGATAAGAGAAAATTTAAATAATGAAGAATGACTTATGAAAGCAAATTATCCATTTCATAAACACAATAAGAGCATGCAGAGCCACTTGTTCAAAAATAAAAAGAAAAATTATATTGAGGTCTCAAGTAAGGGAATATATGTCAAAAAGGTCTCAAGATAAGAAAATATTACTGTCAAGTCCTTAAGATAATAAATTTATTACTGTTAAATCCTCATTAACAACTTCGGAGTTGTTAACAACGCCCCTGGGGTAATTAATAACAACCCTAGGGACGCTATTAACAATTTTGAGACCTAACAGTAATTAATTTCTATCTTAGGACTTTTTTGACGTATATTCTCTTACTCAGAACCTCAGTGTAATTTTTTCAAAAAATATTGAGAAAGAGACGAGTGAAGAAGACACAACTAGAAGGAGGAAGAGAAGGACATGATTTTTGTTTTTTTAGGGGATGACACAATGGGCCCCACATTGACTGAGTTAACAGACGTCTACACTTACTTAATAGTTTTGTTAAAATTGCCCCTCTTTATAAAGTTTGTATACATTTTTACTTCTTATAAAAGTTTATAGTGTCAGATCTCCTAAAAAAAAGTTTGTTGTAAAAATTGTCCCTTTATCCTTTATATTATGATGATGTTGAGAAATGGTAAATATTAGCCTATGCATAATTTTTGCAGGCATTATAGAAATATTGAACTATAAATTGTAGTGGTACAAAAATACTCTTTTTAATTCTAAATATGAAATAAAGTTGGTTTGTTTTAGAGATATTAAAAATACTTATTTAATTACTTTAAAGTATTTATATTTATAGTCTAAATTGTTATTTTGTTTAAATTATTAATTAATATATAATCTAATGATAAATAATATATTTTATGATTAAGTAATATATTTAATTTCTTTAATCTCTTAAAAAAAAAAAGTCACCTTTATCTTTTAAGTAAGACTGAAACGAGCAGTAAAACAATATTTTTTTAAGAACTCCCAAATTCTCTATATATGAGGATTTATATCTTGACGAGGGCTTTACTTCCTCTTTTGCCAGTGAACACCAGTGGATGCTGCTAAACGAACTGCCAGAGAGACCTAGGCGGGGTGGTAACAAAGAGCTAGCTTCGTCGTGTGGGAACAAAAAGGAAAATCTGATCGGGGCATTTGCGTGTTGATCGTGATAATTATGTGCGTCATCTATCGTCGATTGACGCTTTCATCAATCGATATTCTGCATGTGATGTAGTGTTGTGGATTATAGTATTTATTTTCTGGATAAATGTGGCCGAGGAATTTAGTTTGTGTATTTCTCTCAACTGATCTGATGCCGCCCCACAGCGGTGGAAATTCGAGATGCGTTTCCTAGGAAGGACAAAGGCATGGCAACTAGGACCATCATTTAAACTTTTTTGTGCCAACACGCCTGAAAACAACTTATTTAAGATGTTAAGGCCAGCATAGCATTCCCAGGAATTTCAGAGTCATCAAAGATAATAAAACGTCAGTCATACTTGCTGAAGTGAAAATGAAATACACGGCACCAACCCCGTGTGGAACCAGTCCACAGGTTATACCGTAGAAGACATGGACTAAAGGAATCCTTTGAAGTTACACGGTTTATTAAACCGAACATCAAGTAATCAACCATTCAACAAGATGGAAGAAATTAGCTGGCCGCGCACGGGACAAAAGTCGCAAGACGCTACATGGTCTAAGATCTTAAGGGCCCGGAATTCAGGAGGCTTTCAGACTGGGCCTTGTCCTTGAGGCTTGGATGACTTTTCTTTTGGTTCAAGAACTATGTTTCGTGGTTTAAATTTACAGCATTCATTTCTAAGTCTCTGTCTTCTCCCTATAGCGACTGTTGTATAAATACTAGCCGCACCAGTTCTTCCCAACTCATTCGACCGAATTCTCCCCTCCTTGTTCTTAATTCTCAATTCTGTTCCCCTCTTCTCTGTGTACCTGTAGACTTGAAAATTCTGTCCGGCTTGTTGGCATTACGGTGTCTCTGTACATTCTTCTTATAAAGCAGCTAAAATATGAAACTCACGCGGTTCTTCTTGACTCTCTCTCTGGTGTTTGCCACTGCCATTGCAGCAGATCCCGACCTTCTTCAAGATCTCTGTGTTGCCGATCTTAGCTCAGGTATTACTTCTATTGCACTTCAACCTCTCTCCCTCCCTCTCTCGTTTTCAACATGGCACCCTGTAATGGAGGCTGCTAACTTTCTTAGTTGCTTTGCGTTTAAGAATATGAAGCTCAGAAAAATAATTCTTTTTTTCCCCTTTAAACACAACTCCGAAGCCTTTGACACATCATATCGCGAATCGGATTATTGCATATTTTTTGCCATTATTTGCGAAAGACATCCGAAACTTTTGTTATTATTCAACAATACGTGGCAGCTTAAAATTTGGAATTGTATCTGTTGGGCGTGAAAAACAGGGGTGAAAGTGAACGGGTTCACCTGCAAGGACTCTTCCAAGGTAGAAGCCTCGGACTTCTTCTCCGACATTGCAGGCAAACCAAAAGCCACCAACAACACGTTTGGCTCAGTGGTGACCGGAGTCAACGTTCAAGTAATCCCAGGACTCAACACTCTAGGCGTGTCCATGTCTCGCATTGACTACGCCCCCGGTGGCCTCAACCCTCCGCACACCCACCCACGCGCCACCGAGATGGTGTTTGTGCTTGAGGGTCAATTGGACGTGGGGTTCATAACCACGGCCAATAAGCTCATATCAAAGAGCATTAAGAAGGGTGAGATATTTGTGTTCCCAAAAGGCTTAGTTCACTTCCAAAAGAACAGTGGCAAGGTCCCCGCTTCTGTCATCGCAGCCTTCAACAGCCAATTGCCCGGCACACAGTCCATCGCCACCACCTTGTTCGCCGCCTCGCCGCCACTTCCAGACCATGTATTGACCCAGACATTCCAGGTTGGTACCAAGATGGTCGAGAAAATCAAGTCTAGGCTCGCACCCAAGAAGTAGAAGTGGAAGCTGACGGTGCCGGTTGGTGATCTGTCATTCTAATATTTGTCGCCTTGTAATTTTTTCTAGTTTGGAATTCACAAGTTTGTGTAATTCTCAATGATTCTGTTGACATGTTATGTATGCCCTGTTATTATTGTTATCCGCAAAAGAATAATGCATCAAGGCGTCCCACCCCCACTTTATATATTTTCCCCAGGCTACACTACCAAAAGAGACAAAAAAGAAGCGTTGTTGGAGCCTTGGAATTGGTATATCACGGATTCACGGTCGGTAAGGGTAAGCTTTTTTCATGGGAATATAATGATACCTCCTTTCTGCTGGTAGATGGATCCCACCAGGACTGCCCAGTTGTCCCAAAAGTAATTTATTTTATTCACCTTCGGCTTTTTTATTCTTGTCAAGTAACTGCAACGGCAGTATCAACATACTACTCCCTCTAATCGTCTGCCTGTTTTAGAGAATCTTTAATAAAATTTTAAGAAAATTAATTATATTACTTAATTATTTTATTACATTATATATTAAGTCAAACAATATAATTTTAAAAAAAATAAATTTTAATATCTTAAAATAATGTAATTAGCTTTCTTAATATTTTTTTAACATTCTTTAAAAAAGTTAACGGGTTCTTATAATTAGGATTAGATGGAGTATTATTTTAAACACCTTTGTAAGATGCTGTCTAAGCGCACATCATATTATTTTAAACAAAACAAGTCATCTAAGTATGGGATGATCTTGCTTACATGCTTAAATTAATCCCTTCTAACACTCCTCTCCACAGGGCTTCAAATTATAAAATAAACGCATGCTAGACTGTCGAGTCAAATTTATCAAACACTGTTATATTTTAATACATCCAGCATGGGCAAATGCATAATACTCTGGAAATTAGACCATGTTATTATTACATCCCGCCTGGGCAAATGCAAAATATTCCTAAAGGTTTCAATTTCATTCTGGGCCAGAATTAAGTTTATAGGGGAACAAATTATCTCCGTCAAGAAACAATAATAATATAGCCCAAGGGAATGGGACGATGTTAAACACCGATCTACATTGTCCATTACAAAAGAAAGAAGTCAGACAGGACTGGAAAAGAAATGCATTTCCTGGCTCCATTCACTTGTGGGCCACGGCGAGTTCAACAGATAAGATGAAAGATGATTTGCCTTCTTCCCTAAGATAACGCACATCTCCATTCATGAGCTTCAGCAACTTTCTGCTAATGAGAAGGCTAACACCCTCCTCAGATTCATGTCCATCACTTCCAAACATCTGGTTCAGCAATGCTTCTGTCACCCCACTACCAGCATGTGTTATGCTGTTCTCCAATCAAAATAAAACACATGAGCCCTCAAAGTCAGAATATATGTTAATGTGACAGCATATATGGATCAAATATCTATATCCTCTCATAGTTAAGAGTTTTTGTTGACTCTTTTGTACAGCCAATTCCCACATGATATGCATCTAAGAATTTTCAGGAGTCTAGAAACGGTGGTTACCTGAGCTCCAAATTGGCAAGCTGGACTGATTTTCCTAATTGATCTTTGATGAGGGAGGCCGCCACAACAACCTGACCCCCAGATGGTGTAAAACTAATGGAAATGGATAAGAAATCAGCCAGGATCTGCTGAAGCCTAAGACTATCACCATATAAGATTTCTGCCCTGATGCGATCTTCAACTTCATTCACTATTCCTACACCCTTTGCATTGCTCTTCGTCATTACTTGACTAAAGGAGGCAATCAATACATCGTGCAGAGTGAACTCAACCATCTCCAGATCCAAGTACCTGGTCACCATACACTAAATAAATTAAAACAGTGTGCTATTGTTACACTAGATACAGAAAAATATTTGAGTGAAAGAAAAATTAGCATCCTGATTGAAGTTCCTCAATAGATACTTGATCAGAAAATGCCTTGACACCAAATGAAAGCAATACCAAGAGAGAGAGAGAGGATATTTAGAGATATCATACCCATCAATGATGCTGTCAAGATCTGAGTCATCAAGGATTTTTCTCAGCTGGCGCTGGCACTGAGCACCGATGTGCACGAGTTGCTTTTGTTCAGTTCCTAATTCTGTATCATCCAACATTTTACGGGAGAACATAATTCCGCATAAAGGATTCCAAATCTGCCTTTTCATATAATTTAAAGCTTTTAGTCTCTTCATGGCAGTTTTTTCAGAAAGTCGCTGAATATGTAATGCCTGTTGCAGCTCTGGGCTTGCTAGTTGCAAGAAGCCGAAGACCCCAGTAATTGCTCCCTCTGAATCCAATTTCATACTCACAGAAATCAGGCATTCTGCATACTTGCCATTCCGAGCAAAGAAACCAAAACCAACCTTCTCCGTTTGCAATCCGGTCATAGCTTTATTAAGTACAACACCAAAGTTAACAAAAGCTTCATGATTCTTGAGACGACAACAAGCATTCTGGCTACCAAACACTTCCCCTAAAAGCATCTTATTCATCACCTCCTCTCGCTCCCATCCAGTTAACTTTGCCATAGCCAGATTCCATTCACAACACCACCCAAATTCATCTGTACCAAATATTGGGGGAATCAAAGGATTTGGGTTCTGTACAATGGCCTTGTAATCACCCTCAATTCGAGTGAATTTGTCCATAACTGTCTTCTGAGCAGTTATATCTTGAGCCACAAAACAAACCCCAACAACATTATCTTGCAGATCCCTACTTACACAAGCATTAACTACTAAGCTGATTGGAGTAGTGTCGGCCTTAGACCCATGTGTCTTGATCTCAAATTGTACATTCTGTTCTTCCTCACCTAATTGAACCACAACAAAGCACATCAATAAATCAAAAATACGGAAAACAGGTGAAACAAACTATTCCCATTTCAGAGAAAATTCTCTGGAATGTGAAATAAGCAAAACCACACAACAACTGGAACGTAACATTTTCTCTCAAGTCTGGTGAAGTGTGGGAAAAAAAAATCTGTGAATTTGGGAGCACAACTTTTTTTCCTTCTCTTATATCTTGTCAAAGCAAAATTTGCAGAAGAAATCGGCTAAGACAATGTATTTTCACAGCTCAATACATGTTGGAATTTGCAATTTGCAAACTTACGTTTTCAAATTATTTCTAAACACAGGCCAAGTCTCTTCAGGTTAATGGCAAGACATCATTATAAAAGCGAATAGCTTTAACTTAATTAAAAACTCTCTTTTTTGGGGGGTGGGGGCAACATACCTTGCAGTGCCATGGCAAGCATCTTCTTGACTCTATCAACTGAAGAATCTTCAACAAGTGTGAGCAAATGCTTTCCAATAGCTTCATCGACTGAAAGACACGTCAACTCAGCAATTTTTGAATTCCACCCATTAACCAGTCCATCAACATCAACTGCCAAAATTGGTACAGTTGCTGTTTCGATTAACCGAACCAACTCACTTGTCACTACTTCCAGTTCTTGCATTCCTTTAATTTTCAGAACACTTAGTCTTGTATTTATTGCATTTGTGCTCGTGTCCATTATCTGTGTCTCCTTGAATGAATTTCTCAGTATGAGCTGCAAGGAGTGGATAGCATCCATTTCATAGTCTTTCCATGGCAAACTTCTTGATTTCACCACTTCAAGGAACGCCTTAAATGATGACCTTGGATGCATCCTTCTACCAGCATCCTCTTCACCAGGTTGATGCTTTGCACCACCCCATCGGATTTCTGCAGCAGCATGTGATCGGAACCAAAAGACCATGTCTTTTGAGGATATTCTCACGGCTGCCACTCCACATACCATATCACCAAGAGCAGCAGCCCCAGGGAACCCTGCATCAGACAAGCTATCTGTATTAAAACCGGTGGAATCCTTGTGACACTCTGACAGCCATGAAGCTATCTCTCGTATCTGGGATTCATTAGGTGTTACTCCTAATCCCCATACCTTGTCATTATACAAGAGGCAAGCTCCATCACATTTAACGAGATCCATTATATTTGGGCTCTGTGATATAATCCCTAAGGGTTCATCACGCATCAACATATCACACAGTAGACTCTGGGTTCGCAGGATGTTCTTTTCAATAATCTGATATTCCAACTCTAGTTCTTTGTTAACATGGATAGCGAATACTTGAGCCAGGAACTCACAAGCATACCTAAGAGGAAAAGGAACAAAACGAGGGGTATAGTTATGGCAAACTACTAAGCCCCAGAGTCTCTTTCTCTTCTGTGGCTGTACAGAATCAGTGCTATCTCCATCTTCATCTCTGTCATTGACCACAACTGCCATTACCAGGGAGGCAATTAGATTCATGTTCTGCATATATTGCACATGGCAACTATGTGGAGCCCTCAAGGTTGAGCCACAGAAGGTTAAATCATATGGAAGGTTTTCATCTTGAAGCACCTTCACATGTTTTGCCCGACAATCAACTATCATACGAACCTTGTTCTTCATGAATAAAAATCTCGTAGCCTGTGGAACATCAGTGGCTGGATAATGCAAGCCCATAAATGACTCTAAGCCTGGCTTTTTGACCTCAGATACCACTTCTCCATGATCATCTTCATGAAATTTATACACCATCACCCTGTCATAACCCGTGAGTTCAAAAACCTCGTGAGCCATTACATCACAGAGCCTTTCTAGGCTCCCACTAGGCAATGCTTGTAATCGGGCAATTGCTTTGGAGGCAAGCTTGTATGATTGGAGGGCGCCTGCTGCAGTCATGGGAACTTCATAAGGCTTGACGGGCTCAAAGTCAACGATCAAACTACCGGTGACACGATGGACAATCGCATAAAAAGGCTTCCCAGAAGTCTTGCAATGGACAAGGATGGGGTTAAGAAGTGAGACTTCCCCAAATCCTATTGCCTTCTGCAAGGCAGAAGCACCTTGGCCAGTGAAAATGCTTCTGATGTCAGTCCCCATCGCAAGAGCAGGGTGGTCACCAACATTTGGCACAGCTTGACTGGCCATGGTAAGCATTTCAGGTGCATTCTCACTGTAGGCCATGACCCTGCATGTTTTCTCATCTAAGGCTAGCAAGCAGCCAAAAGGCTGGATCAGTAGGCCCTTCTGTACGTGATGGAGGTAAGCTGTTGTTACTCTGTCAGAGCTTGTCTGATGATCTCCAGCACTAAGTGTACCTGAAACACGCACTGAGCTGGAGTAGTCAAAGGAGCTCCCAGACTCAAAATCTGCATGAAGTTTTGCATCGACGGTGGTCTGAGCAATGATCCTAGCACTATGCCTTGATCTTCCTGAATTATTGCTCGACGATTGGCTACGCCTTGAGGAAGACATTTTCCTGTGAACTGCATCCAGAAATATCTACTTTGTAAAAGAGACAGATAGATGAAAGAAATAGTTTACGTCTCTTGACATGGGTAACCGCAAGAGCCTTTTTCGAAGAAGAAGAAGAAGAAGGGAATCTTTTATAGCATAGAAGTACCATTATTGAGTTATTTAGATACCTAACTTCGTTATTTTGATCTGTGCAGCAGTTTTAAAGAGAAAAACGATCTTTTGAAGCATAGAAGAAATTGAAACATCAGTAAGTGTCGAATGTCCAAAACTAAGCCGAATCATATAAAAAACTATTATTTTTCATTTCTTAAATTAATGAAACATGCCTGCTTCTGCCATCAGTAGACAATAAAATATTCTCAATGGACCCTATAATTATAGTAAAAGAGTAGTAAATTACGAATAACGATGACGTATCCTCTTCCCACATGTTCATAAGGAGCTTATAAAAAGTATTTTTGTGAGAAAAAATCCGAGTAGACGAGTTTAGTTAGTGGTTCTTTAAAATAATTTATTTAGAAGTAATAAAATCTTATTTACAGAATATAAAATAAATATATAAAAAAAAAATTTTTATACTTTATACGTAAAATCTTATTTAACTCAAATAAATCATTCCAAAACTAACACTAAGTTATCAAAAATAGTGGTGGCACTTAGCCTCTTTAAATATTAAAGAACGATGAGACAGGACAAGACAGAAAAAACTTCAGCTGTACGGTAAAGAACAATTCCCTAAAAATAGTTACGGTTAAAGGACCCAGATCAATCAATAAAAGGGAAGGCAGTAGCATGCGGTAGAAATCATGGGTGATAACATAGCCACCCAAAATCGAGAAAATGAAAGAGAGCAAACGCAGAATGACTGACCTCGAAGAACTTCAAGGAGTAAAACCTGATAGTAATTCACACTTGCATAACCAGTGACGGCCAGAACTTAAATAGAAGATACTGATCAAGATTCCAAGCTGTTTCAGTGCCCATCAAGCTGAATCTTGATCACCCTCTCGGAGATAAAAGCCCCTGCTCCAAATTCAGCAATCAGTTGTTAGGAGGAGCAGCCAGAATTTATTAGTAAGTATTATCAACGAAAGGACACGGTGATTATTAGGCCGCCAAGGCAGAGAAAAACCATACCGAAGGCGAATTGGGAAGTTTTGATTTCTGAATTTGCCACTTCGAGACACTTGCTACTCTTCCATATATAGCAACATAAAGCGTTCACAGTTCACACTGCTGGCTTTTGCTTCTTAATCACCTGTTTCCTTCACTTTCTGTGCAAGATTCCGTTGATTGATGTGTCACTTCCTTATTCGGCAAAATATCCCAACAGTTTATCAATATTTGAATTACTCAGAAAGTATAAAAGTGGGATTATGTTGATTACATGGTATTAGTTTTATCTCGATGGTAAATCCGAAAAAGGCAAAGCAAAGCAAAGATACAAAAGAATCCGACTTTGGCTATGGATAAGCCCCCAATGGCAAGAGGGCAATGGGTGTCACACTGTCCCGTGTCGCCATCAAAATAATCGTCTCATGGGATGGGATTCATTCATATAGAAGTGGATAACTGAATATACATTGTGTTTATTTAGTGGGGGAATACAAATATAATTATGATCGTGATAGTGATTGTGCAAAATTATTTTTTTCTCTCTTCGATATAGGAATAGATTATTACTCAATTTAACCAAATTAAACCACCCCTTTTATATTCCAGGATCGATCGAAACTTGTTCTCTATTGCTGTGGTTAGC
This sequence comes from Acacia concinna, assembly GCA_037177275.1. NCBI lineage: Eukaryota > Viridiplantae > Streptophyta > Magnoliopsida > Fabales > Fabaceae > Acacia > Acacia concinna. The sequence goes on from JBAGKO010000015.1 coordinate 2,219,943, forward strand.
TGAAAGCACGCCTTATTAGGATATACAGTACATGGCAATGAGGATAAATAATTGACAAAGACTTGTGCATTCCCTCTTTCTTCTTTTGATCTTCCATATATTCCTCCCTTTTCTGACTCATGCTTTTACGTCGAAAGGTTCATTACTTGATAAATTCCAGCAACTTGAGCGGAAACATCGGCGAAATTAATCTCATGGGAACATTGTTTCATTCATTGATAGCATCATGGAATTAATGTTCATGTTGGCTACTTGTCGACCTAGTTGCTTTCTGAAGCATTCCACTTATGTTTAAGGGAAATTAGGAATTGCTTGTATCAGTATAACTCTTGTATTTTTTTTTTAAAAGAAAAAAGAGTAGATATGTTATTATGAATATGCTTATCATGCTAGTGTGCCCCTTATGATACTTTGATTTTAATTGTCGTATATGTCCAAATTATCTAGTGGAATAAAAAAAGGCTCTAGGATTCCATTGTGGCAACCAAAAAAAACAAAAAGCTTTTGAGGCGAAGGGCTGGAAAGCAGAGTCTGGTATAAATTCTATTTGGATGGGATAGGGCATATGCACATATCTCTTTCTTTTCTTATCCATTGTTTTCATCAAAACCTGCTCCTGCTAGCTTTATCCCTGAACTATAGCTATGTAACTAATAACTTCTTTCCATGATCTGGAAGTAGATGATTATAAATTCCAAGTACGAGATTTTCTCACATGTGAGATAACTCTAACCTGCTGATACACAGATTTAGTCAAATTCAAGAGCTTGATACCTGCTTCATAATTTCACATATATTTAAAGCAACTTTTCCCTTTAAATTAAATAGTACCAGCTTAACATTGTTCTTCACACATTGTTTCAATAATCAATAATCCAACTGACACCTAACCAACATGCACAAGACATGAATATTGAAGTAACAAAACAGAGGAACAGCCCACGTCACTTTCAAGAGGAAGGAAAAATCCTCCTGTCTGAAGCAAATTTCCATGAAATCAACTATCAGTGTTTGGCTGAAAATGACACATGAGAGAGATCTGGCCTTCTGAAGATGAGATATCAGAGAGATATACAATATAATAATATTAAATTCTGCAGAAACATCCCTGATATATGAACATTGACACAGGTGATTAATGAACATGAGGATTGGATTCTTTGGAATAGAAATCATTGTTCTCCATAAAATTTCTGAAATTGAAATCGTTGGGGTATAGGCATGTGGGAGAGCCATCAAAGGATTCCATGACTTGAGGGCGGGCAAAACAACAAAAGCAGCGTCCTACTCTGCCAAAACCACAAGCAAAATGAATCGTCTTACCTGAATCTGTATTCGTATCGGCAGGAGAACTTCTTCTATTCTGGGCTTGAATGAAATGACGCTTTGCCTTCCCCTTATGCTTTTCCAATCCAACGACGAAATGAATTCTGCTTCTTTCCATTTGAGACGCCCTTATCAGATATAGACATTTAAGAGTCTCACGGATATGGAAAATGGGAATTCAACTTCGATTTATTTCAAGAAATAAAGATAAGCAAGCTGATACTCAAAAATCAATCACTCAATTAAGAGACGCAGAAATAAGAGATGGAACCATGTTCGTTGACCTGAGAACCTCGCAACAAGTAGTCAGCATGTACTAGTCTGCTTAACATTCGACACACGTGTAACATTCTGAGCAGCCCACGAGGCCGCCTGCTAATTTCCTTTTTTTTTTTTTTTTTTGGGGAGGTGGGGTTAATTTTTGAATCTGGTTTGGCTCAATGATTTGCCTTTCGCTTTTGCTGTTGGCATCTTTCTTTTTTCTGGTGGCGTGACAAAACATGATGTTACGTCCGTAATATAAAATCTAATTTATAGTCCACATGATGTACGAGTGAAGTAGGATGCACTACAAAATAGCGTTTTGAGGCAGTTCTTTTAGAACGGGCTTAAAAAAGTGCTACGGAAATTGATATTTGTAGCGGTTTAACAATAACCGTTACTAATATGTCACAGTTTGATTATGCACTTTATTTATAGCGGTTAAACTAAAACGCTACTAATAAAAGGAGTGAGGTGGTAGGAATGATGTATCATGTGGTAGGAACATTTGTAGCGGTTAGAGACCAATAAATGATGTAAAGGAGTTGTGATAATTGTATTCAAATATTTGTAGCGGTTATAAAATTTGACCGCTACTAAAATACACATTAGTAGCGGTTAAAAAGATCCGCTACTAAATTTATGTGTGTTAATAGTGGTTTTTGTGTAACCGCTGCTATTGTTGCGTCTCTTTAGTAGTAATTTTTTAGCAATCGCTACTAATGGTAGAATGTATCTTTTAGAAATAAAATATTTTATAACTAATTTTAAAATGATTTGTAAGACTAATTTATAATTAGTCGCAGTTGGTGACCTCTACAGCGGTTATCAAATGACCGCTACTAATGTACACGCTCGTAGCGGTTCTGGTAGCAGTTTTTCTAATCGCTACTAAGGTAAATTTTCAAATTTTAAGAAATCTCGCCTCATTCGGACGCTTGTAGTGGTTTTTTTAACTACTACTAATATAAATTTTCAAATTTTAAGAAATCTCGCCTCATTCGGACACTTGTAGCAGTAGTAGCGGTTAGAAAATCGCTACTAATGTAAATTTTCAAATTTCAAGAAATCTTACTCTATTCATATGCTTGTAGCGGTTCTAGTAGCGGTTTTGAACCACTACTAACGTCTACTATGAGCAGCAGTTTTTAAAACACTACTATGATCACTCCTAATTGGCAGCGGTTTTTAAAACACTACTATGACTGCTCCTAATTAGCAACGGTTCTAACATAACCGCTACTAACATTACTGCTTATATAAACACCCACCTCCCTCCTTTCTCCATTTATATTTTCAGTTGCAACCCACCTCCCTCCTTTCTTTTTATTCTCTACATGATATTATTAAAGTACTCTTATATTTTATAGAGGTAAGTGGCTTAAGATTATTATTTATTGCTTTTTTCTTATTTTTTTATTTATTGTATACTAAACAATTTTTTTATTATTTCAGGTTTATAATGTCTATAATTTACTCTTTCCTATCCATCTACCATTTCTTCTTGTATATGTATCTATTTTAGTTTTAACATTTTAAATAAAAAACCACATATAAACATATTTTTCAAACTATATATTTTTATTATCTACATATTATTGAATATATTATAAATAATTTAGGTGAATGTAAAAAACACATATTTGGCTCAGTAGGTAGTAATCATAATATTAATAAGAACTATTATACTTTAAAGTAAATAATTATTATATTTTAAAATAATTTAAAAATTTTTGAAATTATTTTTTAAAAAGTTTTTTAGAAGCATTAGTAGCGATTCTTAGCCGCTACAAAGTTTAACATAAAATGTAGGGTTCAGAGGGAAATTCCTCCTGCCAAATTTTCATGAATCAATTTAGTAAGGGTTATATAACCGCTACTAATGCGTCTAAAAAATGTTACTAATTTCCTGCCAAAATTTTGTGCATTTTTTTCTTACGTTAGTAGTGGTTATATAACCACTACTAATGTCAGACATTAGTAGCGGTTATTGACAAACCACTACTAACATCATTCACCTCAAATATCATTGGGTAGTAGCGTTTTTTTGCTAACCGCTACAACCGTAGTAGCGCTTTGACCAAATGTGTTGCCGTTTTTAAAACCACTACAAAAACCTTAGCGGCAGTAAAGTTTGAAGCGGTTTTTATAACCACTAATAATGTTGTTAGTAGCGGTTAAAACCACTACTAAATGATGTTTTCGACCGCTACTAGCAAACCTTTTTTTGTAGTGACCCTTCATATGTCTATTCATGAACCTGCCTATAATATTCATGAATCTCACAAATTGTTATGATTTTTAATTGAAGAGGTGTTGCTTCAAAAAGCACCACTTCAATGCATCACTCATTTGCCTATAAATACCCAACACCATTAGTCATTATGAATTATTAGAAACCTCACAAGAGATCAAATTCACTGTCTTTATCTTTGAGTGAACACAAAGATAAAGTCAATTTATCATTTTGTAAAAGTTATTGTTGTCTTGCTTGAGTTTTGGAAGTACAATCCATACTCAAGGGTCTTCTTTGTATTCGTAGGAAATTCACCCGTCAATCCAACTTGCACCCTATAAGATAGGTATAGGTGGGGGTGAATTAAGCCTAAAGGAAAGTGTTGCACATGCCTTGAAGACATTGTGCACTACTTTCTCTTTCATTTTTTATTCTTATACTCCTCAGAGATTCAGCCTATCCAACAATCTTTAGGCTTAATTCATTGTGATTTCAAATGGCATCTTTGAGGGAGATGACTACAAACTTTGTTAAGTTAGAAAGATTTGATGGCGGTAACTTCTTAAGATGGCAAAAGAAGATGAAGTTTCTGTTAACAACGCTGAATGTTGTATATGTTCTCACCACTCTCAAACCCCAAGAAAGAGAAGAAGAGACTATTGCTCAAATTAGAGAGAGGCAAAAATGGGAAAATGACTTCATCTGTATGGGTCATATCCTAAATGGTCTTGGTGATTCTCTCTTCAATGTGTATTAAGATTCAACCTCTGCAAAAGAACTCTAGGATAAATTAGAAGCAAAATACATGGAAGAGGATGCTACAAGTAAGATGTTTATTGTTTCTCATTTTAATAACTATAGAATAATTGATGGTAGATCTGTTATGAAGCAATTAATGAAACAGAATATATTACGAGTAATATTAGACAACATAACATAAGCATGGATGAATATTTTATTGTCCCTTCAATTATAGACAAACTTCCTCCTTCATGGAAAGACTTTAAAATGAGTCTTAAATATAAAAAGAAAGAAACTTCTTTTGAGCAATTGGGGAATTGTTTTCGTCTGGAAGAAGAGTTAAGAAAGCAAGATGATGCTAAAGATACCAATGCTCATGAGAAACTTCATATGGTGGAGGAAGGACAGTTCCAGATGACCTCTAAGAAAAGAGGGAAGGAGAAAGATAAACCCCAAGCATAAGAAGGTCACAAGAATAAAAGGAAGAAAGGTAATTGTTACTTTTGTGGAAAGGCTGGTCATTATAAGAATGAGTGTCATTTCTTAAAAAGAAGAAAAAATGATCCTTCCAAAAAAGTTGACAATCTTGTTGTAGTAATTTCTGAAATCCACATAGTTGATAATGATGAGTCATAGTGGGTGGACTCTGGTGCAACTCGCCATTTATGTAAAAACAAGAACTTCTTCAAGACACTAAAGGAAGAGGAAGGCAGTGTGCTTTACATGGGGAATTCTTCAATTGCACAAGTGAAAGGAAAAAGGACTGTGGAAATTGAATTCACTTCGGGGAAAACTCTTACTTTGGGAGATATCTATTATGTACCAAAAGTTAGAAAGAATTTAATTTCAGTACCCTTACTTAATAAGTTTGGGTTTAAGTCTGTATTTGAAGGAGACAAGTTTGTTCTCACTAAGGGTGGTATGTTTATAGACCAGGATGTTATTTTCGTGAGAACATGTTCAAATGTAATATTGTTAAGGTTAATAATAATATTTACAATTATGCTTATGTTGTTGACTCTTGTGATATATGGCATTATCGTTTAGATCATGTTAATTTTGGTGAATTAAATTATATGATGTATCTTGAATTAATTCCAAAGACTGCTAGCGACCATGAATTTTGCAATACATGCATGTTAACTAAAATAACAAAGCATCCTTTCCCTAAAATAGAAAGAAGTTCTAAAATTCTAGAATTAATTCATTCTTATGTTTGTGATTTACATGGTTAGCCTATTTTGGGTGGTAAAAAGTATTTTATGACTTTCATTGATGATTGTACTCAATTTTGTTATGTTTATTTAATGCATTCAAGGGATGAAGTATTAGAAAAATTTAAGATATTTAAAACTGAAGTAGAACTTCAATGTGAAACCTTTATTAAGTGCTCAAGGACAGATAGAAGGGGGAATATTTTGATCTAAAATATTTTGAATTTGTTGGTATAATACATCAAGTAACTGCTCCTTATTCCCCACAACAAAATGGTATAGTGGAAAGGAAAAACAGGGCTTTAGTAGAAATGATAAATGCAATGTTATCTTACACTGGTTTGATTAGTGGATATTGGGGAGAAGCATTGCTAACTGAATGTCATATATTAAATAGAGTTCCTAATAAAAGGAACAAGATAACCCCATATGAATTATAGAAGAAAAGAAAACACAATCTCAATTACTTTAGAGTTTGGGGATATAGAGCAATAGTTAAAGTTTCAGAACCTAAAAGAAAGAAATTAGGTGAAAGAGGAATTGAATGTATCTTATTAGGATATGTTGAAAATAATAAGGCATATTGATTCTTAGTAATTGAACCAAATGATTCATACCCTATTAATAAAGTTATTACGTCTAGGGATGCTATTTTTCAAGAAGAAATGTTTAATTCAATCCTAAAGTCTACTGACATTTCTCATCCCAATAAGGAGTCAAATCAGGACAAAAATATTATTAGTAAAAATACGCTAAAAGAATTAGAAC
>JBAGKO010000015.1:2234805-2245814 GCA_037177275.1 Acacia concinna
GAAAAAGATAATTTCTTATGTACTTCACTGTTTCACAAATATTTTTATATGAGATTTTTTTTAGCAAAATAATAGTAATGGATTATCTTCAAAATATATGCAATATACTGGATTCAAAATTTAAACTCGAGTCATAAAATTCTGTTGGGAGCTCTTTTCCCTGGGGCACCTCAAAGAGGTGGTTACTTTTCGGGCCTATTCGATTGGGAGCGCCTGGACTAGTTGGTTCGCGGACTCACCGAATCGGGAGCTCAGATTACGCACCATAAAAAAAAAAAGAATATAAATATGGAAATATGATGACAAATCTTCATGTAGATTGACTATCACAATATATTCGAATTTTTTTTAATAAATAACAGTATTTCTTAAAGAATTAATTGATATAATAAATAATAGTGTTATATTTTCAAGTTTTTTATTTTAATAATTATGGGATATGGATGTAATTTAACTGAAATTTTAAATTCCTAATTAAGACGTATAACTTGATATATAATTTATTAAGTTTATTGGCTCAAATTAAAATTTAGATAATTTAACTGTCTTTATATGAGATTTTCCCAAAAATATACTTATATTATTTTTATTTGCTTGAAAATATAAAAGGATGGGAAAATGAAAAAAGTTGAGAGGGGGAAAAAGTGGGGTTAATAGTTGTATTTCTCCCCCTAAAAACTCCACACACACACACACAAAAGCTAAGGGGTTGGGAGAATGAAATAGGACCTACTGTGTAATTTTTACCAAAATATGAAAAGAAAGAGAATATTGTGAGACCGGCACACCCTACGAAATTTAAATAGGGCCTATTTATGTTTACTATGTATAGTATGTAGGTAAAAATGCCTCTGCTATTCTCCTAGCCAGTTGTCCTAACTAGTTGTCCTTCTCATTGAGAAACCCACAATGAGCTGAGAATTAGTCTTTAACCTACTGAGCTGGAGATACCTTACAAAAGCAAAAAAACAAACACAAAAAAAGCCTCTACTTCGGTGCTACCTTCGAAACCGGACAAGCAAGACCATACGTTACATTTAAAGTATGTCCACTAATTGACCAAATGTAAAATAAGGAATAAGTGATTTGAATGTGCAAAATAATCTGCCAATCTCTAAATTGATGCTGATTACAACACGGAATCATGACACTGAATTCTTTTATCTACAACATGCACATAAGATACACTCATTGGAGACAATTACAATCTGAGTCGAGGACTGTTTTGCACTTTTGCCAGGGGTTGTGGCGGATTAAGGGTTACAAAGTTACACCAACGTATTCCAAGCAGGGAGCACTCATTCTTAACAAGAACAAACAAAGAACTGTTAGCTTTATTTATTCCAGCACAACGGAAATGTTCAGTTCCCAACCCCAAAAATTCTTCTGCCTCCGGCAACAACATATCCTTAAGGGCCTACAAAAAATCATCTATTATTATCTTTATCAGCTGCAGGAACTTTTTCAGGGTAACTAGATGGATCCAGCTCAACAAGGGTGATATCGTATGGCACAGGCACAGGATTTGATATATCCACAAGCAAGGTAGACCCCATTCCAGGAGAATGAGGGGCATCATATGCAGAGCCAGAGTTCATTGGAGTGCCAGCGCTAAATGGAGGAACACAAGAGAGCTGAATGTCATCTAACTTATTTCCAAACATTAGTTTATTTTTCCGAGCACTATCCATCTCTGGACCTGTTGGAACAAAAGTCCGTGATCGATACTTCCTTGTTCCCTCTTCACCTTCGCTGTTACTGTAGAGAACATATTCATGATATGTTGGTGCAAACTGCCACAAGTTTTAATAGAATCAGCATATTCTTCCCAGCAAGAGCCAAACAAGAGAGAATTGCAACTTAGTGTTAGCTAAACCAGGCCATGACCCTGATGCATAGCCAGCCAGGTGCTACCAGTGCAAAAATACATAGACAAGATACATAAAACATGAGACTAACCTGGTGGACTGTATCATGGTAAAAATCATTCAACTTTAAGGCATGCCCCAGACTAGCTGCGAAACCACGGGTTACACCTATGTTAGCGCCGGCATACTCCTTGTATGGAAATGCATAGAAATGACCCACAGCAGCCACAAGCATCTCAACACAAATGATAAAATTTTGAAGTAGAGCAGCTTCTTCCGCATTTTCAATAACTCTCAGCTTTGCAGCAAGGAAAACTAAAACACCCTAAAATATGAACAAGACAATCAACACGGTTCAAACCAATTGAGTAAACAAAAAATAGGTACCAATCAACAGTGATGAACTCAACTAAGCAGCAATGAAAAACTAAAAACAGCCTAAAGACAACATCACCCTGGTTCAAAACCATTGAATAAATAGAGAGTAAGTACCAATCCACATCAAATTGAATGGTCCAAACAAAGAAAAAACATTAATTAGGGTAATATCGGGAACAAACATGACGAAGTATATGGTAAATTAGTACAAGAGTCTTGACTAAACCAATGACAGAAAAGAATGACTATTGATAACTTCCGCAAAGAAACATCCACAACAAGTTTTATGCTCACCCAGACAGCAAACTCAACTTTTGAAATGTATACTACTAAAAATATTACGCATCACCTCAATTCTTACAATCAAACAAAAAATGTGATTGCAGAATAAATTCAGTGTCTCTTCTTTAAGAATTATTAAATCCTAGGATATAGCGGCAAAGATGTTAATTTTCTTTCTTCCCTTTTCCTTTTGTTCTAGAGGGGTCAGGTTCAGTAACTCTTACTCCAAACAAACTATAATGGCAATCTCAAGATCAACTAAGTCATTCTTCTTCACAAGGGTTATTTCACTTACCTGCCAATAAGTCAGGAATACAACAGATTTTATAATGATAAACTTCGGGACAGGATTGAATGGCTGAAGAAGGTCCTTGCATGCCACATAAAACAACGCAAGGGCATAGAGTGCCATTGTATATGAGATTGTATATATAATTGTGAGATACAAGTATGATTCTGTTGGACTAAAATTTCCGTCTTTGTATTTCCCCTTTGCATAAAGAACAAGTGTGACGACGACTAAAATGGGCTTCAAGATCACAAATTGCAGGCAACCTTGCTTGCATTTCCGTATAAAACGCCTGCAATAAAGTTCCAAATATAAGAGACATCAAGAACTAGGATATAATAATCATGCCACCATGATACAAGTCGATAAAAAATCCCTTGCTTCCAAGGAATGCCCAGATTCACCTTCCCAAAACTCAATATAATAAAATATTCATCTTGCAAAATACATATACCACATTAATGGTTGAACCATTAACAATTATCAAGATGTGTGTGTTTTTTTTAAATGAAAGCTGGAACTACTAAAACTCAAAATAAATCATTACAAAAGGTACAACAGAAAGCAAGAAAGAAACATTATCCTACAATTATCAAGATGTTAGGTACTTCAAAATCTCCAAGAAAAGTTAAAGGGAGCAGTTTGAGGAAATTAAATCACAACCACGTCAAGAATAAAAACCTATATCCAAAGATAAGCATCATGGTAAAGAAACACACCCATCCAGTGGAATAGGTGGAAAGCAGCAAGTCATCAGATACCATGATGGCTTCAAAACCCGGCCGCCCAAACTTACAACCACTGCTCCAGGACCACCAACCCAAGCTAGACACAATGAAAAGAAATTATAAATGACCCAAGCTTCATACCTGAAACAGAAGCAAGTAAAAATTAATAAAAAAGCTGTTCCTAATTAACCATTCGATTTCCCAAAAATCAACTCTCTGAGAAAACTGCCCAGCAGAGAAAAATATATCAGCTCATAGAATTAACTAAGACCAGAGAACCAGGAGTTGGAAGAAAAGGCAGTGCCTTTCCACTCTTGTGACTGCATGCATGAGCACTGCTGCAGCATCAGTGCTCACTCCCGAACCCTTTGTCACAAGCTCAATGGATGAACAATACTTTTTCTAAGGAAAGCACTGTTTGGCCATACCAGCTTACCAAAATGAAATACAAAAATGCCCCAAAGATAATTCAACATAACGAAACCAAAATAGCCTATGAATTACATTTTATGGACGACATTTGGACTCTGTCAAGACGCCAGGGTAGGATAACAAGCTATCACATTCTATATCCATGCAATTTAGGCAGTACTAACTACTACAAGGCACAAGCTATAAGTTGTTCTCCCAGCAAGAACAGAGAGGCAAAGATATAAAATGTGGAACAGGAGTAAAGAAAACAATATAACATGATGTTCAGATTCAACGTAAGCAGGATAGCAGCAAGAAAAACAAATACAGAAAGTGAGACGAACTTACACTTCCCGAATGGAATTAAAATAGATTGAACTCTCAGGAAGAACGAGGGACAAGAAAGACATCAATGCATACACCTGTCAAACGAAATAAACTAACACTGATTAAAACTGAATGCATAAATACGCTAATTCCCAGTTAGACAAACAACGACCTCTTCATATATTCCGCGACTCCGAAAGCTTTTCATGTGACATAGAAGTCCTTTTTTTTCAAAAAAAAAAAAAGTACCACACATTCTCAAAAAGCAGAGAAAGGAATACAACATCATAGAACCACTCACCGGGACCATAAAGATAATACGAACGATAAAACGTTGATAAGTAGGCTCAGTGTAATTCAAGAGGTGCCTGTAAATGTGCAGAGCAGCCAAAACAATAGCTCCACTTGTGCACAAGAAAGCGACGATGATGAAGAAAATTGGAATCAGTTCCCCCATTCTGGGCAAACTATTCCACCAAAACTTCCCTGCGAATACGTTTAACAGCAAAACCAACAATAGCCACTTGCCGACGAATGTATTTTACGCCCGCAGTTCGCACGCAAGCGAATTAGCACCCAAAACGAAATTGCACACCTCAGCAAATATGCAAACCCTAGCCCAAGACCAATGATTAATTACTCAAAATTGTGGGATCGAGAAAGAAAATGGAACAATTCTGCGGAGCGTCTGTAGATATTCGATAGTAACAAAGTGTACAACTCCAGAAGGGAAAGGAAGAATGCACCACTATCACCAATAATGGCGGCAGTTGCCTGGCTGCAAAAGAAATGGATGCACAGCTGGAAACTGACAGAACAATTAATCGGAAACTGAGGACTAAGGTGCGTTTGGATTGATTTTTAGAAATAATTTTTATAGATGCTAAGTTAATTTTGTAAAAGGAGTTTTATTTTAATTTATACAAATTTAAATTTAAAAAGTGAAAATAAACGCATTCCAGATATAATTAAACCCCAGACATTTTTTATTCTAGGATCAGTTTCTTTTGGGGGAAAAAAACGCGATCTACAGTTAAACTGCATTAAAAGATCAATCAAAATAAAAATTGAAAATCACTTAAATAAAGTTAAGACAGATTTATCTTGTTTATCCAACTTGTAATTTCTATTTCATTTTTGTACAATTAGGTTAGATTGGATGATATTTTTTTTTTTTAAAAAAAAGAAATATCACATCTATCTAATAGACAACGAATCTGATATTTTTATCACATTATAAAGTGATTTTAAAATAATTAATTGGATTTTCATGCTCACAATTATTGTTGGCTAAGATAATTTTCAAAGTTCTCAAATGAGAGATGAAGGCCTAGATTTTCTGACGGGGTAAAATGAGACAGCCAACCAGGGTCGGCCGCATGACCTAGCAACCAAAACCTACAACTCAATTAGAGAAGTAACGACTGGATTATCCTAAAAAATCTGTGTCTAATTCTTAGCCCACTGGATCTGTGGGCGTTAGTTATCACTGATCAGGCTCGCTTAGCCCGCACATGGACGCGATCACTCTTAGTTTCAGGTTGCCCAATTCTAGCATATTAATCTTCAGACAATTTCCGGGCAACAATGAACTTGACAGTTGACATCGTTTAAAAACTCTTTTCTTTTACCACTAATAAATATTTTATAGTACTTTTTTTTACAGAAAAATTATATATAAAAACACTTGAATTACCAAAATTTTAATTTAAATCACTGAACTTAACAAATTATATATAAGGTTATTCGTCATAATTAGGAATTTAATTTTTTGGTCAAATTTAATCCATATCCCTTAATTATAAAAAAAAACTTGAAAAAATAACTCTATTATTTACTTTATCAATTAATTCTCTATGAAGCTGTAGGACTCGTTTGTTCTTATTCTCATACCTCTTTCCCTTTTTTTTTTTTGCCACAACAAGAGATATACTATTAGAAACAAATCGGTTCATACACCTATCCAGAATTAAAACCACACAAAACACCAACAGATCAAAAGAAACTAAAATACTAAAAACTACTACTATCTTCAGCCCCCTGCTACCAAAGTTGATGCATCCCTTATAAGAATCTAGTTCAACAAATAAGGTGGTCTGATAATCCAATCAAAAGGACAAGACCCACCCATAGAAGCCTTCGCCACCCAATCAATAGCTTGATTTGCTTCCCTCGGGACCCATTAAAATAAATGGTTCCTTACATTAACTCCAAGAGTGAAAATATGCTCCATTATGCCATCACATCTCCACTCTAGACCCCAACACTGAGAGGACAAACAATTGACCAGAGTCTTATTATCTGTCCCAAAAATAACATCCTCCAGCTCATTGTCCTTAGCATAAGATGCAGCATCATACATCGCCAAACATTCAGCCATCAGAGTCAATTTAGCAGACACCACCATCGTCTTTCCATCCAACAACCACCCATTTGCATCTTGAACTATAAAAGCTATTGCAGCCTTGCCATTAATAGAATCAAAAGCAGCATCAGTATTGATCTTTATCTGAAATTCTTTAAGCTTTCTCCAATTATGTAAATGTGGGATGTTTTTGTTCTGAAAATCATGTTGAGTCACTCCATCCATTCGCTGCCCAAAATTTAGTGACTACACTATCTGCTTTAGAAAAAGCAAAAAGAGGATCAATAGCTTGATTATTAAATAAAAAAGCATTCCTACCTTTCCAGATTTGCCATAAAGTTGTTGCAAAGACAACTTTCTACCTCTCATTCATGCTTAGATCACATAAACAGCATTTAACCCATTGATTGAAATCAAACTCCTTAGTCTCTTAAAAATTAAAGGTAAATGCACTACCAAACCATGTCATTTTGGCCCAGGGACAAAAACAAAACATATGTTGAATAGTCTCAGTATTAGTTTTACATACAAGGCATCTATTAACCAAGCAACATTTCCTATGAAAAAGATTCTCATAAGTTGGAAGTGCATTAGATAGTGCTCTCCACAGAAAAAGGCAAATTTTATGAGGCACCTTCAGTCTTTATACTGACCTCCACAAGCCATTTAGTCTATTTTCTGAAGAACACGCCTCCCTTCCCCTCTCATATATCATCAAATTTCTAGCTACTCTATAACCTTCTTTGACCTCATAGCAGCTCTTTTTCCCCCACCCATATCCACCTATCCTCTCTCCCCTTTGGTCTTGTAAACATATTTAAAATTGATTGTTGTTCATAACTAGTTATCCATCCCTCAATGGGAAAAAGATTCCAGCCATTACTCCCAAATAATTCTAAAACTTTCATATTTAGAAATTCCTCTCGAGAACAAACAAATATCAATTTCTTACCTCGTAAGTCTGGTAGCCAAGGATTAGTTCATACAAGAGTGGAAATACCATCACCAATACCAGAAATGATATTGCCTTACAAAACTCTCCTTCCTTCAAGAATAGTTGTCCATAACCATAATGCTCTCCTTCCTTGATTAGCCTGCATAAAACCACAGTTCAGAAAATATTTAGCTTTTAGAATTCTAGCCCACAACTCATCCGGTTCTTGTAACAACCACCAACTAACCTTTGCAAGCAACGCAAAGTTAAAAGCTTCAAAATTCTTAAAACCTAATACCCCTTCTTGTTCATGTTTCTTTAACTTCTCACTTGCCACCCTATGAATTTTCCTATCAGTTTCAGAATGTTTGACTCTTCTACTTCCATCCAACACGACTTCAAAAAAATAGAATAGAATTGTAGGCAAACAGGCTATGAGTTATCTTGGGAAACCCCCTTGCTATCTTTATTCCTTTAATTAGCCCACTACTCACATCTCTCTCAATCAACTTAGACAAAACATTACTCACAAGAATGAACAAATATGGTGATAATGGAAGAGGAAAATCGGCATCGTCAATGACTTCTCTTCCCTCTCTCCACAAAAGATGATGATGAAGCTTGAAGATTCGTCAAGTCCATCTAAAAATTGAAGAGTCTAAACCCTATATCTAAGCTTCGAATTAAAGCCATCATCTTCGTAAACCACCAAATCAATGGTATATAAAACTCATCAACGTCACATATCACTAGTTCGAAGTTGTCGCCATATTCACCTCTGAGTCAATATCCATGCTGCCACCACTTTAGGGCTAAAGCCGTCACTAAGTGAGTGCTCGTCTCAAGCTCCTTCATGTCCAAGGAGAGCATGATCAGAGAGGTGATTGAAGGAGAGAGGAGACGAAAAAAGAAAGAAAGATAGAAGGAAAGAGAAAGTTGTGATCAGCTAGCAAATAAGTTGGATTATTAAGTGATATGTCATTTGCCAAACTTACATTTTGGAGTCAAACTTTCTTAGTTAACGGTCAATGTTAGGGTTCCATCCATAAAGGGTAAAATTGCCCAATTTTTTAACTTCCATAGAATATTTAACCCCTTGAAAACTTTCAGGTACCCAATGCTTAAATGCAAAAACTTACGCGGCATTTAAGCCTTTTAACCCTTAAAAAACTCAAAAATTAACAAGAATATAACTTATTTGATTTCTATACTCATTCCATTAGTAGGGGAAAACTTTAGCTCATTCTAGCAAGCAGAGAGACGGGGTCAAACATGAGGCAAAAACATATTAGATTCGTCCTATATTTACTAGGCAAGAACACATCAAAGATGTAAATAATCAGTATATCTGTAGACCCATATTAGTATATAATCAAACA
This sequence comes from Acacia concinna, assembly GCA_037177275.1. Classification (NCBI taxonomy): domain Eukaryota; kingdom Viridiplantae; phylum Streptophyta; class Magnoliopsida; order Fabales; family Fabaceae; genus Acacia; species Acacia concinna. Next base: position 2,243,767 of record JBAGKO010000015.1, read on the forward strand.
TACAACAAAATTCATGATAATACACTGTTCATGAGTGATATCATGCGATGAGTGATTTGCCTCACAAAACTCCTTGCAACACATGCTTGTTGTAAAAACCTTTTTCCCAATAAAATAATTAACTAAAATATGCGAATAAATCCTAACGTGGCAATATAAAATAATCCAACATAAGTTAAAAGAACAAAAGTGCTACTCTTAGAAGAAATAGTTTAATCTTCTGGAGTTTCCCATGTTGGACCACTACGGGATCTATCATCTAAAAATATTAAATCGACGAGGTGAGACAATGCCTCAGTAACCAACAAACCATCTCATTGAGCATACGAGCGAGTACCCATGAGATGTCAAGTGGGAATATTTATAAATACATAATATTATCAAAAACATCACATGGTAACAAGTATATCAATTTACAATATCATAATCTCATTCCTATATTTATCACATGTAGAATTATCAATATTTAACAATCCACTCTCTAACCTCCCTTATTACCTCATACTTATTTCCTCTGACTGAACCCATGTGCTAGTACTCACCCATATGATTGTTAGTTCAACTCAACAAGCTCACCGATCAAGTGATGTGGACTGGCCAAAATCCAAAGAACACAAGACCAAACTATGGGTTCCCCCTATACACAATGGGGTGTCATTGCCCTATTAAATACAATGAGCCAAAGAACTAACTATTATACATCTGGAAGCCCACCACCTTATTTCTTCTTTTGTACAATAATTTCACCCCCTATTTACTCTAAGAATAATCTCCCATCAAGATCCACATTCGCCACCTCCTCTCCTATCAATTACTCATGAAATATTATTATACTCAATAGATATAATCATTATAAATCATCACATTCCATTATTAATTTACAAATCAAGAGAATTTTTAATATCACAAATCAACATTAAATACGTATAATATTATATTACTATCCATTACTTAATAAAATAAGTCTCACAAGACAATTTCAATAATAAAGTAATTCCATAGCACATATCATAAATCAATTGTAAATTTATGTTATATATATATATTTAAAACTTCTCACAAATATGTCATAGTACAATAAGAGGAAAGTGATTACCTCTCGCCAAACAAAATTACCACAAGAATCCAATCTCCAAACTCAACCACAAGTCACTAATCAACCTATCACAATCAATTATTACACATTAATAACTTTGGGAGTTATTAAAACAATAAACTTAATTAAATTAATTCAATAACTAATTAACTAAAAATTATTCTTTCATACTAAAAACCCCAATTGAACGTTTTAACATTCATTCATCTATTTTACCTAACCTAAACAACTCATTTGAGACATTAAATATGATCAATTTCATTCAATTGCACAAAATTTCTACTTTAATATTTAAGATTTTTCATATATAAAATCGATAAATTATAAATCTTCACTTTATTAAACAATTTAGAATTTCAGAAATACCTCCATCAATCTAAATAAATTGTTTTACCCAAAATTGATTGGTAAAAGCATCATTTATTAAATTATTTACGATCATATTTAAAAGAAAAACAATATAAAATCTTACAAGAACCAAATGGCAAAACTAAACTAATTAAAACTAATCACTAACCTTCCTCTACATTCATATAGAAATCTATTTACAAAATTTAAAATTTGTCCAAAATCCTAACCCCAAAATATTCTTTAATCTATATAAAATTACTATATTTAAGAAGAGAAAAATACATAGAATAACTTTCATGAAAAAAGTTTTATTAGAAGAAAAGATTTTGAGTACCTTATCGATGCTTAAAATAGAACCCTAGATCCAAAAATTTTCACTGGCGCGGCACTGTAATCACGATCACTGCACATGCTACTGTTCGCGACTACTATCTATTCTCAATTCAATAGCTGAAGGATATATATACCCACATCCATGTGCCCTCGTTTTTTTTATGTAAGCTTTAAACCAAACGCGCGCCACAGTCCTTTATATATATATATATATATATCTTTCCTTATCTTGTAATAACCCCTTGTTTTACATATCTAGTTATATATA
>JBAGKO010000015.1:2258074-2270987 GCA_037177275.1 Acacia concinna
AAATATTTGTATTAAAAATATTATATAATTACTTAATATTTTTAATATTTAATGTAGTAATTATTTAATATTTAAAAATATTTATAGATGGATACTTTGATAAAATCAAAAAATTATAATCACAATAGAATTTTTTCTGTATCCCATTAATTATTCCTAATAATATAATCCTCATCATATTAAATGATATAATCAAAATTATATTTTATAGTTTGATTTATATTATCTAAATCCAACCAAATACTGAAATTTGATACTACTGGTGTCGGGTGATTACGTGTAATAATCTTCTGTAAAAAAATATTGCAATGTTCAAAAACAACTAACAAACAGCTCAAAGACTTTCGAAGTGTTCACAAATCCTCGGTACCGAATCAGATTGGACCTGCACTTCTGCCGTAAGATCCAACCTTCTTCTTAATCTTAAGTCATGTTTCAACCTCCACCACCTTCGCAGAAAATCCCCTAATCCCCCCCGCCTTCGCAATCGCTCATGACTCCAACGCATCTAGCACGCCCTCTCCGGAGCCCGCCAACGGTTACACTTCTCATCCAACTTAGCTTCAAGAGTGGCATTTTTGTCTTCATATCCGTTAGTACTGGTGTTTTCCCCAGATGATATCTTACTGCGAATTCTCCTGGGTTGTTGGTCCAGAATGTGGGGACATTTTGTCAGCCTAAATATAGAATGAAACATGTGTCGTCGTTTGTTGGAAATATGGGCAACATCTTTGAGAAATGCCTCCTCTCCTCGAAAAGCACTATATTTATACGCTCAAATGCACCGCGATGGGGTTCATTTTGATAGCTTCTGCATTCTCTTCACCTTAAAATCCTGTACTCCTCTGAAGGACGCCGCCATCACTCGTCACCTACATGCCCATATCGTGAAGCTTGGCTTTAGCTCTCACGTCTATGTAGCAACATCTCTACTGAACACCTACTTTGCTGTGTCCGTTCCGGATGCTTGCCTATTGTTTGACGAAATGCCCGAGAAAAGTACAGTATCTTGGAACACGATGATTACGGGATATTCACGGTTAGGGGATATCCCAGGAGCACGGTCAGTTTTCGAGGAAATGCCGCAGAGGGACGTGGCTTCGTGGTCTGCCATGATTGCTGCTTACACAAACAATGGATATTATCAACAAGGTTTGTCACTCTTTCGACGCATGGTGGGGGATGGGAGGGTTAAACCGGATGAAATCACTACTACTTCAGTTGTATCAGTCTGGGCCCACACGGGCTCTCTTGGATTATTGGCTGGAAAATCTGTTCATGGTTTCATGGTGAAGAATGGGTGGGAATTGAGTGTGGAATTAGGTACCGTTCTAGTTAACATGTACGCTAAATGTGGGTTTTTGCAATGTGCTTCCCAAGTTTTTGAGCTGATGCAAGAAAGAAATGTCATATCTTGGACTTCACTGATCTGCGGCTTTGCCCAGCATGGGTACAGCGAAGAAGCATTGGCCATATTTGAGAAGATGCAGCTAGCGGGAATTACACCCAATGAACTGACTTTCACAGGTGTGCTCAGTGCTTGTGCTCACGCTGGTTTAGTCACGAAGGGACGTGAGTATTTCAGGATGATAGAACGGAACGGGCTAAAACCAAGGATCCAACATTATGGATGCATGGTCGATCTGCTTGGGAAAGCAGGGAAGCTAAAGGAAGCTTACGAGATGATAAATACAATGAAGCTTGAACCAAACATTGTTGTATGGGGATCTTTCTTGTCGGCTTGCAAGGAGCACGGGCAGTTTGAGATGGCTGAGAGGGTGATCGGGCAGGTCTTGAGGATGGTGAAGCCAGAAAATGATGGAGGGATGTATACACTCATATCTGATTTGTATGTTTTGGGGCAGAGGTGGGAAGAGGCTGAAAGGTTGAGGAAATTGATGGCTGATGCCAATGTGAGAAAGGCCAGGGGCTCTAGTTTTGTTAGAACCTGGCTCCGATAGTCCTTTATTTTTTATCCTATTCTCAGTACATATTAAAAGGATTGAACTTTAAATCTTTTAAATATATCGTTTAACAATAAAATAGTTTAAATACTGTTATTATAATATCTTTTATTGTTTGATGACGTGTTTATTAATTTAATTTAATTTATACCTTATATATTTCTTCTTTTATTAATTTACACATTTTAAAATATATTTAACATTTTTTGATACAAAAATATATTCAAATTATTCAAGCTTTTTTAACTTAAAAGGGAGAAAACACTTTATTATAAAAATAGGAAAATTCTAAAAAAAGAAAAGTGAAATAGGGAAAAGACAATTCAATACAGCAAAATCTGAAAATCCTAAATCAGTCTGTTTTGTACTTTTTTGGGTAATTATGAAAATGCCACTGTATTTTTCACAACACCAGTTTCATAATCCACAACACGGGTATCCAAATTAACAACACAAAGTACTACGTATTTACACTGTGAGTTGTAAATACGTAGTATCTGGTGTTATGAATTACGAAAGTCATGTTGTGAATTATGAAATTGGTGTTGTAAAAAATTCAGTGACATTTTTGTAATTACCCAAAAAATTATAAAACAAACTGATTTGGGATTTTCAAATTTCACTGTATTGAATTGTCTTTTCCTTATTTCCAATGTATTTTTTAGAATTCTCTCTATAAAAAATTACCCCACAGCTTGTTTGGGAACTCCTTTCATAAGCCAAGAGCAATGGTGCTGTTAAAAAAAAGTCCAACAAACTCCAAAATGGTGTTTGACTGTTTGGGAACTCCTCTTTATGACTGAAGCTTTTTTAAAAAGAAGTTACTTACAAGTTATTTTCAGAGGTGTTGGGGGAAATTATGGGGACATCAAATAAGGGTCAAGCTAACAAAGTTTTACCCCCTTCCAATATTATTTGACATATTTAGAGAGTTGAATTTGATTTTAAGTATAAAACATATATATATATACACATATATATTATTTATCAATTTTTTTAAGTTATATTTATTAATACTCCCTTGATAATAATCAAAGAAAAAAAATAAAGGAGAGAATTACACGGGATAAATAGAATGTTTTAAAAAATATATAATACCGATTTAACTAATATTAAGCTTAGGACGCAGCGGTTATCTCATTTGTGCATGTACTTCCTTAAGTCCTAATTATAAGATGTATTTGATTTTTTTTAGAGAATTTTAAGAAAGTTAATAACATTATTAAAATTTATCGTTTTCTTAAATTATTTTGTTAAACTTATGGATTAATATATAAAATAATAAAATACAACATATGATATAATTAAATAACTTATTTTGATTCCTTAACTTCTCTAAAAGAAATCAATTGAGTCTTCCCTCTATTCTTAATTATAAGAGTCAATTAATTTTTTTAAGACATTAAAGTTTATAATTGTTCTTTAAACTATATTATTTGATTTATGAACTATTATATAATATAATAAAATATAATATATAATATAAAATACGATTAAGTAATATAATTAATTTTTTAAAAAATATTAATTAATTCTTATAATTACGATCATGCCACTTTATAATGCATGCGACTTTGAATACCATCAAATCAATAGCCCACTTTCACTCGGGCGGAATAAAGCCTATCATGCAATCAGTCGGTTTCTGATGGCAAAAAGAAAAAAAAAAACAGTCGGTTTCGGATTGGCGAACCGAAAAAATAGCCAGTTTCAATTTTCAAATTGAGGATACATTTGAGGCTCTTCACTCCCAGCTCCGCATCGTCCACTACGGCGGCGATTACTTACCCTGGCTTCAAGGTTTGGCTTCTCCCACTGGCACTCTAGTTTTCTTCTCCAAATGTTAATTGTCATGTGTATTTTACTCTAATCTACTTTTACTTCGAATCTACCCTTGTGGATTGCTTTCTTATTTTCTTCCTTTTCATTACTTGGTCGGTAACCAGCATTGGGTGTCGTCGAGTAGAGAATTTCTAATGTCAAATACTCAAAAATACGAGCTCGCTGATGTTCGGGACCATGTTTAAGAAATGATCCTTCTATCCCTTCTAATTTTAAATTGTTATTAAAAATCTAGATTTATATCATATTTGACACATGACCCTGCATACGAGAATTAGTATTCTGTTATATTTTGTTCAAATGTCTTGTATTCTGCAGTTTTGCTTCGAGCTCGTTAGGACTAGGATGCTTATGTTAAGACTTGCATTCTTTTGCTTTTCATCCCCACTTATTTTATGAACAGGGAATAGGCCGTTGAATGGTCACTTGGTCAGATATGGCAGAACTGAGCTTGGGTATTCTTATTGATATTGTTGATGAGGAATGGATGAGAGATACACTCCCAGATGATGGTATGTTCTTACCCTGTTTTATTGGGATATAAGCTCCTGTGCTTACAAACATAACTAAGAATGTCTCTCATATAAGGCGCCTTAACCTATTATTCTCACAGATCTTCCACTACCTCCAACGCTAATAGTTCGGACAGACGATACCGAGGACTCAAGTATGTTATCCGAAATCCTAATTGAGTCATGTGCTGTCTTATTTTTGTAGGAGTTTATGGATGAACTCGCTCTTCCATAAAAAATATAAAAGCTTCCTACATTTAGTGCTTGTGTCAATTTTTTACGTTGTTAGGTAACTTCTGGTTTGTTAGTCTATAAAATCTTGTGAAGCAACATAAGAGGGGGAAAAGAAAATGGAAAGAATGACCCATCATTCGTGGGTTCAGCTGGCGAAAGGGTGAGACATGCAACCATTTGGAGCGTATTTGAATCCTGGGGAGTACCACTTAGTTGTGGTTCCAGTTGCTTGGGGAGGCATCCTAATGCCTGGGTGAAGCAACCTCTATGCTCGTGGTTGCTGGCACTAGGCTGGGGTGGAGGCATGTGTACTCTCAGTCCTAGATCATACAAGTTGTGGATCCTGGGTATAGCTCCCTGCCTTTGGATTGTGGGGGGCCAACCTCTTTTCTAAAATTTTGTTACCAAAAAAAAAAAGAAAAGAAAATGGAAAGAATGAATTATCTCTTGCTAAAGATGTCCAGATTGTGAAACCAAATCTTTGGACATCTGTACGCAAAACAAATGATTGAGATTATACTAAATGTACACCTTGAATTTGAGATTCTGTATCCGATTTTCTTCTTGACTTTAACATCTGGATATTGTTAATCAGATCAGGAGACTCAACAAGTTAATGCGGATGCTTGGCATGATCTTGCCATGGGCCCAGAATAGAAACCTTGTTTGTCAACGATCGTCATGCTTCGTCAAGTAGATGGAATTGTGTGTATTTCTGTGTTATATAATCCATTTTGTACTTCTATCAAGCCTAACTTTGAATTCCTAGTTTTGTTTTGTCATCCACACTGTGTAATTAGAGAAGGAATGTCAATTATATATCGACTCATTTAGTTAGCCTTCGGAGCTATGTTATTTAATTTCAATGATCTAAGGCACTCAAATCCTAGTTGCAAATATAGAGTTAGAGGTAAATTTCGGTTAGCTTAAGAAATTCACAGGTTAGTGATTTCTGGTGCTGCCTATGTTGATGTCAGATTAGGGCACTCAAATCCTAGTTGCAGCTACCACGCTACCTTCATAAAATACGAGTCCTTGGCATCAGGGGAAATGAAGCTTTTTGGGAGAAATACATGTGCTCTAGAAGCTTGTTGAAAGCTACTACACTTGATTAACTTCAATTGAATGCTTTATTTACAGACAAAATAACTTCAATCACAGAAACATCTCTCAAGTGCAAATAACAAAAGTACAGTAAGAATACTAATCATGCGAGGAAATCTCTTAAAGATGCCATAGTTGGTGGTTTTGTAGTTGGGATGCTACCCTCCTTAGAATCTGCTACCTGTAGAGGGACATCTGGTGGCACTGAATTGCTTATGGATCCTGCTTCAACAGTTTTCCTTCTACCAATTGGAATTACATCACTTGTAGATGTAGAGTTAGCAGCATTATCAACAATGATTTCTCTTGATTCCATTTTGAGAGGTGCAAATATAGAGTTAGAGGTAACTTTTGGTTGAACTGGAACACTAACAGGTGGAGTAGAGTATGAACTAGATTGTGATGGAAATCGATCACTAACTAGAGTAGAAGTTGGGGTTGATGGAGACTGCTTCAATGCATTCATTGGCACTATGGTCGTTGAAGATGTCATTGTGGATGCAGTCTGATTCAAAGTATTCATTGGCATTTTTGTAGTTGCGGGAGGTGTAGGTGTTGATTTTGACTGCTTTAAAGTGCTCATTGTCACTCTTGTTGGCGGAGGTCTTGGTGTCATTCCACATTGCTCTATTGCCGTCACTAGCTTTGTTGTGATTGTAGGAAGTGTTGATGCTGATTTTGAACGCCTTAAATCTTTCACTAGCTTAGTTGTGGTTGTAGGAATTGTTGGTATTGATTTAGATTGTTTTAGAGCCTTCACAGGCTCTTTTGTGTTTGTAGAAAGTGTTGTTGTGGATATGGATTGCTTCTGAGCATTCATGGGCACTGTTGTAGTAATAGGAAGTGTTGGCACTGGTGTTGATGCGGATTGCTTCAAAGCATTCATTGGCATTGTTGCGGTATTAGAAGGTGCCTCCAAGGCCAATGGCTTTCCTGGTGGCTGCTGTGAATTTTGTGCAGCAGATGGTGGTTTTTTCTGGGTGTAGAAAGGAGAGGAGAGAGAAATCATCCCTGGGGGTAAGATTTCAATTGGTGGTTTTCCTGCTTCTGCCAATGCGGTAAGCTTAGGCTCCTCGAGAGAGGCAAGAAATGCAGCTGTAGCATCTGTTTTGTGCGATTTTCTAGGCCCAACCTCTCTCTGTAGCATTTGGTTCCAAGCTTGAACCATGCTCATCATAGTTCGACGTCCATGTGCCTGGTAATGTTTTCAAGGTTATGTTATACATGCTTAAACGTGGGATCAACTAGTTGCACGAAACAATTCTTACGTGAGCATGAAGCATAGCCTCTGCCAGCATCCCGGTATCCTGCCATGCTTTCTCCATTAGACCATTGTCGCCCAAAAGACTGGCAGCAAATGCAGCTTCCCGCCCCAAGCCAAGAGTGACTAAATTATTCACCAAACCCTGAAATTCATAAAGTAATTCATCATCTATGATGGAGAAAACAAAATTGAAAGGTAGCATTGATTAAATAAAGTGCACATACTTTACTATGTATCTTTCGGTTTTTAGTTTAGATATTGTTTTTTGACACCTCCTATTTTAAATGTAGCACCTAGTTTGAAACGCAAATTTATGATAAGAGGAGTACTATTTTGCATCAATATATATTTTTGGTTTTCATTTTTTTTTAGAGTCTCGCAATGCAAGGGGTAACTTACATGAATACACAAAAATCATGTTTGTCAGGCATCAAATAGGAAATCTAATTGAGTTGATTTGAAAAGCTAGATTAGGAGGGCCTACGCTTAGCCGGATCAATTCACCATGATTTGCAAGTCGTAATGATAACCCTCTCAATTCGTGACCTTTTAGAGCACCTTTCACTGAACCAGCAGCAGCTAACCTCTTAAGAGCTTCACGAGCAATTTCAATCTGCGCAGTAGCATCTGCAGCATCAATGAGATCTAAAAACTCTTTTGCGAATTTGATGATACCTTGGACAACTTCAACAACATATTTTTTATCCTTTAAATTAAGAATGTCACTCAAACCCAGCCCGGGATTATCATGGCCTATGTCCCTACTGTTGCTCATGATAAGAAGGCATTGAAGAGCTCTCTTCAAGTCATTGCTTTTCATTGCCAGATCAAACTCTAACCTGCATAACATTAAATGGCAATATATTTAACCATATCTTGACATAGGTTTTATGAATAATAATAATTCAACCCAAAGTCAAAGTCAATTTATTCTTGGCTTATAGTAGTAGGACTTTTTTTTTTTTAATATTTTGTATTGACTGTGACCCTTTGCAGTTTGGCTGTAAGAATATGGCATGCCTCTTGGATATTCCTGGCAAGTGAAGGGCTTCAGCAGCATAGCCCATTCCCAACAAAAATTGTGCCAGATCATCATGGTGTTCTCTCCCAAGCCTGCTTGCCCTGTTGAAAAGTTAAATTATAATGTTAGATATACAAATGCACTGCTGGCTCTGTGAGAGTGAAGAGAAAAGCAAGGCGATACCATTTGACTGCACTAACAGCATCACCGTATGCAGCAAGACACCTACACCGAATACCAGGATGACTAAGGGATAAGGCATGAGCACACATGTACCTGCCCAGTATAGGAATCATTAGGAAGGCTATTGAAAGCGGCGTCTGAAAAGGTAGCCATGTTAATCATGCAAACAAAAAAGTAGCCAGTGCCAGCACAGCAATAGTATCAACAGATATCTACTCATCCTTTTTTTAATTACTGAAACAACGTCTATTCACCAATCAACATCAGGCTTACCAAAATCGAACACATTGGATATTAAAATGAAAGTTTATTCTTTACTAAAAAAAAGAAGGGTTGAAACTAGCAGTTATAGTTACCGGTCAATTAGCCAAAGCACTCCTTCTCTGACACCAACCACAACCAGAGGACCAACTGGACGCTTCTGCTCTATAGGGAAACGAGTAACTGCCACAGACACACCCCCACCTCCAACAGCTACCTCACTGGCCTTTCTTTCTTCAGCTTTTGTCATCCAAGAATCATTTCTATCGAGATTAGATTGTTTTGGCAACATTAAGAAAGGTGGCACTGAAGGAGCTTGGTTAAATGAAGCCAATCGCACCACCTGCACAAATACTTCTACATATGTTTAAATGAAGAAATGGATGAATCACCTGGTCACGACAGATAGACAAAGCCAATGATGTCATAAGATTACTGAGCAGGCTAATAAAATAAGCACTTTCTCCTATCGTAACATAATATGAGAGTTGGGGATTAAAAGGTAAGATTTTCTCTTCGATATTTAATATAAGACATGTTTACCTAATTTGATTATTAAAAAAATTAGTTACGTAAAATAATATGACATGTATTTTCTAAAATACTTTAATCACCTTCCTTAATTTCCCTCATCACTCTTCTCATTGATTATTGTTGAACAAGTATCTATAGAAAAAATTAGGAAAATATTGACAAATATAGTAAACATGTTTTATATTTAAGAGTAACGACAACTTTCAAAACATGTCCTATATTAAAGATAGAAATGAGTAGTTGTGTTTGAGGATGAAGGATAAAAAGAGTTGGCACTAAATAGAAAACTAACATTGAACCCAATTCAAAAAGGGAATTAAGGGAGATGAATTACATGATTTTTGAATAATAAATCAAAATCATAAACCTTTATTGAATTTATATGTCTACATCAAAGGTGATAATAGACCACAATTCACATGTTTGTTGCAAACCTTATAGCTTATCCAAGAAGCAAAATAGACTACGATTATTCCCAAAAATACCCCAAAATACAGTTTCCCAAACCATTAATTGCAGGTTTTGCAGAAAATAACAGTTTCAACTACACACAAACGTCCACCTGAGTTATCCATCTAAATTGAATATATTTCAGCCATAAGTTTAATTTATTAGATAAAAATTTCAAGAAAAACTTCCAATCAAACTCGAATTAATTTCAGAAGTCTCTGTCAAGCATATCTAGGTAGAAGATGTTACTCTGGAAAGAAATACAAAATACACACCGAGCATTTGCAATGAATATCAGAAATTAGAAAAGCTGCTAATTCTTTTTACCTGTAGCATTGGTGGCCTCAATGATATTCTTTCTTCTTTAGTCGCTTGAGGACCATCAACAGTAATTAAGGCCAATTCTCCGTGCTCAGCTACTGCTCTGGCTTGTGCCTCTCTTACCTTTTTCTCTTCTTTCCTCTTCATAGTGTCTATATCAGTTTGTACTACCCCAGCATCCACAAAGACAATTCTGAGCACAAAAGAAGTAAAGGTGTGGTAAATCATAACAAAATTCCACTTTGATTCCTCAGACCGAGATACTAATGAAAGGCGGTTATATTATGCACAATAGTTTATCTCTCAGTTTAATCTACAAGCATCCCACCATTATAATTTATCATATAGTCTAAACAAAGCCAAATATATAGAAAAATAAACTGAAAGAACAGGTAGACAAATAGGTTATATTTTTGGCTTTTGAGAAAACAATAAAGGAATTAACAACTTAGGAAGCTTTTAATCATTGCCACCTCCTAACCAACTGATGCAATCTGATGGGAAATGAAGACCAACCAAACAATTAAACAAGAAGTTGGAAGTGTAAAATTGATAAAAAGTAACAATAACTAGTAGACAAAGGACATCGCTTATCGCATACTCTATAGTAGTTGGTGTGGCCACAAATAATTGCCTCCGGTGCCAAACAGCACTAGTAGCATTTGGAATTGCAACATCTCCCAGATATCTGAATTGAGGGCGCAAACAAGAAATGACTATGTATTGATGGTATGCAAAGGCACACAACTCAACAGTTTGGTCCCATGCAGTCCATTCTGGCTGAGGAAGTAGGCCACCAACAGGCTGGAAAGTCTCCCAACTGAATCAGAAACAGAATTAAATGCGACATCAAGTCAAAAGAAAACATGAAATTATTCCCATCAGTAAAACCAACATGGATAACAGAAATAGCGGTAATTAGAAGCATGCCTAGCATTCAGCTCAATATTAATCTGATTTCAACAAAGAGTTTAAAGACCAAAAGGCAATGCAACGAATGTACTAAAACTCTCAGATAGACAGCTACATGATATATTTAAACCCTTAGCATCTTAGCTGCCCAGACAAGAACTTATAAAAAATCCAAAACGGGGAGGACAAGAGAAGGCCAGGGATAAGAAGACATGGTTTTAAGATTTGTAAAGTAAAAATTGATTGAAAGTGCATTCCAGAACCTTCAAGGACTTCCCTGTACTTCTTCACATGAAATGGAATTTTAGATGAACTGCCTTAAATGTTAGCATATATTCTCAAAAAGACGTCCAAAAGGACAAGGAGACGTTTCTGGCTGGTTAAAAGAGGACTTTGCTTTAGAAGGGCCAAAAGGATAAGGGGTTGATAACTTGGAATTACTACGCAATTCTACTAAGAGAATCCCGTCCATCAAACTGTATTAGTCTGTATAATATCATAGCAGTAACAGCCTGTTAACCACTGCTTCTCCATGTCAGGCCAAACCTTAAGGAAGCTATGCTTAGAGTGTTAACTACGAAATTATAAGTTTCACCTGTACAGCTGAAAGTTTTGATGTGCGGTCCCCGCTGTACATCTATGGGAAGAATATCCATCATCAACAGTAGCAAAAGAAGAAACACCAATGCCCCCATAACCTGATAAAGGCATTGACTGGATCGTCGAACTGTGAGCAGCAGCTGGGCTAACTCTCCTGGATGTTTGATAAGCAATTCCAAGAAGTGCCCCTCCATGCAAACCAACAACCTACAACAGATACATGAGATAAAATTTCCTTACAATCAACTTTTCCTCCTATAATCAAGGAGTATTTATTTTAATAATTACGTACTATATGTTACGGAAATAGAGGGAAAAAAGAAAAAAATTCATATATATGGTATTTCTGTATTACAAAAATTGCATGCTCTTCTCATGGTTGGCGATACAAAGGTGGATATGTTGTTAAAACTGCTAAAACCTTACAATTTTTAAACACTTCCTGCCCACCAATTTCATGGATGGGTCCTTCATAATGACATCTTGGTTTTTGATATGGACCATAGAATAAACCAGAAATGAAAGCCAATAATTAAGCTTTTATGATTAATAGTGATGGAAATCCCCTTCCTTAATGTGCAGAGGAAGTTACAAATAGAACAGTAATAACAAAATACAGACCTAGCAATTTGAGAGGCTAGCACTCTCCTCCCATTAACTCTCTACTCAAAAGACATGCCCTAGCCAAAACAGAAGGAACAAAAGATCAGCGCAAACCCCAACAATAACATGCTACAAAAGACAAACCTACAAGGACTAAAGGGCTAGGTCTGCTAACATCATCAAAATACTAATAAGTAGGAAGTCAACTTTCTGGTCAGCCAAAGTATCTTTGTCTTATGTGTGTTTCGGTTTTCTGACTCTCCTTTTGTAAATAAGTTTGACCAGCTAAGCCCTATCAGTTTTGGACATTAAACTAAAAATCCCCCTATTGAACCCTCAAGTAAGTTAGTCTCTGTGGCATCAGAAATGAAATTACATGTACATATCAACAGTTTCCCTCCTATGGACTGCTTCTAGTTATTAATCAACCAGTTCGCATAATCTGTCTGGGGAGTGAAAAGGTTTTTAAACTATCTGAATGTGACTCAGCCCTCATCTCGTTTAATACCAACTCAATTTCTGCCTAAACAACAGATATTGCCTTTGCAGTAGCTAAGGACATGTGCAAGTTATAATATCTTAATAATCATAATTAACATTTTTTGCAGGTTTTTTCTTTTTTGCTTCACAAATGCCTGAAGCATGCTGCCAGAAACACAAGAAACCATCCAACTTAAAGGGTGGTCTAGTGCATAAGGCGCCATCCAACTTAGGGCCTGTTTGGTAGAGGCTTTTTTGAGCGTTTTTTTGACTTTTCTGCAGAAAAAAAGTAGCTTTTGGTAAATGGGGTGTTTGGTAGAGGCTTCTGGAAAAAAGTAACTAATGTCAATAAGTTACTTTTTTTTATAAGTAAAAAAAAAGCGACTTCTCAAAAGAAGTTACTTTTTTCCTCTTTCATAAGTTACTTTTTTTACTTTCAATCCAAACATAAGTAACTTCTTCTACTCTCAATAAGTCACTTTTTTTACCTCCAATTCAAACATAATTAACTTCTAATAAGTTATTTACTTTTATGAGTTACTTATCAAAAGCCACATAAAATAAATAAATTACTTTTCATAAATTATATTATATTGAGAAATGGAAGTGTGTAGAGTCAACCAGGTAT
>JBAGKO010000015.1:2271087-2309467 GCA_037177275.1 Acacia concinna
AGTGGTCCCAAAGGACCACCTCCCCCCCCCCCCCCCCCCCAAACAAAAACACAAACACAAAAAAAAAAACTCAACCACGTGGCATTTGTTAAGCATACATGATCTGGCGCGTAGAGGTCTCTGGCTCTCTGCTCTTCCCCTTTTTTATACCGCTACTAACCTTAATATAGGATCCAATTTGTAGTACATTATGGACAAGAGATAATATCCAATTGAAAGAAAAATAGGAGTCCTATGATGAAGTATATCGAAGCTTTGAGTTCAGAACACGTTATCCTAAAAGTATTTTTGTAGTAACATGGTGAGATTTGAATTCTCTTATCAAGCTTCCATCTCACCAAACTATATTCATCTTCCCTTCCATTTAATTTAAGCTACCTGATACTCCTATAAAAAAAAAGGGGAATTTTACATAGGAACCGCAGTTGGGAATTAATATCAGAGCAACCTATAAACAAATGAATGGGTCATATAAACAAAAAAAAAAGCTTGTTTATATGACTCATTCACTTGTTTATGGGTTGCTCTTATATTAATTCCCAACACGGTCCCTATTTGAAACTCTCTCTAAAAAAATCAGGGAAAACTAAAAATACTAAAATACTGAATTAATATTATTTTTGTTTTCCCTGTTATTTCTTCAACAAAACTTTAAATATAAATTTTGTTATGAATTTAATATTGTTAATATCTTTTTTCAATGAAATAATTTCAGGGTTAAATGTCACTTTTACCCTAGAAGTATTCATTGGGGGTCCATGTTGCCTAGGAAGTTTTTTAGAAAGTAATTTTGCCCCAGAAGTATTAAATTTAGAGTAATTTTGCCCGACCGTTATCTCAATTAAGTTTGATCATTAGTTAACCAATGTGTCATCCACATCACTTTTGGTAAGGCTCAAATTTATCACAGAAGTTTCCACTTTAGAGAAATTTTGTCTTGAAAGTTTTCAAACTGTAGCAATATCGCCCTAACTTACAAGATAAAATTGCACCTAACAGTTAAATTTAACTAAGATAACGGTCAAAGCAAAATTGCTCCAGATTTGATATTTTCAAGAGCAAAATTGCTTCCCAAAAAAGTTTTTAGAGCAAAATTGGCCCCCAATAAATACTTCTGAGGCAAAACTGACTTTTAACTCAATAATTTTATCTTTTTCTATTCAATTAAATAGGACCCACAATGTTATTATTTTTCCCTTTCTCCTATAGGTCACCACTCATTTTCTCTCTCCTCCCTCCATCCTCCCCTCTTTGTCCTCTCTCTCCATGTCAAGTTAGAAAATGTTTGGGGGAGCTTCTCATTTGAAGAAGCTTTTGGTAAAAAGCCCAGCAACAAAGAAGCATATGGCAAACAAGTCAGAATGTTGATGGGCTTATGTTTTGTAGCCAGAGCTACTTTAAACCACTTTAAAGAGTTGTCAAACAAGTTCCTTTTATTGGTCACAAGCCGAATACACCTATATTCTCTTGGTTCTCAATATAAATCCTAGTTGATTTTTAGTTCAAGTGATTAAGTAAAAAAGCCCAACCACAAAGAAACATATGGAAAACAAGTCATAAAGTTAATAGGCTTATTTTTTGAAGTTATGCCTACTTTAAGTCACTTTAAAGAGTTGTCAAATAGGTTTTTTGTATTGGCTAAAAGCCAGATATACTTGATACTCCATCTAGTTCTCAATATAAATTTTAATTGATTTTTCTTAGAGTGATTAAGGAAACAAAATAAATTAATTAACCATAATATGTGTAGTGTATTATTAGATTATACATTAATTTATAAATCACACAAATTAATTTGAAAAAATAACTATGAGTAAAAATACTCTATATTAATTTATTTAGATTTTTTAATCTTTTCTAAAAAAATCAACTAAACTTTATAGTTAATACAATGTAAGATAATTTTATATAAAAACACTACCGATAACAGGGTTTTAAAATGCTTGATTTTCGAATTTAAGGCATTGTTAGCTCTTAAAAGAATTATTCAAGCAGTCTTGTCACCGATTTTTCAGATGTTAAAGAGAATAATAGGACAAGGAGGAAACCGATCCTCTCCATTGCCCTTTCCCTTGCGCTTTTAAGCCCCAAAAATACACCGTCTTGGGTGTGTAGGTAAGGGGTTGCCTTTATTTTTATTTCCAAAGTAATAATTAGAGTCTTAAAATATAAAATATTTTTTGAAGTAACACTTAATATTTTAAAATAATTTTGTGTGTTAAAACTATTTTCAGAAACATCTAATATCTTATAATATAAATATTAAATTATTTTTTACCAACAAATTTTAACATATAATACACAATATTATATATTTAGGGTGGTCATTACTACTAGAAAAATATTTTTAAAGATTCTTGTTGCAACAAGAAAAATAACTTTTTGTGCTGTATGCGATAAAAATAACTATAGATACAGAGTGTTAGTAAAAAATAGTTTAGTGTACACATTGTCAAATATTAGGTGCTCCTGAAAATTATTTTATGGTTCACACAAAATTGGTAAAAAAAATTTGTGTGCTAAAATAATTTTTAGGAACACTCAGAATTTGACAATATGTACACTAAACTATTTTTTACTAATAAATTTTAGTATTTAATACACATTATTCTAAAATTAAGGTGCTCATTATTACTAAAAAAATATTTTAGAAATTTCTTGTTGTAAGTAGAAAAATAATTTAGGATGCTGAATGCAATAAAAAATAATTATAAAATGCAAAGTGTTGGTAAAAAAGAATTCAGTGTGCATATTATCAGAGAGTTTTCTGAAAATTATTTTATCATACATATAAAATTTTTTTAGCACACAAAATTATTTTAAAAATTGGGTACTATTTAAAAAAAATATTTAAAAAACCTAAATGTTATTTTGTAAAAGAAAAAAAGAAAAAGGCAATCCCTCCCATTACACACCCCAAACGGCGTAGTTTTGGGGCTAGGATCCTAAGGGGTGGGAGTGTGGTTCCCGTTCGGTGGTCAGTTCCAGTGGGTACGTTTCTCCCCTATGAATAAATAACTAAATTTCAAGCCGTGATTGATAAAACTAAAACTAAAACCAGAAATTTCAAGCCATAAATGCAGGGATGCTTGAATTGGTTGATTTGCGATGAAGTGTGGGTCTGCAGATTAGGGATGCCTGAATTGGTTGATTTGCTATGAAGTGTGGGCCTGCAGATTACAGTTCCTCTTCTTTTTTGCTTTCTGATTCGAGGACGTACTTACGAAGTTAGAGCTCTAAAATCATGAAGAATTCTGAAGGATTGGAGCTTCAAGAGCAACCGGTGGTACTCGTCACCGGCTGTTCTCAAGGAGGTATCGGACACGCGCTGGCACGCGCATTCGCCGCCAACAAGTGTACGGTGGTTGCGACAAGTAGGTCACGGTCATCGATGGCGGACCTGGAGCAAGATCCCAGGTTCTTCTTGCAGGAGCTCGATGTTCGATCTGAACAGAGCGTTCAACGAACGGTGAAGAATGTTCTGGACAAGTATGGCCGTGTCGATGTTTTGGTGAATAATGCCGGAATCCAATGCGTTGGTCCGCTTGCCGAGGTTCCTCTCTCCGCCGTCCAGCAAACTTTTGATACCAATGTTTATGGTTCGTGCAAATTTCACCAGCTTTCTCCATTTCACTCGTCCTTTTTGGTTTTGTGGATTCTGAATTTGGATACTATATTACCATCGAGTTCGCAGTGATTACTGATTACTTATTCTTCCTGAATCTGAATTAGGGATTTGACATGGTTTTGGTAATCGCTGTTACTGTTTCTTTTCTTCTCACGGGATAAAACAACTAATGAAGGAAGCTATTATCGGATGAATCTTAGGACATTCCGTGCAAATATTTCTTTATGATGCTAAAGAGGGAAACACTTTTTGTCTAAGACCCTAAATTGGATAGAGTAACTAAGACTTTGTATATTTCACTAACAAGTGCAGGTACGTTGAGAATGGTTCAAGCTGTTGTTCCACAGATGGCGAATAGGAAAAAGGGGAAGATTGTAAACGTTGGAAGTGTTGCTGCTCTTGCCCCTGGACCATGGTCGGGCACTTATACTGCTTCCAAAGCCGCTCTTCATGCTTTAACTGATACTCTGAGGTTTGCATATTCTTTAAATCTGCTGTCTTAATTTGAGAATCGTTCCTCATTTCTCGCATAAAAGTAGTGACAGGGAGTATATTAGTGACAGAAAACCACCACTCACATAGTTATGTGCATGCTTTCAGTAGTTCATAAAGTTGTTCTTAGACTTCGTCAGGGTTCAAGGAAACTGAAATCTTTGCTGAAACTTAGTTTATGCTTGGTTCCACTTCTGAAATCATCCATGTCATTGTGGAATTAAGTAGTTACAAAAACCATAGGTTTGATCGTTTTCGAACGAAACATATATACGTAACAAGAGCAAATGTGACAGAAACCATTGTTCGTGTAGTTATGTACACGCTTTTAGTCGCTCATAAATTGTTCCTAGCCTTCCCCAAATCATCGCTACTAGGGTTTAAGGAAACTGCAAATCATATACGCATATAAACCGCGTGGCTCTGCACGCTGATTGCTCCAAGTAATATGGTTACTTGGCTAATCGACGAGCACCTTGGTTATTTGCTTATGTGGTATGATTATCTTTGTATGTGGTTCAATGAATTGTTTCAGTTTGTTGGATTTTGTGAAAAAGGCTGTGCTTTGTTGGATGGAATTTGAGGGACTATGATGTTATACATCTACTCACATTCAAATTAAATTTAATGGTTTGGCATTTTCTGTGTACCATTGTTTATTCAAAATATGTACAGATTGGAACTGAGTAATTTTGGGATTGATGTTGTGAACGTTGTGCCTGGAGCTATAAAGTCAAATATTGGGAATTCTGCAGTAGCCAGCTACAACAAAATGCCTGAATTGAACTTGTTTAAGCCATTTGAAGGAGCAATTCGAGAGAGAACTTATTTTTCTCAAAGATCAAAGTCCACTCCTACGGATGAGTTTGCTAAAAACACAGTGGCTACCATCCTCAAGAAGAACCCGCCTGCATGGTTCTCCTCTGGTCATTACTCAACCGTCATGGCTATTATGTACCATATGCCAATCTGTGTTAAGGACTTTCTTTTGAGGAGAGCAATGAATTGTTGAGAAGAACATTACCCCCAAAAAAAAATTATACAAAAGATATCTTGAGCAAATTTTATTGGATTAATGATTAGAAAGGATAATAGAGACTACTTTCAGCAAAATAATATAGGCTACTTTTGATGTCATTACTTCTAATGTATGGAAGCCACGTCTGTTCATCTTAGACTCGGTCAGCTCTAGTTTTTTGTATTTAGATGTCATTTTGAATCTCAGCTTTCGTCGATGTTTAATTTTAGTTATTCAAAAATAACTTATACAGAATTTTGAACTTGTTAAAATCACTGTAATTAATAATTTTGAAATGCGGATTCACAAGAAGTCCATATAAGCTCAAGGGAGTAGTTGTTGTATGTTTATCTGATGCTTTCCGAGGCATTTGAGTAGCTTTTTCCAAGGCATCTAAGTAACTGACTAGTTAAGTAAGTATCTCATCTGGAATTCACACTTAAGACCTTAAGAAACCTACTCAAGTCTTGTACTATTACAACTCAAACTTGATTTATCACCCTAACCGTTGTAATTTTCCTTCTTTTCTTTTTCTTTTTGCAAGTGTAACTTTTCTACCATTACAGAAGCAAATCGAGATTCAATGCAGAACCCACCTGTCTTTTTATGTTGATATTCTCAACGGTCCTAATTTGTACGGATACCATGAAGCCTCATGATCCGCGTCCATCATGTACGCTTTTTCCGACCTGAAGATGCATTATATCATTAACATTTAAATTGCCCTTGAAACTGAAATTTTATAAATGCAGAAGATGAAATTTATGCAAAAAATAAATATTTTAAACAATTTTAATTCATCCCAATCTTTTAATACAAAGATCCTTTTTTTTTTTCCTTTTCCTTTAAGCACTTAGATTTTCTGTAGTCTTCTCACTCGCCCAATCCAAGTCATTTAGAATCGCGAAATGGGCTAGCCCCTCTTCTGGTCTTATCCCACAGAAGCTCTATGTCAGGTACTACCATTAGCATACATAAAATTCCAAAATCTCCTCCACAAATTGCTTGTAATTTAAACAAGCTCATTTAGATTAGTCTACCCGCTATGAGCCTCATAAAGAATGGTGGTGATTACCATAATATACCATTCCTGGCGGCTGGAGAGGCCGGAAACTGGGAGGTACAGGGGCTTGCTGCGCCATTGTTATTGGTTGATGCTGGTTTATAGGCGCAGGCTGATGCTGGCTTATTTGTAGTGTCTGATGAGCTATAGGCATTACCGACCCCACCATGTGCGGTGGAGGTGGGGGCGGGGGTGGTCCAGGTGGTAGGGAAGGGACATTTCCATAACCGTAACCAGGGATTACTGCTGTTGATTGCATATACTGCTGCGAGGTTGGGTTGCCAAGCATGTGATATTGACTTTGCGATACAGATACAGGGGCTTGATTTTGCATTGTTGGTTGGGCCACCATAACTGAAGGAAATGAACGACTAGGTGCCGGAATCATTTGCTGAGTAGGCCTAAATACATTATTAGGATCTGAAGTGGGTGTGGACTTGTCGGGGTTCGTGGAGGAAGCAGAAGCTAGACCGGCATTTTTCGCCTCTTCGGCCGCAAATGTTGATAGAACAGACGTCATGATCAATTGGGAAGAGGAAGAAGCAGCAAGCTTATCCGCCACCTCGGCAGCAATTGCCGCAGCTGACTTCTTATTCGGTGCTTCAGATTTTGTATTAGCATCAGTTGCCAAAGTGGAAGCTGTCTGCACAAAGTTGTCATCATCTAGTCGTTTCCTCATGTTGCTAGCCTCCTCAGCTTGTGCTTCTGCTACCTTCAATATTAGTTGAGATGTATCAGTGCACAAAGAATAGTATATATGTCAGCATCAACAGCAGCCAAAGCATATCAAACTTGCAGCAGCAATGAAAGCAAACAAGTTCTAAATGGCATTAAATGTTACTCCCTATGTTCCTATTTATAAGACTCTTTTAGAGAATCCTAAAAAAGTCTTAAGAAAGCTTATTACATTACTTAATAATATCCTATGTTGTGTTTTATTATATTATATAGTAGTTCATAAGTCAAACAACATAATCTAAAAAAAAACAATAAACTTTAAAGTCTTAAAGTAATGTAATTATCTTTCTTAAGATTTTCTTAAGATTCTCCAAAAATGTCTTATAAATAGGAACAGAGGAAGTATTAGAATAAAATTATTTAAAACATGGATCGACAAAAGACTGATGTCTATCATGCCTTGTAAAACCTTACTCCCTTAAATCCACAAGACAAGTCATTTCAACTGATTCACCAAATCCAAGAAATAATTGAACTTGTTAAATCTGTCTTCAATTGAAAATTTTGTCTAACTTTACCCATATTAAAATAATTTTTCGAAAAGGCAAAAATATAAGAAACCACATTTAAACAATAATTACTCAGCAAGTGACTTATATTGTGAATCAAATAATACTTCTGGAAATAACTTATATTGTGGATGGCAAGGAGTATATATATCATGGACATATGCAGTTGCACAGCAATTAAGGGTCTCCTCAATTAATGTCATATGGTAAGAAAAGCAATTATCTAGTTTTATTTAGACAATCCAATATAATCAGCCGTGCTTATCAATTAACCCAAGATTCAAAAATGTATGGAGATAGAATCTCAATATCTTGAATAACGTTTCATCATAAAAACCCAACCGCTCCTGGCTCCTTTCTGAAGACCACCACATAATTGTCTAGCCAACTGCCAATTCTATACAGCGATGCTTTCAAAACATTTTCAGCCAAAACTAATATTTCTAATAATTCAAATATTTTTCTGCTATCTTGATTACGAGAACGTCAACATAGTAGCTATTAAAATTAAACTACTGTTTGACATAGAAGAGGCATGTGGTGAAGTGATCAAATTGTGTCAAAACCTAAATACACGTTCAATGTGTATCAAATCCAATAAGAAACTGATAAAAAAAGGACAGCCTTCTGTTAAAAGGACTGATATGTGACATACCTGCACTTGAGTTCGAATATTCTCCAGTTCAGATTCCTGAGATATCGACAAAGGATTGCAAAAAATTGTGGTTTCTCTCAGTGCCCACCAGAAACTAGATGAGTACTGATAACATAGAGGAATTTAATCAGAAGGACATGATAACAAACCTGTGCATGCAAAGCTTCTTTTAACTGAGATATAAGCCCTACTCTACTTGCTTCAGCTAATTTAAGTTTTTCAATGCATTGTCTCAAGAGATTCTCTTCCTCCTCGAGCCCCTTCGCCAAAGTTTTTCGCTTTGGATCCTTTGCTGAAAAGAAAGCAAGATTAGAATCTTAAATTTTACCATGTAGATTTACCATAATATCATCTGAGCTTACCAACAGAGCAAGCAATATCAACATCTTCCTCCATCTTTCTTACACGCTGAACAGAAGACTTGCATTTTTTCATCTCTGCATCTTCATTCATTTGTTCATTGAGCACCAAATGAAATGCAGAGACTATTTTTTCTGCTGCACCTCCAATGGACAATTTCTGGTTTCCAAACAAAAAAAGTGAGCAATGGAAAAATAATGGCAGACTAATGATGCAATAAAATATTTAAATATAAATATATAGAAACTTGAGGAAAAAGAAGCCACAAGGGTCCACAATCTAACCGTTCTAATGTAGCGAGAATCTCTTTTCATAATTTTTACAGAACGAGATCGCTTTTTGTTTAGTTCCAATGGTGGAGGTGCTTCTTCTCCAAGCATTGCATCCTTAAGATTCCGTGCCCGAGATCCAAACACCCTCCTTTGCTCCCATATATCAACCTAAATATTTAATGAGCATCCAATTAACCAATCACCAGACTCAGGATATGACATTCAAGTCACTGTCACACCATTCATAATACATATCTCGGGTTATAGCCCATGCATAATAAAATGTCCACAAACACATTAGACTCAAATATCCCATACACAATGTTTTTTGATTGATTGTGACTGTCCTATGGACTCAAAATGATCACTTTGAACCAAGGAAAACAGACTTACCAATCTAGATACCACATTCTTTCCATGATCATCACCTTTCTCAATAACATCTTTAAGTGCGGCAGGAAGAACCTTCCAAAACTCACTCACAAATTCATTTCCTTTTCGCTTGCTGTTCTGCAAAATATCATTTGCAAGATATAGAAGAGGCACCTTCTGAACCATCTCTGAATTGTGGAATTGTTTATTCCATGTTTCAACAACTAATTCTGCTTTACTCCGGTGAAATATACACCAATGTGATAAAGCTAAGCAGTCAAGAATAACAAACCATGTAACATCAACAACCAATAATTAAAAACGCACCTATTTACATTCCAACAAGCAATTACAAGTCAGTCTTCAATCAGAAACAAGTATGGCAACAAAATTTGATGCTCAACAAATCATCAACCTATCCAGTAGTTCAAGCACTACGAATAATACTTCCAGTCTTCAAGAACAAAGGCTACACTAGCAAAACCCTCTGTTCCTATTGGACAGTATTCTTAAATTGGATCAATAGTGGGAGTCACTGCAGTTCTAAATTAGGTACATTAGAAAAGCACACTGAAGCAACCCTACATGCTTATATTAAAGAAATGAGCAGACATAATTACCCTCATCACATAAAACATCTTGAAAGCAACCCTACATGCTTGTATTAAAGAAATGAGCAGACATAATTACCCTCATCACATAAAACATCTTGAAATTGTTATCAACTTATTAAAGTTCCTTCATATATGGATCATTAATCACTACAATTGTTTAAAGTCTGCAATTTAGATGATATTATCAAAGTTTCGGCCATGAGTCTCAAACTAGAGAGACGCCCTTTATATTCCATTCATTTGTATTATATATGACACAGGATGGCTCCTACTATAGTTGCATTGCCATTTCTGCACGTGACAAGAAATTTTCTGGTGGTTTTATGCTTCTCACAAGTTCATCATTATTCTCTACAAGATTTGTAATAAAATAACACCCAGAAATCACACCAAGATATGATCCATCAGGTACAAAGGGGATTGTCAGGTCAGGTACACCCTTAATTGTTCCTTCCATTGAAAACTAAATTGAGCAGACACAGTTTTTAAGATCAACCTTTTGGCATTTACTATGGCAATGCTCACCCCTTACCTAAGAAGGGTTCTGGTAGCTTCTCGTTGGAAGAAATCTTAGTCTAGAGGTTACTTAGTCAAGCACAAAAAGCGTCAAGTTGGCAGGAAAAACATTGACCATTATTACTACTCCAACTACCAAGGCTCCCTTCAGAAGAACTGACAAGTGGAATGAAGGAAAGGTGCTCAACTGAAAAGAAAAAAAAAGAAAAAGAAGTGCAGCAATCTCATTGTAAATTTGTGACATCAACTTGTGGGTAAGGCCAAATATGAGTTTCAGAGAACAATTAGCTGAATTGGCAATCAAAAGTAATACTTTTATAGCTCGTGATTCTATTAACACTTTTTATACATATAACTAACTAAACCATAAGATACTGGAATACCTTCAACTCCTAAGATTAAGTGCCAAGTTGATTAGGCGATGACAAGCAATCTAGTTAATAAAGAAGAAGAAAAGAATAAAAGATTATCAAGAACAAGGCAGGCAATGAAAGGATACTTTCAATACACTGCTGCGTGCTGTTAAGCTTTGACAACTTGTCCGCTAGAATCTGCTCACTGAACACGCTATTCATCCCAACTCTAGACAGCTCCCAATCTACCTACTAGCCAGCCCCTGCCAGAAATAGTATAAGCCAAACCCTACGGAGACCACCATAAATTATGGGAAAAGTGAAGAGAACAAATTCTTTATTTTGGACCCTACAACCCTAAAACAGAATTGAAACGAAGCCAAGAATTGGGAAGTTACTTGAAGCATACCTTAACGAGTATCAAAGAACAAGCCAAGAGAAACTTCGGTACAAAGCCAACGAATCTCAAAAATTGGGCAAATGCAGAGCATGGAGAACTAATTGAGCAGAAATAGAAAACTTCACCAATGCTAGAAATTTAGAGCGGATAGAAACTACCACATTTTTTGACAAATCAAAGAAACTTAAAGACCGAATAGAGGGAAAGAGCTGTTCGTGTGAGTCCTAGTTAATTAAGACGAAAGGTGTCGATTTCGTAAACCCTACAAAAAGATTATTAATTTACGCGATAAAAATAGGAGAGATGCAGCTCAAAACGTATGAAAAGATGGACGGAAAACGAGCTCCCAGGAAAACAAAATATAGGAGAGGAACAAGAAGACGAAAAGGAAGTAAAGGTCCGAGGTTTTGAGTTTTCTCTCGTTTGGCGCAAACTATGAAGTCTAAACGGCGCAGGATAGATACACAGTACCTACTCTATTTTGCGAGAATTTTTTTTTTTTTTTGGGAATTATGAATTTATTTTATTATGAAAGAAAAAATAAATAAATAAATACCTCATAAATATAAAAAATAATCTTAAAAGAAGACTCAAATTTGGTAAATAATAAATGAGAGGGGACAATTGATCAATTTTAGTCATAATCTATTGAGTTTTAGTCATTCTTTATTGAGTTTTGATCATGGCCTCTCATTTATTATTTACCAAATTTAAGTCATTTTCAGAGTTTTTAATGTTTATAGACTATTTGTTTATCTTTTTCTTAAGAAAATATGGAGACCAATTAAAAAAAACAAACTCAATCTCTCTTACTCACTGATAAATATTTTAATCTTGACAAAAATATCGAAATATTCTTTATATAATTCAAAATAAAAAATACAATGTTTATACGTGAGAATGTGAGTTTCACTTGAAGTTATAAACCACGTTGCTTGAGCAAAAGGGCAGAAAAAGAATACTTGATCCACGTGGATTCCAAAAAACTATTCCTTGATCTCTTTGTGAATCCAATTTTAGAGTTTAATCAATTTATTGGGCCTATTTGATAATTTGTTTTGAAAACAGCTTTTTTGCTTTTAAAAACAAATAAAAAACAGAAAACTTGTTTGAAAAGCTGGGTAAGATATATTTTTTTATGGTCTAAATAAGGTATTTAAGATGAACTAAGGGCCTAATAAGGTATTCAAGATGAACCAAGGACCTAATAAGGTATTCAAGATGAACCAAGGGCCTTAATCTATAGAGAATTGAGATATCACAACAATTGAAGTGAAATATAGGAAATGACCTAAGTGCAAAGAAGAAAAATTTTGCAAAGTTTCAAGACCAAATACAGTCAGGTCCGAAAGCCCCAAAAATTCCCATAAAATCTCAGTAAATACTACAGGTTGTTTAGAACAATACTAAGAGCCTGTTTGGGACAGGCTTTTTTGAGTGGTGGCAAGCTTTTGCTGAAAAAAAGAAGGAGCTTTTATAAATTGAGTGTTTGGATGGGCTTCTAAAAAAAGGAGCTTATGTCCAAAAGTTACTTTTTTTTATAAGTAAAAAAAAGTGACTTCTCAAAAGAAGTGACTTTTTATCTATCTCATAAGTCACTTTTTTTACTCCAAATCCAAACACAAGTAACTTTTTCTACTCCCAATAAGTCACTTTGTTTACTTCCAATCCAAACACAATTGACTTCTAATAAGTTACTTATTTTTATAAGTTACTTATCAAAAGCCACATAAGCCAAATAAATTATTTTTCATAAGTCACAGCCAAACGAGCCCTTAAAAAAGTTTAACTTTTTATCTATAAGAAGAGCTACAGAATGATGAAGATTCTTACTGGTTCACTGCGTGCACCTATAGACCTCATTAATATATTTGAAGTTCCATCATCCAACAAGATACGGACTTGAACAGAACCTGTTGAAGCAACAGAAGCAGCTGCAGCCACGGCAGCCTGTGCTGCAGCAGCTTCTTTTGCTTTCCTTGATGAACCGCCCTTAGGAATTATAGGAATTCTAGGAGGTAGTGCAGATTCCAATATAGCAAATCTATCACGACATGTATCCCAAGCAAGAATCCTTGCAATGCCGGAATCAACAATTGACCAGTCATCGACCTTATAGATAGAGAAGTAAGGAAAATCAGGCCAAGTGATTGCAAGATACCTGCAATTGATTTAACATAATTTGTAAGGTGTTTGTTTTCTATATTCACAACCGAAAAAACAAAAATTAGACTGGAATAGAAGCAAGTTTCATTGAAGTCTGAAGCAAAAAGAGTACAACATATATACCACAAAAATGATTCGATAAGGTTACATTATTGACATTGTGTCTCTTATATATGAAGATGGAAAGTTAGCTTTTTATGCCTAAATGTTAGAGTGAAAATTAAGGGAGAGCAGTTCATTTTGAGTTAGAAAGATTTTTAAAAAGAAAAAAGAAAAGAAAGGAAGGAAATAATATTAAGGGAGCTGCAAAATTAGTGATCACTTACTTTCCAGAACTACTCACTGAAAGAACTGAATATAGATCATGTGGAACAGGTGTTCTGATGTGCTTCCTTGCTTGCTTTATAAGCAAGGGTTCGAAAAGTTCTCTCTTAGGTCTCCCTGTTTCTGATAAAGAGCTGTTATTTCCAATAGATGGATTTGGCGAGTTGCTTAACTGAAAATTTAATAGCCGTAATTCCCTTCCAACGGCATATACAGCAGAATTTTCTCTGCCGTCTGTTAGTTTTGGTAGGGGAGCAACCGAGGGAAGAGATCTAGCATCAAACTCACAGACAATAACACCAATATTGGTTCCCGTAACAACAAGATGTGGCTGCAAAGTATGTGCAACCATACAATACACCTGCAGCACAAATCAATCGCAAAGTTAGGCATGATCACACGTTTGACTAAATTCCTAAAACCAAGGAATCATTATTACTACAACAACTCCCTCGTTCCACAATAAATAAATAAATATATATATATATATATATATATATGACATTTTAACTAATTCATGAAAAACAATAAACGATAGTTAACTCATTAAATATATCCTAATTAATACTTTTTTTCACTTTTTAAAAATTTAATGAGTGAACAAATTAAAAATGAATATTAATTACAAAAATAAAATTAAAAAATAAATATTAATTATTTTACAATTGATTTATTCTGTGGATTGAGAAATTCTTCTAGAAATGCTATATACTGTGAATCAGAGGGAGTATTACTTTTGGTACACCCAATTAATTATGTTCAAATTGCCTTGATTTTAGCCCCATAACTTGGTCTGATATTCTGCAAAATAGTAATGTCATTTGCCACATGCTTTACAGAGCAAATCCTCTAGACTTCTACTTACATAGAGATCTCTCAAATAAAGTATAATGCGATGAACAGGCTGGGGTTTGAATGTTTGATTCAGCTCTGAATATAGCTCGAGGCATATGATGAACAGGTTGGGATTTGAGAAAACTTGTCTGATTGCATTAACATTATATATCCTCTATATGGTCTGATTTGACACAATGGCATCCTCATTAGTATCAAAGTTCTCAGTATCAACAAAAATCCTACAACCACTTTTTCTATTTGTAAAACCGTGAGGAGACAGCGGTGAGCAAGGGAAAAGAGACAAGAAACTCATGAACTTCGAGAATTTCAATTTTGTGTTTCTTTTTTCATTGAGAGGATGAAGGAAATAGACGTGGTAACGTGTCCCACTTTCATGAGATTAACTTTGTGTCCCTCCTTGTCCAATCCAAAAGCTGTCCACTGACTTAGATCATTCAATGTTAATTTACCGCCTCATCTTGTCACAATAATTAAATTGATCTAACAGCAGGTAGAAGTTCTATCTTATATTCATATTTCCCCTTGGTTGAACAGCTTCAATAAAATATAAAAGCAAAGAAAGAGCCAACAAACCAAAACCAAGCCTAAGAAAGGAGAAACAGCAGTCACGCACCCTCAATTTCTTATTAGGAGCAAGAGCTTGAGGAGGAAGAACCGAGGTTAATTCACACAATGGTCTTGTGAGAGCAGAATAAGCGGGATGGTCAATGGCCCTAACAGTGGTTCATAATATGAAAAAGTAAAATCATTATATCAGAGGGATAGTAAATCAGAAGTAAACAAGTCTGATCTAGTATGCGACGGAGGAGATATTTCACAATCACATTATGATAAAAAACTTAAACTCAGCAAAGGAAAAGGCCATCTACACATACCAAATGTGTGAATCTTTGGCACAAACTAGAATATCAAGGTTTGGAGCTCGAGGATGGCACCAAGATGCCACGCTGTGGCAAGCCAATTTTGGCACTGGTTTTATACGCCGTAACTCCTGAGAATTAAAAGGCAGATAATATAGTCATGCATGCATTCATACTACCTGTAATAATAGTGGTAAAAATTATGACTAGTCTTTGCAGTCACCAAAAACACTTGGCACGAATTAAAAATTTAATGAAGTATTGGTAATATTATCGCACCTTAAAGGAGGCTGTGTCCCATATAGTTAATGCCTTATCTGCGCCAATTGCAATTAGATGAGGGGCGCTTCCATTAACCCTGGAAAGTTCAACTGACAGAACCCCGCCATCATGTGCCTAGTTGCACCAAAACACCAGAAGCATTTCAGAAAAAGATTAAAGCAGTTGAAAATAAAAGATAGAGTAAGCTAGAAACCAATTTTAAAAAAAAATCACTTCATTCCTCCTCATTTTAGTATTTTGGATTCCATTAAATCATTATGTAACGTATCGCCAGTATTGAATTCAACCAATTTACGAGCTTAAGAACCAGAAAGGAAATAACATCCCCAACCATGCCACAAGTGAAGACGACTAAGCATTAACTCAGATCCATCTCTTACCAATTATTGAGCTAACAGAGTGGAGTACAGGGAGAGAGATAGAATAGTACCTTTAAACAAAACTTGGGGACAAGTTCTCGTGAATCTTGTCTTTGGTCTTCGCTCCATATTATGAGCAATCCGTCAGTAGCACCCGAAACCAGAAAAGCCTTGTAGTCAAGCAGAACCCATAAAAGCGAATTAATACAAGACATAGAAATGACAAGGCATGCATAGACTGCACAAATATTCAAAAAGAATTTGCCTGCACAACCTCCAGTTGAAAAGACACTAATGCACAATGCAAAATCAAGATATAAGCTAGCAATGCTACCTCAAAATTATAAATTTAAGTGAATAAGATCTATTTATATTCATTCTACAGACCATAAATGCAAATATAGTCTCATGAGATTTTTCAAAAGTAGGTTTTCCTTGTGATGTGAGAAGAAGAAGAAGCAGAAATGACATTTCGGCTACATGTTTTGCCTTTTTTATTTTCTTTCTTTGAAGCATATCCCTGATTTAGATGAATTCCTAATCTCCCTTACTCCTTTTATGGTAAAATAAATAGTAAAATTTTGTTTAGTATCCCCTTTAAATGAAATTATCTCCTCTAGAAGAAATGTAGCACCAACGCCTAGAAAGCATAGGATCAAATGTTCATTCTGCAAGCTTCAACCAACTGAGAGTATGTGATATTTCCGTTAAAAAATCCTGGGTTTGGTAAGCATGGATGACAAACGCAACAACAACCCGGTTAAATAAAACAAATAACAATCGTATAAGTTCTTCAAAGGGGTCTGAGATTTACCTCACCAGAAGCAGCGACAAAGGACGTCAAGCAAGAAATTGGTCCTTTATGACCTCCCGTATACCTCCTTACAAGCTGCAAAGATACAAAGCATCATATTAGATGCTAACCTTTTGTAATCAGAAGAATTTGTACTACTCACCTTCCATGTCAGCATTGAGAGAACTCGGATGATGCCATCAGACCCCCCAAAAGCAACAAGAGGACCATCACTAACACCAGATCTGTAAAGGAACTCCATGCTGTAACAGCAAGAGAAAGAAAAAGTACAAATTTGTAATCAAAATATGGTTTATGACTTGGATACAAAATAACGTATGGCATTTGACACAAAAACAAATCCAATACGATGCTGAAATTACATTAGCATTCAGAACAAAGGATAAAGCTGAAGTGCAGTATTATTTAAATGAAAAGGGGCATGATCTTTGAAGTCAAGGGCTGATATATGTACAAAATAACTAGAACAGATTCACATTATAAGGCAAATAAATTAGTGCTTAAATGACACCATAAAGTAAATAAAAAGGAATGAAGACAGGTTGTCTTGAATGGACCTTGCATGCCCCTAAACTGCCAGACAGCACGGGAGTATTGAATAAAATAACTATTTACCATAGAAGGGACTTGTTATCAAGCTCTTGCTTTGGCACATCACGGCCACGCATTGTCACTAAGTCCAAAAATATAGCTTTGTTCAAACAACATATGACTATAAAATGCCTCCCTTTAGTTGATGGGGCAGGAGAAGTAAACGCTAATGTGGGATTATGAACTGCTGGAGGAGCCTCTGTAGCAGCAGAGTGATAATGCCAGAGTTTCCAATATTGTACATCATCGTCAAAAAAATTAACCTGCTTGACACTTTTATGGAAAGAGCGTGTCACGATGAACAGAAGAACCAGAAACCCCATAAAAACATGTCAAAAGCAAAGCAATGGTATTTTATACCTCCCTCCACGAATGGCTTCTGTGGGTTTCCCCTTGTGATCTATTCAACCAGACATATGAATACGGACTTCAGTTACTAAAGCATTAAAGAAATGCCGACGATCATCAATAATATGTAACAAAAATTTATACTGCCAATTCCCCTTAAGAAGTGATTTTGTGACTCGTAAATCGTCCAACGAGTTATGACCAAGTAAAGCAGGGGAAAAACAACAAAGAAAGAAAGAACACAGATTGTTTGCGTACAGAGCCTGTAAATTGCGTAGGTATGACTGTTAAAGGAGTTTGTTGCCAGTTGCTGCAAAGGTATATATTTACCTGCTTCTCCCTCAGCTAGCTTCTCTAACTTGGCGCCGACCAAACGCCGCTCGTCTACTCCACCGGCTTTTAGTTCGTATATCACCTGAAGGAGTTTTTAATTCAAAATAATAGCGACCATATTAATAAGACATGCAACACAACGTAAAAAGAAAGAATTAAAAATAAGAAACTCGTATTTATAGAATATGAGCGAAAAAGAAGCAATGCAGCATTTTACCTGGCGATGTTCCCAGTTCCAGACACACACTCGATCTGATGCATCGGCAGTGACCATCCATGGATACGTCGGATGCAATTGTATCTTAACGATTTTATCATTGGTCGGTCGAAATGCTTTCAACCGTAACATTTTCTTTTTCTGATTTTTCAGTCGAACCAAGTTAAAGCGATGGCTAAGAAAATTAAACGAGTTCTAAAAGATGTTGAGATCGCATTCGACTAAACAAAATCAGTCTATATTTTAGATTTTCCATGCAGATTTGAGAATTGTTAGAGATGAACGTACAATTAATAACTACGTGAAGTTATAAAACTCTGCCATCGTCAACAATCGTAGATTTTCCCTCCCTTTGTTTCCCTTTTCCGGTCATGCAGGAAAATAACTAAACCGGATTTCGAAGTTTACGTTTATCTGCTCGAATTGTTCTGCTCCAGTGTTAAGAAGTAAAACAAATATCGGGTGGCTTGTTCTCAAGTTTGAAGCCGCTCTTTATACTATTTCTACTTTTTCCATGTGTTCAATAACTGTCAGCCCGAAATAGCGCGATTCGCTTTTTTTGGGATTCAGGGACACCATCGGACACGAAGTTTAATTGGAAGCATTAGTTAAGAACGATGCAAACTAAAGCAGATGAAGGTGAAGAAATCAAGAAATGAAACTTGGATGTTTCAAAATGGCGATTAATGTCATGCCTGAAAGCCGTGATATTTTTATGCAGATGATGACTTGTTCAGCATGTTGCATGGTTGTTGATCCATGTTGTAATTTGGTTGCTCGAAACTTGAAATGTTCATCAAATTATTTATAAATGTCTGTAATGCATTTCATTCTTTGATTAAATTGTTAAATCCACGTGGATTATGTCTACTGTTAAAGCGATTGATAACGGTAAATAACTAAATACACAGTGCCCCTTTTCTGGACTCAAGTCATGAATATTACTCGCGTGTTAAGTGATGGCATAGGATTAAAATGAAAGGATAGTTTATTAGGCATACCATTCACCCACCCCATAGGCTTCTAGAGGATTGGGCTATTTATGACTTAGAAATTAGAAACTTGAGGAGTATTAAATAGCTAATTAAAATAAAAAAGAAGTTGTCTGCTGGGATTAAAAAAAATAGGAAAACTTTCAGTTAAATACCTTATAAATTTGGATGACTTAGAAAAGTATGCTAACATTTTTAACAGACATATTGGTTATAGAGGGGAATTTGATTTTTCTAAATTATGAACAAAAGACCCAAATGCCCTTTCTTTATATAAAAAAACTGTAATGAAAGAGAAAAGTACTATTTACCTTTATTTCGTCAAAACCATCACTAATATTATTATAACTATTATGATTACCGCAAATAACAATACGGTTTTGTTAATACCAATAGTTATTAATTACTTAATTTCCTCAAGTAACATATTCTTTATTTTTGTCAAACCCATAATGAGTCTAGTCAAACTTATTATTATTCCAGCAAACTCATTAATGATTAGATTAATATCAACCGTTATGGTAACTTAATTTTGTCAAAATACTCCTTATTTGTTTATTTTGTCAACACCACAACGTGTTTTGTCAAAACTGTTGTTATAATTGTAAATCACATTACACACTTTATTATGACATTTTCTGAATTACTCAATCCATTATTATACTTAATTCATCAATATCATTACGCTTTTAGTTGTTTTCATTGTTTATCTAGTTAATACTGTTACTTATTTAGTCAATACCTAAAATAATAGAGAAGAAAAACAATATAGAAGGGAACCAAAACAACGAAAGGCAACTCATATGAAATAGCAACAAAAAAAATCCAACCTTGTAATTTTGAATAAACCCCAAACAACCTCAAATAATATTTTACCCTTTCATCATTCCTTTCTTCACCTTTCAATAAGAAAACAAAACTTAAAAATTTAGCTTAGTCTCTTGATTTTCGTGGAACATTTTTTTGCATATACTCCTCTTCTTTTGCTATTGATTAAAGCTCAATAATGTTGGTGGAGAGCTACAAGTTGAAAAGAGAAGACAAAAGGGAAATGAGAGAAATGAATGATGTTGAGAAAAGAGAGGGAGAAGCGACGAGAGTTTACCGCCGCTA
Organism: Acacia concinna; assembly: GCA_037177275.1. Classification (NCBI taxonomy): domain Eukaryota; kingdom Viridiplantae; phylum Streptophyta; class Magnoliopsida; order Fabales; family Fabaceae; genus Acacia; species Acacia concinna. The sequence goes on from JBAGKO010000015.1 coordinate 2,291,335, forward strand.
GAAATCTCATATTCACTGTCAAAATCCATCATTACCACCGTCGGAGACCATGCAAGAGCCAAGAACTAGAAGGAAAAATATGAAAAGCATCGTCTTTTCTCCTTCTGCCACGAGTTTTGCTCCTAGACTACAAATCAAGGAAGGAATAATATGAGATATAATGGGATGTCATGAGGAGGTGGGAGGTGGGGAAGGAAATAGAGACAAAGAAGAAAGGAAAAAAGAAAGAGGAGAGAGAAGAAAATGAGAAATAAAAAAAAATCAGGGCATTAAAGATTTTTTATTTAAATATTAATATTCATATTTTCACCTGATGACTTTTCCACCTTTTTTAAGTGTTATGGCCTTTTTTGAGTTATGGAATTTCTGGTATTTTAATAGGATTTTGGGAAATTCTAAATAAATACATTCTCAAATTCAAAAACCTTAAAAGGAATGTTAACATATCAAAAATACACTAAAGTATTTTAGGCCCATTTGAGTTTTTTTCAAATTTGCTTACCTGAACAGTGAACAGTACAAAGTAGCGAAATTTATTACTGGACTTGCGAATCCCATAACTCAAATAGCGAAAATCTAACAGTTCACGTTACGGGCATATTCCACTCTCTCATCTGTTAGATGAATAGCGTTAACGTCAGTGTTAGATAAACAATATTGACAAAGGGAGGCAAAAGAGAAAGTGATCAGTACGGACTTACGAAAACTATTACTTAACTTGTAAAAATCATTATTCAATTTGCCAATTTTCACTACTATTCACGTTAGCGAATTTTGAGATGGAGAAAGAGTGATCAACACGGATTAATGAATTTTATTACTCAACTTACAAAAACCATTTCTTAACTTGCGAATTTTAATATTGTTTATGTCAGTCAATTTAAAAAACTCAATTTAATTTATAATACTTTAATATCTTTTTAATATATTAACATTTTTTTTAAGATTTTTAAATTTAGAGAGGTATTTAAATATAACTGTCTCTAGAATTTTTTCACAAAAGTTGCCATGACTTTACGCAATCTGTCATACTCTACCCTAATTTTATGTTATTGATTATCTAAGCCTCGAACGAAATAATTGATTTATTGGTCAATCACTTTCGTGTTTTAGCGCTCGGCGCTACCCAATCGCTAACTTTTTGGCGAACACAGGCTCCCACCTTCCAGTCCTCGAATTGGACGCCATCTGGCTTCACCCAGAGGCGGGGAAATGGCTTCAGCTCTACTCCCTCTGCTCGCTTTGATTTCGGTCTTCTCCGTCTCTTATTTCACGGTATCTCTTATTTTCGCTCCTTGTTCCCGATTTTTACGATATCATTATTTGCTGTCTTGATCGAATTTCCATGGAATATTTTCTCCTCTAGTGTTTGTGTTATGATGAAAACAAAATTCCCTTGGGTTTTTCTTTCCTTTCTATTTTGTTTAGTTCTGGGGCATGCTACAACCTTAACTTATAAGCAACTAAAAGTTCGTCTATCCAATGTGAAACGTTGATATGTTTGACTGTGTTAGTTTTGGAAGAGAGAGTTACAGTTACAGGGACAGAGCCGGACCCCCTCCCCCCGGGATGCTGATCTGACCATGGCAGCGTTGTCTGCTTGATTGTAGTCGTCGACTTTTGCGCTCTCTTTTGTTATTGTTACGAGTGCCTTCAACTTATTTTTGGTGTGAAATATTGCTCAAGCCATGCTATGGAATCGCTTTATGAACTAAATAAATCATATGTATTTAACAGATTATTGAGGCTGAAGCAGAAAAAATTTCTAGTTTCAAGCTCAATTCTCATATTCTTCAGGTAATTTTCATTTCATGCAAGCAAGTCTCCTATTTTGCTCAACCCCTGAGATAAACTGTTCCTAACTAGCCAATACCAATCAGAAAAGCTTCTTACTCAATCAGATTCCTGATACGGGAATGGTGTTATCATCTGAGATAGTACTACCTTTTGCTTTTTAGGGTGAGTATTTTGTCTTTAGTTCAAGTGGTGTTTAAACATTAGACATTGCCATGCAGGAGTCAATCACTAAGCAGGTTAATGAAAATCCAAAGGCAGGATGGAAGGCTGCCATGAATCCTCGTTTCTCCAATTATACTGTGAGCGTTCGACTTGCCCTAACGTGTTTTGATTTCTTCACTGTTTAATGTGCTCCTTGCATGTGCATATTGGATTTTGCTATAGGCTTCAAGTTTCTAAAATCTTATTTTCATATCACAGGTTGGACAATTTAAGCAGCTTCTTGGAGTCAAGCCAACACTGGAAAAGGATCTGAGCAGTACTCCTGTTGTAACCCATTCAAAATCATTAAAATTGCCAAATGAGTTTGATGCAAGAACAGCTTGGTCACAATGTAGTACTATTGGAAGAATCCTAGGTTGTCTACTTGGCCCCTCTCCTTGATTTTATTTTGCTCTTAGATAACTGATTAATTTGAAACAAAGGGCTCACCCATCTCTTTCCTCAATAAATTCATGGAATGGTGAATAATTACCCGATTAAAGACCAGGTAATTCTGTTCATTTTTTGACCGTAACGACTTTTTATAGATTGAAGGTTAAAAAAATTCTTAGCAGGTCTATTTGCTGATTGTCCAGGGTCACTGTGGTTCTTGTTGGGCATTTGGTGCTGTTGAATCATTGTCAGATCGTTTTTGCATTCATTTTGGCATGGTAACGAACATTTGTTTTACTTTATCTTGGTTACTGTATGTTGGGTGTTTATCTTCTCAAATTTAGTCTATTCTCTCTCCCTCCAGATTTCACAGTCTGTATGTTTTAATTGCAGAACATATCTCTTTCTGTCAATGACCTTCTTGCGTGCTGTGGATTTTTGTGTGGGTCTGGCTGTAATGGGGGTTATCCTCTCTTTGCATGGCGATACTTAGTCCATCATGGTGTTGTCACTGAAGAGGTAAGGAGTTTCCAAGACACCCTCATAATTTCCTCTTGGTAAAAACTCATATAGTGGTTAAAGATGGAAGTTCAAGACTCCTCCCTTGGATCTTGCCTTTAGTTGCTGCTAAAATTTTATTGGAGAATTTTCTGTTTATTCCAGGCCTCACTCTTGCCTTTGCACCCTCTTAATGTGAAATATGTTTAAATGTATCAGTGTGACCCGTACTTTGATGATATTGGCTGTTCTCATCCTGGTTGTGAACCTGGATATCCTACTCCCAAGTGTGTGAGGAAGTGTGTGAATGGGAACCGGTTTTGGAGAAAGTCAAAGCATTATAGTGCCAATGCATACAGGATCAATTCAGATCCCTATGATATCATGGCAGAAGTCTATAAGAATGGGCCGGTTGAGGTCTCATTCACTGTTTATGAGGTAAATGACATCTGTTTGTTATTTATTTCTGAATTGCTGCGACTTCAGCGTTTTTATATTATTTAAGTGTGGAATAGTTGTTTGTTGCGAGATACTGAAATTAGTGCTTGCAAATTTTGGGTTGTATATGAATTTACATAAACAGTGACTATTTAGCTACAAAAAGATGAGCTTACGGTATAAGAATTATGATCTGCTTTAGGTAGCCAATAATGACCTATTTTTTCTTACCACAATCAAATCTGTTAGCGCTGGGATAAACGTCACTCATTTGACCTTTCATAGGATTTTGCTCACTACAAATCAGGAGTTTACAAATATATCACTGGGGGCACACTGGGAGGTCATGCTGTAAAGCTAATTGGGTGGGGAACAACTGTTGATGGAGAGGACTATTGGGTATGCGAATCTATTCCTGATTATAGATCATTAATTTTTTGAAGCCTTCTATATCAATAGAATTCCATGTTTGTTGATCTTGTTCTGTTTTTCAACATTTCAGCTCCTCGCAAATCAGTGGAATAGAAGTTGGGGAGATGTATGTCTTCAATCCGTTTTTTTTTTTTTGGTGAATTACTTTGTCTATATGAAATTATGTATGGCTTTCTTAATCATCGATTTTGATCCATGTGCAGGATGGTTATTTCAAGATAAGAAGAGGGACAAATGAGTGCGGTATTGAAAAAGATGTTGTTGCTGGATTGCCTTCCACGAAAAACCTCGTCAGAGAGGTTGCTGACGATGATGCTAATGATGATGTTTCGTTCTCAATGTAAATATACAAGCCAGCTGGATTCTGCACATGTATTAATTAAATTCCCTGTCCTGAATGTTGTGCTATTGTTGTAAGAACGTGACAAAATGTGCCAAAATATAAATTATGGTGATGAATGACTCTTGCATCGTATAAGTGGGGTGTGAGGGGTGGTGACTACTACTAGTACGAGCTGGTGATGAGAAAGGTAAAGGACAAAAGAAGGTAGCTCTAATTGTAATGATTAATGAATGCTGGGAAATTATAGGCCGTCCTGGTTCCTGGACTCCCCATGACAATAATATCAGAAACATTTCAGGCCTCGGGCTAATGTTCAAATAAAAAGGTTTGTTCACAATAACAAGCTAATGTGTGGATAGTATCATTCAGCTCAGGAAATGAAACAACAAAAAAGAGTTCAGAATAATGTGAATGAAACAGCCTCATTGGAGATCGTGCCGCTACCATGCAAGCTCAGTTTAGTTGTAACCCAAATAATTCCAAAGACGTGATCTGAGGATAGTGGTTCCAATTTTCAAGTTACAACGTGATAGTTATTGTCATATACAAAAATGAAGAGGAAGATCTCATAGAGATTGAGGTGGCTGCCCTCTCAAGCTAGGTCTCGACGCCAGTCCATATTTCCGTAAATTTATCTCGTTTTTATTCTCAACAGCAAACTCTGGTTGTGGAGTTGGTCCAAAAACAAAAAAGTCTGGTTGTGGAGGACGTATTGCCTAATAATAACGCCTCTTTTGTATTGCGTGGAGGTTCAGTGTTCAAGTCCTGGATTCACACACAACAACCCAGAACATCACTTGTGATTATATCCAGATTGCAAAAATGTCTCTTTTTTAAGAATAAGAATTCAGACACATTCCTTAAAATAAAATAAATTTAGGCATCCATCACTTTCTTTATGCTAAACAAGAACCACATCAAAGCAGGAAAAGATGTTAGACCGTGAGCATTCTAACCTACCTACCACCAAGACTACATGGTTTTTAAGGTGTGTTTGAAATAACAATATAAATGACTTATTTATAATTAGACTTATGGATAAATCAGATTAGATATAAGTCTGGTTATATAAGAGTGTGTTTGGATTAAAGATTGCAATCAATACTTTTGAAAAAGTAAAATTGAGTAAAATTAAGATTGAGTAAAAGTATGATTGGGTGATTTGATTTATGTTTAGAATAAAGATTACAGAAGTTACTTATACAAAAGTAAAACTTGTTTAGTTGAAATTTTCTAAAAGTTACTTTTGATGGGAAATAACTGAAAATGACATGAATCATATTATATAGCTTATATATATATATCTAAATATATTGTGATATTTATACTATCTCCAATCCTAATTATAAGATCTAGTTGACTCTTTTAGATTCCTTAATCTCTTAAAAAAAACTAAATAGATCTTATAATTATGACCGGAAGAGTCTTATTACATGTAAATATAGTGTGATATATATACTATCTTCTGTCTTAATTATAAGATCTAGTTGACTCTTTTGGCTTCCTTAATCTTTCCAAAAAAAATTAACTGGGTCTTATAATTAAGATTGGAGGGAGTCTTATTTACATGTAAATATAGTTTGATATTTATATTACCTTCTGTCTTAATTATAAGACCTAGTTGACTCTTTTAGCTTCCTTAATATTTTCAAAAAAAATTAACTCGGTCTTATAATTAAGACTAGAGGGAGTCTTATTTACATGTAAATATAGTGTGATGTTTATACTACCTTCTGTCTTAATTATAAGACTTAGTTGACTCTTTTGGCTTCCTTAATCTTTTCAAAAAAATCAACTGGGTCTTATAATTAAGACTAGAGGGAGTCTTATTTATATGTAAATATAGTGTGATATTTATACTACCGTCTATGTAAATATAGTGTGATATTTATACTACCTTCTATCTTAATTATAAGACCTAATTGACTCTTTTGGCTTCCTTAATCTTTCCAAAAAAATCAACTGGGTCTTATAATTAAGACTGGAAGGAGTCTTATTTACATGTACATTTAGTGTGATATTTATATTACCTTCTATCTTAATTATAAGACTTAATTGACTCTTTTGGTTTCCTTAATCTTTCCAAAAAAATCAACTAGGTCTTATAATTAATATTAGATAGGATAAAAAAATGAAGGATTTTTTTTTAAAAAAAACAAATCAAACGTATGCCATCAATCGGATGAAAAGTAAGCAAAATGATATTTATACAAAAGTATACGATTGGCCCAATTGTTCAATAGATTCAATCGGTAGTCCAAACATGTAAAAAAAAAAAATCCACCGCAAAAGCATATTAGAGACTATGTTATAGGTACAATCGGACACCCCATCGCCATGCCAAACAAGCACTAATATGATTATATTTGGATTAACGGTAACATTAATTACTTATATGAAAGTAAAATGTGTTTGGTTGATATATTAAAAAGTAAATTATTGTGATAAATAATTGAAAATGACATAAATATTAGTGAATGTCTTATATATATATATTTGAAATTTAAAAATTATAACAGAAAAAAGAAAATTAATTTTAACAAAAATTAAAAATAAAACCTAAGCATAATAAAGTGATATTTTTGCTGTTTTCAGTCCATTGCAACTGAATGACTAGAGAAATGAGAATGATGAAATGAACATAAACACGCTGTTTGGCGCTTTGGAGCTATAGTTAATTTGGGTTGGTTGCTTTTCAAAAAGAATTTATCGGATAACAGTAATAAGACGTAAAAATGGATCTATAAGCCACAATTTGTTACTTATTTAAATAAAACAAAGATTATAAAAAAGATTAATTACTTCACAGTCAAAACAAATATCCAAATAAGTGTGTATAAATCCCAATGTATGATTTTCGTCCAAAACGTTCAATTCCCATTACTATTAAGTTTCCAAACACACACTTTATACTCTTTGGAGAATAACTTCCCTTATTGTGAAATGAAGTCTCTGTATCTTCTTCCGCAGATTTGCACCGACACAGGCACACAGCACACAACACGCATGATCGTAAAAAAAAAACTGAGATGAATTAATGTCTGTTTGAATTAATTTTTAAAAATATCTTTCATAATCTACTATATATGAGAGCAATTTTAAATGCAAACCGTCATGGACTGGCAAAAAAAAAAAGGGAGAATTTTAATAAAGGATTGTAGTTGAGAATTAATATCAGTGTAGCCCATAAACAAGTGAATGAGTCACATGAACATGGATTTTTTTTGTTCATATGACCTATTCACTTTTTTATGGGCTGTGCTGATATTAATTCTTAACTGCGATCTTTTATTGAAATTTCTAAAAAAATAAAATAAAAAAACCATAAGAACATGATGTTTGGTTCAACGTTCAGATGTATCTTAACAATTGGCAGAAGTATATGAGCTTTATAAGCACCGAAAATGGTGCTTTTCTTCCGATGGGAATACTGCGTTTGGGCTTCTCTCTCTCTCTTTACTTTTCTGTCATTATTTACTTTTTTCACTTAATTATAAGACTTAGTTAATTTTTTTTAGAAAGATTAAAAAAGTTAAAAAAGTCAACTAAGTCTTATAATTGAGACAGGAGGTAATATAAATATCACACTATATTTATATGTAATAAGACTCATTCTAGTCCTAATTATAAGACTCGATTGATTTTTTTGGGAAAGATTAAAGAAGTTAAAAGAGTTAAGGTCTTATAATTAAGACAAAAGGTAGTATAAATATTACACTATATTTAATATAATAAGACTTTCTCCAATCCTAATTATAAGACATAGTTGATTTTTCTTTTTGAAAGATTAACGAAGCTAAAAGTGTCAATTAAGCCTTGTAATTAATACTGGAAGTAATATAAATATCATAATATATTTATATATATATATATAATTCATATAATATAATTTATACTCTTTTCCATCATTTTCCATATGATTTTTAGAAAATTTCAATCAAATAGATTTAAATAGTCGCATTTGATTTCATCTTAGGCATATTTGAGGCGGGAAAAAGAAAGCATTGAGATTGATGGTGACTAGACTGACGATGACAGGACATGATCAGTATCGTTAACTATTTCTCTGTTCTTCTTTCCCCACCTCTAATATCAAACGTGCCATTTATATTCTTACCCGGCCTTAACACTTTGACAGTAGAACGTTCATTATATTACAAAGTGGAAGATGTTCATTAAAGAATTGCAATACAAAAAGTAGTCTTAAGTAATAAGATTGTAAAATACATTCCACCAGAAACAATTACTATTGAGGCAACATATATCATTTTTTTGAAGGCCGGTTAATATTAAAACACCCCATCCTACCCAGAAAATATTATTCCGTGAGATTTCCCTCCAATTCTCATCTTGTGGAACAATTTGTAGTCGCAGTCTCGCAGACAATAATAACCACAATGACGGGAGGTATTTAACTGCTGCGCCTATGAAAATGACCAATCATTAGCATCAACTAGTGCGAGCCCTACCAACCAGAATGTCGTGCTCATTTTTCACGTTTGCTATTCTTGTTTGCAGTTCTGTTTTTTTTATATATTTTTCAGTCAAAGTTCTTCTACCCATAGTTTTATTGTTTCTTCTTCTACAAATGTGCAGGTGTGAATCTGAATATGATGACAGTAGGATTGTTCATATATTCCATCGATCTCTGACGAGCATTATTTTAATCCGCACCATACAGAACTGTCGGAGAGGATAATTGCCAGTAAAGAAATGGTACGTGAGAACTTGTTGGTGGGCAGTTGTGCATCTCGGAAGCGAAGCCACCTTGAAGAAATACTATTCGCTGCGTACGCGGTTTAAAATATAAGGCGAACCAGTTATACGCTAACAAGTATAGAATAGAAAGTAATAGTACTATACTACTATAAACTAATCGTAAAGCACAAAAGGTGAACAGACTTATAGAACGAATAAAGATTCGCATTTATCACTCACTACACGCATTCCACGTTGAACTGTCAGGACTTGGGAACGAGGGAGCATCCAAAAAAGTATAAAGACGACTACTCATTAGTTGTCAAGAAAATATCAGTATTGCAGATCAATAGTTTTCCGGGAAGAAGAGAAAGGGCAAATCCACTTATCCCAGCCTTTTGAGAAGGTGGACAACCAAAAGAATCACCTGTGCTTTCGAATGTTGTGACTTGTGACAAGTCATTTTAGCCCATTTCTGAGGTTTTCTTTCATTCTGCATTTCCGTTGCTGTGAGGTCATATCGTTTTGCTTGTGATTCAAGAACGAAACTGAATTATGGAAGAATTGAAGCCAAGAAAAAAGTCTTAACGGAGTTAACACGAGTGCACACCTGTTTGGACTCCCCGTGTCGAATAGAGTGAGCGCCGGCAGAGTTGTGAGAATTTAGAGGATTGAAAATATGTCGTTACCGAAAGAGCTGGATCAGGTGATGAAGTGGAGAGGAGGATCAGTCCTTGGGAAGAAGACCGTTTTGAAGAGTGACCATTTTCCTGGTTGCCAGAACAAACGCTTGTCTCCCCAGATCGAAGGCGCTCCCAATTATCGTCAGGTATTTGATATTATTATCCTTGGTTTTGCCTCTACTTACTGCATGCGTGCTCATTGGCCTTAGCTGGACTAACTCGTCCCGGTAGGTTTAACTCCGTAAAGAAATTTATGCTTTTTCAATTAAATTTCTTAATAATATTATTATACCTGCTCGTCTTACATGGAAACCCAAGCCTTGTTTCCTTTTTTCCTTGCTGTGAAGAGTCATTTGCGACCCTATCAAGAACGGAATTTCTACTTATGTTTACAGCATTTCTGATATGAGAGAAAATGGTCTTGAATTTTTAATTTTTAGGCGTCCGAATCACCTCATCGAGAAGTACTATCAGTGTGGTGGAATTAATCTCTTTATATCGGCGGCCTCGAATCTGAGATGCTGGGTCTTGTCTTGTTAAATGGGTTGCAGTTTCTTACCTTGTTGACATCTTGAACTTTTGATCATTACTGTTGCCAGGCCGACTCCTTACATGTTCACGGTGTTGCTATCCCAACAATTGACGGTATACAAAATGTTCTCAAGCATATTGGTGCACAAAGTGGAGGGAGGAGAGCACAAGTTCTTTGGTTTAACCTTCGTGAGGAACCGGTATGTCTGTTTGCTGGTGACTTTGATCACTCAATTTGCTTGTTTCGTCTGACATAGTCGTACTTATGCTCTTGTGCATTAGCTGGTTTTTGGTCTGACAAATTAGTACTAGTAAGATGTGGCTAATTGTATTTTAGTTCCCCCTTTGTATCTGAGTTTTTCTTTCCCATATTTTTTTTTCCCGACAAAGGAGGCTATTAGAATTTTTCTGCGTCATTTCCATGGCATTCCTTGTGGTTTTTAGCTTTAAGTGTTAAAATGTGTACACGTTGGACGTTCTATTTGATTAAACTCCCAGTGTTTGCTTTGACTATTCTCCAAAGAATACTCCTGGCATCTTTTCTAAAATTTCACAACTTTCTCCTTTTCTTGCTATCAGGTTGTGTACATTAATGGACGCCCCTTTGTTCTACGTGATGTGGAGAGACCATTCACCAACCTTGAGTACACGGTGTGTTGTTTTAAAATTCTTAATGCTTTAACTTTGTTCGTTTTGCATAATGGTCCATGTTTATGTGGAAGGTCTAGATTCTATGTTGGCTGTCTACCTAACGTGACTTTTTACCGCTTGGGGTGTATTCAGTTCACTAAATGTGCCAGCTGAAATGGCTATGCTTTTAACTTGTTGGGTTGTTTTTTACCGAGTTAGGGCATCGACAGGGAAAGGGCTGAGCAAATGGAAGATCGTTTGAAAGAAGACATCCTGTTGGAAGCTGCAAGGTATGTAGTTTTCCTGTCTTTCACATGCAATTCATTTTTATTATTAGCAAACCCTCCATTCTTGATACTCAAACTTCACTGCGCCATGGGATGCTAGGTATGGAAATAAGATCCGTGTGACTGATGAACTGCCAGATGGTCATATGGTAGACCAATGGGAACCAGTGTCATGTCATTCTGTGAAGACACCGCTTGAGGTATGGGTGGACCTTCTTTACTATGGGCGCTTGAGGCTACTCAATTAGTTTGTCTTTTGGATTTTATCAAACTTGTTTTCTTTGTTATAGGTCTATAAGGAATTGCAAATGGATGGATACCTAGTCGAATATGAACGTGTTCCTATAACAGATGAAAAATCACCAGAAGAGATTGATTTTGATGCTTTGGTGAGTTTTCATGAAGAAATTATTTGTCTGGGGGACAATTATGACTGATTATTCTTTCTCCATATCTATTATGCTCTGTCATATATTAACATCGTTAATTGAATTTTTGGTGCAATCCTAGGGTTGAGTGGTGTGGTCTACTTTTTTGTTGCTTTGTCAGAGAGCTGCTGTAAACAATTCTAGGTAGATGTTTGGATCAATGGAAAGAAAATAGAGGGGAAAGAAAATTTTGTAACAGTTGAAGATCCTCCTTTTTTGGATGAACAGAAATGTAAAGTGAGAAAGAAAATATGAATAAAGGTCTAAAAGCATTCTCAGTTTTTCTCTTCATCTTAAATTCTCAAAAAAAATTCTTGGATTTCCCTCTCTTGTTCACTTTCCATTCATCCAATTGTAGTATGGATTCTTAAGATCTTATTTCTTTTACAAAAAGCATTTACAAAGAAAACTCATTCATTTTCTTGAAACTGGCATTTTCATGTGTCTTAGCTACTCTTCATTGTGATTTCAGGTTCACAAAATTTCTAAGGCAGATGTAAATACGGAGATGATTTTTAATTGTCAAATGGGGCGTGGACGGACTACAACTGGAATGGTCATTGCAACTCTGATTTACCTTAATCGAATTGGAGATTCTGGTACTCCTTCCTGCTTTAATTCCTCCAATTTTTCTGACTTTGTTGCCTTGTTTTGTAATTTTTTCATAATTCGTCTAAGAATTCTCCATACTAGAAAGTGAATTCTTTCATATTTTAATCTGGTCTTGCCTCTTTTCTTTCAAACAAAAAAGAGAAAGAAAGAGAAAGCAGGTCCTTTATTTATAAAGGGAGAGGTTCTTTCCTTTGGTATGGATTGGGAATTGATATTGTCTGCATCGAGTAACCCTTATTTGTCTAGTGGGCACAAGGAAAGAAAATTGAACATATGCTCAACATGATATAATTCCATTACTAGACGCGATAGCTGTCTGATCTAGCTAAAACAGCAGGGTCTGCTGGTTGAAAAGTCATGCCATTGACAAAATGTTAAATATAATAGGTTTTCCTCGAAGCAATTCAATTGGCAGAGTTTCTTCATGTGCCACTGATGTTGCTGACCATATGCCTAACTCAGAGGAGACAATTCGCAAGGGAGAATATGCAGTTATAAGAAGCTTGTGTAGAGTGTTAGAGGTATTGGTATCAACTTTATTACTCGTGAATGATCCAGCATTCATATGTGTCCTAATGTTTCACATGCTTCCAGGGTGGTGTTGAGGGGAAAAGACAAGTAGACAAAGTTATTGACAAGTGTGCTTCAATGCAGGTATCTGTACCTTATGACTCATACTATATGTTACACCCTCCTTTTAATTCGACTTTTATAAGAGTAATAGAGCGCAGTTCAAATAGCGTGCAGAAATAACATCGAAATATATTGTACTGATATATAATACCCATTTACAATATAAGACCTTACTAAAAGGTATATAAATATTCACAAATTCAGTCCCAAAAATTTGTCTAAAGGAAATACATTAAGCTTCCTGTGTCATTTTTGTCAAGCACGTCTCACTCGCCTCGGACAACTGCTTTTCCTTTAGAACTACTGGCTTCAGCTAGGTTAATTTGTATAAAAATAATACGGGGTGAGATTCAATTGAATCGCAGTAGTAACAAAATTCTATAATGCAAGATGTGATAAATAAATATGCAATGCACCACATTAGCAATTAATCACAATCACATACATATATTTTATTGGAAAAAATTATATTCAACATAAATGTGCACATGTATTCAAGGCCAACCGTAGCTGAAACCCCTACTTGTTCCGTATCACAGTCCATCGTGGTATTTTATTATCATGACATGGTAATTCAGAGTACGCGCAGGCACTATATCACATGTATTGCATAAAGGGTAGACAAGGCATATATAAATTCATATAAAGTATGAAAGAAAGTGCTACTACCTTAAATCCCCGGTTTTGTGATTTGCTATCAATAACGTTGTCTATTAACTGTGTAATCCTACAAGTCCAAATGTATAGCAATGAGCTACCATTAATTATCCCATTTAGTCAAGTTGGTTGTCATCTGGATTAATACTTTGGCCCAATTAAGTAGCTAATGTGATTACACTAGGTTTAAAGTCCATTAAATTCATATAGCTAGGTGCTGGCAGGATTTTTCATCTAACTTTAAAAAATCATAACTAATTTTACAAATCTCCAATTTGGGGTGGTTCAAAGCCCTATATGACCTTTATTAAGTCTACTTTATAGAAAAAATATTTCTTTCTACAGGTCTCACGCACGCAATTCCAGAAACAATCAGCACCTATTATTGCCACAGGACAGTTTACAGAATCATTACCCAACTTTAAAAATTTGTATCTCACAATGTACTTGTCCAATTTTTACAAATTACCCATTGAATTAAAGTTTGTTGGGTTTACTTTATTTCTAAAAAATTTTGTAGGTATTGGAGTTCATTTGACTAGAAAAAAACACCTCACATTTAGCATACCATGGAACAATATCCAAATTTAATGCCCAACTTCCAAAAATCATAATTAATTCTATAAAACTTCCATTTGACTGATTCCAAGCATATGTTAAACCTATGCAAGTCTACTTTTAAATAAAAATATCATTTTCTAGATAAAATGGTCGCAAGGTTTTCAGAAATTCACCAAACCCTAACTATTTCAAATTTAGTTCTAGAAACAGGGCCAAACTTTGGAAAATCATATCTTTTGATCCACTTGTCTAAAATTTATGTTCTACACATCAAATTAAATTTCTATATGTCTACTTTATTTCTGTAAAGTTTCATAAAATTTGGATAATTTTTAGCCAACAAAACAGACCACACAACCAAATTGTCTCTAGAAAACAAATAGAATCAAGAAGAGATTCATGGTTTAGGTGATTACTTCTTGATTTTGCTCACAAAACTGAACTTTGAGCCCTAGTTTCTCTTGATTTCTTCTTGCTAAATATGAATACAAGAAGGTCCAAGGGATTAGAGGTGATGATGGAAAGGTTTGTGAGAAGAATCATGAAGTTTTGACATAGAACTTACCTAGATTTGATTCTTGCAACTTTCTCTTCTTTCCCTCTTCCTCTTCCTTCTCTCTTCTTTCTCTCTTTCTCTATTTCTTTTCTGGCCGAAGCTCAGCCCAACAGAATGGAAAATGAAGGCTTGGCATTTTTAATTAACAATTGTTCAAATCTCCTAATTTTAAGTTTCTAACTTGCCCTCACTTTTCCCTAATTTTACATGCATGCCATTAGTTCATTTGGGTTGCACAATCTGACGTAAACACATGCTGGATTTGAACCAAATTACTGTTCATCCAGTTGCTTTTTAATTAAAGAGAAAGTGTGATCTGCCAGATGAATTTTCTACAGAGTCGGTATATTGACTGTCTCTGAAAATTCCAAACTAACTGTCACTAGTCTCCAAATAATTCATGGGTACTCCCCAATTTTTGTTATACATTATTTCTAACATTTACTATTTTTCCTTGAATTTTCCAAATTTGTGTTCTTCCCAATTTAATTTCGGATTTCTGAGTATAATTTTCACCCAACTTTGAAAATTCATATATAATTATACAGACATTCAATTGAGGTGATTATAAAGCCTAATGTCCCTTATTGAGTCTAGTTTTAGGGAAAAATACTTACTTTACTCAATTGAAATCATAACATTCATAGGAAATTTGTCTTTGTATACTGCTCCAGAAATTGGCGAATTTCACTTGACAAACTTTAAAAATTCAAATCTCTTAACATATATCCAAATAATGCAAATGACATATCAAATTAAAAATTAATGTGTCTACTTTTAGACTGAAAAGTCATGATTTTTGGACATAATTTGTCTAGAGAAAACCGATACACAACATAACTGCCTCCTGTCACTTTCCAGAGATCAGCTAAACTCACTTTAGCAATAATTCTTACACCAAAATCCACCATTTTATTCCTCTTATTTTATCATTTACTTAGGGGATTTAGTAAATAAAAATTTGGGATGTTAGACTATACTTCTTGGAAATAATTTTTTGGTTCTTTGCACTGTTTTATTTTATAAATTTCGTTTCCATGTATCTTGAGGGTCTGGCTGTCTTTTTCTTTTTGCATAAAATCCTTATGTTGATTGTATTTCAGAATCTGCGTGAGGCTATTGCTACCTACCGCAATAACATTCTGCGACAGCCAGATGAAATGAAGAGGGAAGCCTCACTCTCTTTCTTTGTGGAGTACTTGGAGAGATACTACTTTCTAATATGTTTTGCCGTATACATTCATTCAGAAAGGCCTGCAGCCCGTTCCAGTTCTGCTGATCACAGCAGCTTTGCTGACTGGATGAGAGCTAGGCCAGAACTATACAGTATAATTCGCAGGTATACCAATTAAAAATTGTGAAGTCTTGTTTTTTCCCCATTATGATTTTCCCTTCATTAAGTCCTGGTTTCAAACCTACTGAGCACAGGTTTAGCTAGCAATGACTAGTTGCAATGCATTACTGCACTGAGCTGGCCACTACATTCAGGCATGATCCTCCATGCCTCCCCAGGGGTTCTCCCTGAAAGGCTGAGGTCCTAACTGCTGTAGACCTTAGTTCTAGAGGTGAATGGTTCATTGGTGTTATTGTTGCTCTTACATTATAGTCTTGGTCTTTCATGTGGTACCATGGTTCCCATATTGTCATTAGCTTCTTGTAGTGAAGTTTTGTATTTCAAAAATTGGAGTTTCTCTTTGCTGATGGTGAACAAAAGCTGCCAAATATAACTAATCCTCACAGCAGGGTTTTCTGCTTATCAATTGGATTGCTAATTATAATTGTATTGATAACTTGCTCAATCTCATGGCTGTTAGAACTGGACAGGCAACACATTTTTATCTTGCTTTTGGAATATCAGGTTACTTAGGAGAGATCCAATGGGTGCTCTTGGATACTCCAGTTTGATGCCATCTCTGAAGAAGATAGCTGAATCTACTGGTGGCCGCCCTTCTGACATTGGTCTGGTTGCTGCATTAAGAACTGGCGAGGTTCTTGGTAGTCAAACTGTTCTAAAAAGTGATCACTGTCCTGGTTGCCAAAACCCAAGTCTACCTGAGAGAGTGGAGGGAGCACCTAATTTCAGGGAGGTTCCAGGACTTCCAGTTTATGGAGTGGCAAATCCAACTATTGATGGTATCCGATCTGTCATTCGTAGGACTGGTAGCTCTAAAGGTGGACGCCCAGTACTTTGGCATAATATGAGAGAAGAACCTGTTATCTACATCAATGGAAAACCATTTGTTCTCCGTGAGGTTGAAAGACCATACAAAAATATGCTGGAGTACACGGTAAAAAATATATTTTTTTAGTTGAATTAGGGGGATTGGTTCTAGGGCAAATTTGACTTTGAAGCTGAAATAGTTAATTTTCTGCATTCATCTGCTTTGCCATCTAGTAACACTAGACACTATTTTGATTTTTAATATGTTCACTTCTCCTGGTATGTCACAGGAACTATATATCGATTATCCTTCTAGCTGGGTGATACTATTTCTGGTCTTATTGGGAAATAACATTCTCTTAATGACTTCTGTGAGCTAATATCTATTATAGGGCAAGTGAATCCTTGTATGGAATGCCACAGACATGGAGATTGCAACTTTATGAAATGCTTCTTTTTTGGTTCTTATTACAGATGACAATGATGGTTCATATAATGTCTACTTGGCTTCTGTGCCTAATAGTAAAAGAAGGTCTTTGCTTTCTGGGATAATATTACGCAAGGTCACAAAATGCATAATCTATGGCTTTGATATTTTGTTTCCCCTTTCCCTTGTAGTACCTATTTTTATAGGGATTGGTGCATTGGCTTGTAAGGTCAAATTGTACAAGGTTGGTTCGCATCTGCTGGAGCCAAGTCCCTTAACTTTTTTTTAGGTGCAAACCGCAAAGTATTTAGAACTACAAAATCATGCATGTAGCATATTCAACATGTTGAATTTAAGATGCCTTTTTTAATTCCATGGCAAGGGATGCAAGTTTTATATCCAAATGTCCTGTCTTAGTGGTAGTGATTTGATTTTTTTAAAAAAAAAACTTTCAGGGAATTGGTCGGGAACGAGTTGAGAAAATGGAAGCTCGGTTGAAAGAAGACATTCTAAGGGAAGCAGACAAGTATGGAAGTGCCATACTCGTTATTCATGAAACAAATGAAGGGGAGATATTTGATGCTTGGGAACATGTCACCTCTGATGCAATTCAAACACCACTTGAAGTTTTTAAAAGCTTGGAGGCTGATGAATTTCCCATTAAGTATGCCCGCGTGCCCATTACTGATGGAAAAGCTCCTAAAACTTCTGACTTTGATACTATGGCTGCTAATATAGCTTCTGCTTCAAAGGACACTGCCTTTGTTTTCAATTGTCAGGTAACTTTTTAATCCCTTATCCCATATGCTGTGCCCTCTATGTTCTCTTCAGTATTAGTTTTTTCTAATCCTTCTTTTCTTTTTCATAATTTGCTGATAATTTCTCACTAAACCCAGATGGGTAGGGGCAGGACAACCACTGGCACTGTTGTAGCTTGTCTGGTAAAACTTCGAATTGATCACGGGAGGCCCATCAAAATCCTGAGTGATGTGACACATAAAGTGGATGGTGATGCCTCAAGTGGAGATGAAACTGGGGCTAATGCTAATGTGCTACCCTCTACAACAGATGAGAAACAGAGTCGTGTTTTTGTCATAAACAATATCATCTTGTTATGGAAGATAACAACATTATTTGATAATGGGGTGGAATCCCGAGAGGCTTTAG
>JBAGKO010000015.1:2309567-2322986 GCA_037177275.1 Acacia concinna
ATGGGGTGGCATGCCGAAAGGCTTTAGATTCTGTTATCGATAGGTGTTCTGCACTTCAAAACATACGCCAAGCTGTTCTACAATATGGAAAAGATTTTAATCAACAGCATGTTGAGCATAGAGTGAGGAGAGTGGCTTTAAATCGTGGTGCTGAGTATTTGGAGCGGTATTTCCATCTGATTGCTTTTGCAGCATATCTTGGAAGTGAAGCATTTGATGGATTTTGTGGACAAGGAGACTTGAAGATTACATTTAAGAATTGGTTGCGTCAAAGGCCAGAGGTGCAGGCTATGAAACGGAGCATTAGATTGAGACCAGGGCGATTTTTCAGCGTCCCTGTAAATCTTTTCTACCTTTTTTAGTTATTATTCTCCTCCCTCCAAAAAGGGAGAAAACGCTAAAAGTAGGATTGCTCAATTTGAAATGCAGGAAGAATTGAGAGCACATGAAGAGTCTCAGCATGGAGATATGGTGATGGAGGAAGTTGTCAAGGCTCGAAATGGTTCCGTACTGGGGAAAGGCTCCATCCTGAAAATGTATTTCTTTCCCGGTCAGAGAACTTCCAGCCACATGCAAATAAATGGTGCTCCTCATGTTTACAAGGTATGCCTGCACGTGTTTATGTGTGTGTGTTTTGCTAAAGAAACAATCATCAAATTTGTGTTTCCAGACAGTAAGGCCACACATCCAGTGGTGAGCTGCAGGATTATCTGAAGTGTAGGTAGAATTAGCATCTCTAAGATGTTTTACGGCCTAAGTTTATTTGTAGAAAATAGTTGTCAGTGTGATTAGCGTTGCACAATGATTTAGGTGTTTGTTGTTGCAAACATTTATAGTCGTTATGACCAAACTTATTGATCAAATGATGTCCTGAAACAGTTATGAAATATTTTTTGAGCTAAAAGGACTGGTCCAGACTTCAGAAGAATCAATTATGCTGCGTGCTGGGTGATTTGCCTTTGACATTGTGATCTTGTTGAGGAAACTTTTACACCTATTTGGTCTTTATTGACAGGGAAAAAGCACATGGCATGACTAAATTCCTTGTAATAGTCTTACTCTATTCATGAAGAGCTTAGCAAACATCTAAGACATAACTGGTAGAGAAACTAACTAGGAGAAGAAAGACAAGCTATACAGTCTGATTATTCCATTATTGACGTAGCTGCTTCCATGATTGGCTTAGTGTAAAGTGTACCTGTGTTTATTATGCTGCTTGCTAGGAAGGCAATTGATTTTTCCTTAAATATGTGTTAATTTGATTATGAATCTAATAAAATAAAACCAGCAAATAAACCAAATAAGAAAATCTACATCAAGTATACATAGTGGCATTGCCTTGAGGATTTTTTCATGAAGAACTTTGACAATTATTTTTTCTTTTTGTTGCTATATTTCTTTTTTTCCTTGTGTTTCCCACTTACACATTTTTATGTTCTTATTTTTCTTTTTTACAGAAAGTGAATTGGAGTTTCACATTGTTATTGCTGGATATATAATTTTGTCAAATGTCATTTTGCTAAAATCTTACTATCCTTCAGGTTAATGAGTACCCTGTGTATAGCATGGCAACTCCAACCATTTCTGGTGCCAAGGAGATGCTTGCATATTTAGGAGCAAAGTGTAAAACAGACAACTCAGTTGCTAGGAAAGTCATATTGACTGATCTGAGAGAGGAAGCAGTTGTTTATATCAATGGCACTCCTTTTGTCTTGAGGGAATTAAACAAACCTGTTGATACGCTCAAGCATGTGGGCATCACTGGCCCTCTGGTGTGTCTTCTTCAACAATATTATATCTCTTGGAACACATAACAAAATCCTTTGTTACTCCACTCATGGTGACTGCAATGCAGGTGGAACACATGGAGGCACGACTAAAAGAAGATATACTTGCTGAGGTTAGACGATCTGGTGGACGAATGCTACTACATCGTGAAGAATATAACCCTTCAACAAATCAGTCTGATGTTGTTGGATACTGGGAAAACATTTTTGCAGATGATGTGAAGACACCGGCAGAAGTTTATTCTGCTCTGAAAGATGACAGATATGATATTGTCTATAGGAGGATACCATTAACACGAGAGAGAGATGCTTTGGCTTCTGATGTTGATGATATCCAGCGCTGTAAAGATGAGTAAGCGTCTTGGCAGTATATCCACCTGTTTCTCTTGGAATTAACCAGCATTTTTCATACAAGAGCCTGCAGATGTTAAAATATATAGGAGCACGAAGCCATGAACTGACATATAATTGGTATTTTTTCCAGTGGCTTCCATGGTTGACAGAACGCAATAAGTTTCCCTTCTAAATTATTCTAACTTCAAATTAACACTAACACGTGCATCTTCTATCTAATGGATTGAGGCCAGTACAAGCATTTGTAGCACCTGGTCCTATATGCTATTTAAGAACACGTGCTCTCTAGAAATTATTTTTTGCGTGTCTAACCAATAATTAATGCTAAATTCTTTTTGGGTGGAAATGCTAAATTCTAAATTCTTGTTTTTTATTTGTTTTGCAACAGTTCTGCAGGAATTTACCTTTTCATATCACACACAGGTTTTGGTGGAGTCGCATATGCAATGGCAATTATGTGTATTAAAATTGGTGCAGAGGCAAACTTTTCATCCAAAATTCTGCAACCATTGCTTGGGCTAGCCATATCCCCAGTGGCTGCAGAGAATATGACCTCTCGAGCTTCTAACGAAGAAGCCCTCAGGATGGGTGACTACAGGGACATATTAAACCTTACAAGAGTCCTTATACATGGTCCTCAAAGCAAAGCAGATGTCGACATTGTTATTGAAAGGTGACTAACCTAGGCTTGTGCTTAAAGCTTTAATATATGCTTGAAAGGTGACTAACCTTTGTGTTTGGAAAATCTGTTAGACGTTTTGACCAAAATAATATGAGTAGTTTTGGATCCTAAGTTGCAAAATCAATTTTGTAACACTAAGCCACACAAGCCAAAACCTGTTTGACAGGAAAGTAATAAAGTAAATTCTGTCTGATGTAAAGAAATGCATATTTGTTGAATTATGGTTTCCTGGAGGGATCCTTGACTGGTATAATTCCTAGGCATTGTTTTTGCTTCAGTTGTTCTGAAATTAATAGCTTTCAGCATCGTTCAACCCCCCTATATGAATTCTGAATTTCTGATGAGGCAACATAGCTGCAATTCCTACGTTAGACTTAACTTGTTTCTTCTGCTCACCAGATGTGCAGGCGCAGGGCATCTACGAGATGATATTCTTTATTACAGTAAAAAGTTTGAGGAGTTTGCCGATGCTGATGACGAGGAACGTGCGTATCTTATGGGCATGGGTATCAAGGCTTTGAGGTAAAATTTTGGCTGCCCTTTTACTACTAGCAGCTGTGAATTGTACTAGTAAGTGTAGCTCATGTGTAGTGTTGTGTGGCCACTTCTCTGTTTCCTCTCTCATTTTGCAGGCGCTACTTTTTCCTCATTACATTTAGATCCTATCTGCACTGCACCTCTCCTGACGAAATGGGATTTGCCGCGTGGATGAACGCAAGACCTGAGCTTGGTCATATATGTAACAATCTCAGAATTGACAAATAATGTTGCTCTTCTCATAAATAAATGGATGTACAGTTCACGTTTGCTGTTATCATATTTTAACTCAATACGTATGGATATTGGATGGTGAGGAGAAAACTGCAGAAGGTAGATTGATCCAACCTCTCTGCTCAGATGGATGGTGGGATATCCTCTCTTCCTTTCTCCTTCGATTGATTAAAGCCATTCGGAGCATCCTATCAATCCACGTCTCTTCCATCTTGAATTTTTTCCCTTATGTCCTGGGTGTAGCTGACGCATGCTACAGTACCATCAAGGAAAGAATCTCCTCTAACGAGAAGCCGGCTGCGACACTATGCTAGGAGGCTCGAAGCAGTAATTTGTTATATGATTTTTACTCTCTTGATTCGAGTGTTGGTGAAGGTGGTGGTGTGTGGTGGGTGGTGTGCGCACTGGGAAAGTAGTGTTCATCGTAGCATCTGGGACCACGTAATATAATTCATTTGTTGCTTTCTATTCAGTAACTTGTATCGCGGTAGGATTTAAGCCTTGGATCTCAGTGTAGTCACTTGTATTAAAATTATTAATTGGTGAGGTTTTCTAGAGAATAAACAATACAAGGTTGCCTTATAAAGCGATTGAAAATTTTAAGAACGTGAAGGTGACTTCTGATAGAAAATTGTCTCAAAGTTATCTCATGAGCTTCTATTAAGTGAATGGAACACTAGGGGATGTTCAACTTGTGACTACTTGTCATCGGCCTCCCACTTCCTGATATTAAATTATTCACCGTTTAAAAATTAATCTCTAGCCAATACTATTATAGACTTTTTTTAATTAAATATGATGAACAGTGATTGTTATTAACAAAATACAATAAAAAAAAGTAATTAGTGGGATACAACAGTACAAATTGCGTTTAGCAGTAGTAATTTGTGCAAATCATACTCAGTAAGAACGATTTACATTGAAAGGTGAACTCTCCCTACCTGGATTAGCAGAAGTCGTGCTTGCCAAGCACAACTTCTGCCATGCAGAAGTACATGTTTTTTTTCCTATTGATATTATTTATTATTCATAAAGTTCAATAATAACCTATTGTGAATGTTCATCTTATGTCTAGGGCTCTCCTAGGGTTTAGTCGAAGCGGCGTTTTCGTTGGGTGTTACTCCACAATGAGTGAGATAGTGAAGATGGCGTGTGCTGGGTGATGGGTGCTGAGTTCTATTTGAAATTTTGCTTGATGAGGGAAGGAGGAGGCTCGGAAAGGATGGGATAGAGTATTGGGGGTTGCCTTTTGCTAATCTGGAAAATGGTTTTCTGGAGTGGGAGGAGGGATTTATGGACTGGGGGGCTTTGACTCTATTGCCCTTTCCTTTGATCATGGTGAAATGAAAGCTGGCCTCTTCAGCTTCATCGCACAAGGTCGTGTTTGCTATTATCCTGTTAATTTGGTTGTTGTTTGTGTCGTTAGGATTTGTGCGTCTGTTGGCTTTGGTTTAAGTTTTCCTTCCTGTTTGTTCTAGTGTTTGTATTTTGACTTTTAGTTAATGAAATTTCTTCATTCTGGCAAAAAAAAAAAAAGCAAATACAAATAATAAATATAATAAAAATAAAGATATTTGCGTAAAGCATAAGTCAGCCAAAAACATACGTAGATTGCAAGTATTTATTAATAATGATTGTTATCATATAGTAATTATATGAGTGCATAAAATAATTATATAAGAATATACAAATGATTATTACAAAGTTAGTATAAAACAACATAAATGAAATAAAACAACACTAAAAGTAATGACTGCCCGTGCCACACTAAGTTCTTGTTTGATGTTGTCGTGGCCGTTGTTGCTGTTGCTGCTGTTATTGTCCTACATCATCTTGTTCAGATTGAAGCTGTTCATTTGGCTGTATAGTTGATGATGATGGATTTGGATCAAAAAGTCATGGCGATGCATTTAGACTAATGGATTGTCTAGGTGTGACAAAAGATGGATCTGATGGCCCACCACAGTCAAAAGTTGAAGGAGTGTTGTATGCAATCGAGAATAATGTATAGGACTAAAAATATACTTTAGCTTTCTTTTTTTAAAAAAAAAAACCAGTTCGATTGGCCGGTTTGACTGATTCAACCCCTCTCCTCGGTTCCGCTTCATTCCTTAGTTCGGTTTCCAATCCAACCAGTCAGACCACCTGGTCTGGTCTGATTTTTGTACCATGTTTTTTAGATGCCACTGATGCGTCTTATACAATGACAACCAAGCTAGTAGTGAAAACAACATTATACCCCAAACTAAAGAAGTTAGAATTCTTAGACTTAAATTCTTCAAATACAAGAATTTTGCCTCTTCAAAGATTCGTCAAGGACACTGTCACTGTACATTCACATATAAGTGCCACTGTGTTTATGAGATTTTCAGGAAAAAAAAACAAAGGCTACAGATTGGAAGTACCATCCAGTCTAGATTTAGAATCCTACTTAAATGAAAGGGGTTTCAGAATGACCATCGTGTACGAATGTGTTATGTGCCTCCTAATTACCCAAAATTTATCTTTAGTGCTTAGGTATGTTACGTTTTTGTTTTCTCTTCATGTTTCTCTTTCTTTTGTGTATTGACACGTAGAAGGACACTGTTTCTTGTCATATATCCTTAATACAGAAAAGTGTGACTTATGCTTGTGTCTTGTTTATTTCTTTTTTGTGTGTGTAGTTTATTGAAACCCCCATTCGCATATGATCTTCTTCTTGCCAAAAGATAGAGGAAGAATTGTTTAAACTAGAGAAAATGGCAATAAGTTCCCAAAAACCAAACATAATAATAAAAAAGTCCCACTGATTTTGTCTCTACCCAAGAGGTCCCAAAGGACTTGAGTAAAAGAAATGAAAAGGGAAATCAGGGTTTTGAAACTCTAATTGAAGACCTCTCTTCCCTCTTTATGTAACACCTTAATTCTATTCCATTACCTTCCCTCAAGGTGGCCCTTGGAACCACCAACGCGTCTAAACAGTGAAACAGAAAAAATAAAAATTTCAAACTTAAGTAAACTAGAAACTCACTTTCTATTACTTATACAATATTTAGAATGTACAATACTATCATTGTTCATAGATACATGCCAGAAACATAGGAAATAGACTATTTGTGCCTAAACTCGCTCATTTCCTCTAACCCATGTAGATCCTTCACCTACATTGTGGAAAGGGTAAGGTTTCTAGAGAAACCTTAGTAGCAGAACCATACCGATAATAGTGTAATGCAATGCATGTCATGCTATATGCAAATGCCATATTTCCCCTCTAGTGCCCTCTCTCTCAGCACTTACCATATACTGAGAGCATACACGTGACTCTATTCTACTCAATAGCTAAGGCATAAACAGGGAGTCAAACATCTCATATATACATGCTAGCTCAACCAGAACACGGAATACAAGCCATAATCAAAAGCAGACAAACAGAGCAAATACAAGTTAAGGGTAGGAATTCTAGCAACCAATATCCTCGTGCAATACAGGAGTGTTGTCTCACTGTTTCTAGCACGTTTGGGTCTTTGGTTCGTCTCTCTGTTACACCTATACAAACCACAATAATTCCTGTTACCATATGCCCCTATCGGTATAGTATCACCCTTCTTTTCCTATATCTCCTAGGGTCCTGGTTCTCTACTACTTGGACCGGATCCTGCCCTTCCTGTACTGTACCCATCCTCTACTAGTAGCCCTCTACTATCCAACCTGTGTAGCCCCAGGTCCTTGCTACTGGCCTATTCCTATTGCCCTAGCCGGGAGAGTTAGGCAGCATCTCTCTTTATATGTGCTTACTAATCCTCCTGACAGTTAGGCAGTACCTCCCCTTAAGAATTCTTATTTTTGTTCGGGACCATTAGACAGCACCTCCCCATAGGAAATATTATCTTGGTCTTGGACCATTGGACAACACCTCCCCCTAGGAAATGTTATCTTAGTCCGGGACAGTCGGACAACACCTCCCCTAGGAAAGGTTATCCTGGTCCGAAACAATTGGGCAGCACTTCCCTGTAGAAATGCTTGTTTTGGCCTAGATAGTTGGACAGAACCTCCCCTTAGGTTCACTATCTAGGCCTGCCCAATAGGGCAGAACCTCCCCCTAAATACTATAAAAAACTACTGAAAGATAAAGGAATTCATAAAAGGGAGGGATTCAAAACTTAGTTGGAGCGAAGGCCGAGCCGGAACTGTCAGAATTTCTACCGAAAGAGGCTATTTTAAGAGAGGGTGGGAGAGCACCTTATGAGAAGGAGGGAGCACGTTTTGGATGTAGAAAAATGAAGGGGAGGAGAGCCTTTTTTATAGGGAAGGAAGAGGGGTCAAAGTGAAATTATTTATTAGGTCTTTAGGTGTAATTTACCCAAAAAGTTTTTCACTTTTTTGACATTTATCCCCCTTCTACAATATTCTACTTTTTCACATGGAGAAGTATACCTTATTGACTAAGGAAAACCTTGGCCACGTTCAGGTGGGCCCCACATGGTCTATCAGTCTCAATTTATATCGATAATTCCGTCTGATCTGTCCGAAAAACTGGGAAATTCTAGAAAATTCTATAATCATCCAAAAATTATAAAAAGTTCATGAAAAATCACAAAATATCAGGAGACTCCCATTAAAATTTTGTAATTTTTAGATTTCTAGAACTCCTAGAATAATTTTCTCAAAAAACCATTTTTTTCAACAATTAGCTGATTTCATCAATTTCATATGATATTTCTAGAATTTTTCTTGACCTCTAACCAACTTTATAATTCTTCCTAAATAACATACTAATTTTCTTGAACCCCTTTCCAGAACATTGAGGTCCAATATATATGATATATATCAGCGTTGGCTAAAACCTGATCCAACCAAATATTTTTGAAAATATTCAAAATTCATAATAAATTCTTCAAACCTCAAAATGACATTCTGACTATGCCACACTATTCTGGATGATTTCTATTGTTTTATGGGAATTTTTGGGGTTTTAGGACCTATTTGTATTTTGTTCGGAAACTTTATGGAATTTTCTCTCTTTGCACAAAAGTCCCTTCTCAAGTTTCATTTCAATTGTTGTGATATCTCTCAGTCCTCTACAAACTAAGGCCATTGGTGCATTTGGAATACCTTATCTAAGTCTAAAAAAATATCAGGGTACGACCCTTGATTTGGCTGAAAAATACCACTTTAGCCAAAGTACCCCCTTTTCAAGCCACAAAAATTCTAAGATGTTACAGCTTACACATTGCTTCTTTATTTTGAGTCAAAACAATATAAAAATCCATCTTTATTTTTTCTATGAAATTCAACTTGATGTTAAAGATCAAATTACAAATATCTTTTGGCCGATGAAAAATGGTTATAGATTATCATTATTTTGGAGATATGATGTCTTTTGATACTACTTATTGTACAAATCGTAACTTGAGACCATTTGCACCATTTGTTGGATTCAATCACTATAGGCAAACTGTAATATTTGGTGCTACTTTATTATATGATGAAACTAGTGAATTATTTGCAAGGAACTAAAAACCGGACCGAACCGGCTAGTCCAACATGAAAACCAGTGAATCGGAACTTAGTCTAGTTTGGTTTGATAGTTGAGTTGAGGACCGAGTCAACTAGGTCAAATCCGAATTGACTTGGTTGACTCGGGTAAACCGCAGAGTCGGGATTATGTGAACACGATAACAAATGTTAACTTTTTATCCTCAACCCAACTATTGCTAATAAATATTAATATGAATATATTAGAGCATGAATAAATAGATGCTAGTAAAACAATGGCAGTACGTGTTTGCTTAAATAGAAGGGGTAATAAAAATGCATATGATGTGCTTGGAAGAATTATCTCTTTCTAGGAGGTGACTCACTTAAATCTGGACTTTTTTTTTGGGACAATAAATCTGGACTAATTAGAGCAGTCTTGATGTGGTTTAACTTAAAAAAAATAAGGGTGTGTTTGGTTTGAAGGGAGGGGATAGAAAGGGAGGGAATGGAGGGGAGAGGTAAGAGATTACTTTATTTGGTTTGGTTGGAGGGGAATGAATGAAAGAGGTGTTTAATGATTTTTTATTTGGTTAAGATGGGAATGAGAGGAGAGGTAATACCTAATTTACTACTTTACCCTCATATGTTAGTGTTAGGATTATGTAAGATATTATTATTAGGATCTTATGTTAGAACTATATTAGGAAAGATTATGTAATTATGTAAATTAGCATAGAATCAAGAAAGATTATGTAATTATGTATATTATCATAGAATCAGGTTATTTATGATATTGTCTCCCTCCCTCTTGTATAAATACGTTGGGTTTGTATATGAGAAATACAACTTTTTGATTACCTTGAGATTTTAGTACATAGTATCAGAGTCTTTTCGATTTTAGAGTTCTAGATTTTCATATTTATCTAGAGTAAGAGTGCATGGTGGTGTCTCATAATTCCATCCTCTGCCATCTGGGTACTCTCAATCGGTTGCTTAATTTCTGATTTTGTCTTTAAAATTATTTTGCAACCTACTTGGATTATTTATAATTATATTTGGTGGTGTATCCCAATTCCATATATTCCAATTTGGGTATCTCTGTTTGGTCTTAGTTTATGCATTTTTCAGTACTGGATAATTAAGATTTATTCTGTTCAAATTTTGACTATTTTTTTATTGGTTAAGAAGGATTTGACTTCATTGGGTTTGATCCAGCTCTGTTTGTGATTTTTCCTCTTATTTGTGTTTGGGTTAAGATCTCTTGCAAATATTCTGAAGTGTGTTTGGTTGTTGAGATTTTTTTTATGGAAGATTTTAAGATACATATGACTACTAAGATTGCCCCTATTATGAAGCAAAATATTAAGCAATATAAGAAGCAACATATCGAATTTGCTCATGTGGCACAAGCATTTGACACTTCTGGTAATGTCAATCTTAGTTTACTTGCCATAGGTAATGTTGTACCTTCCTCAACCAAGCGGATCATCTATTTTGGCGCTATTGATCATATGACAGGTAACCGTCATTTGTTCTCCATGTTTGCACCATATGCTAACCCCTATTCCATAACGATTGCCAATGGTTCCTCTTTTCGTATCCTTGGTTCTGGCATTGTTGACATCACCCCATCAATTTCTTTGTCTTTCATACTAAATGTTCTTGACATTGTGTTTAATCTTATTTCTCCAAGCAAACTTACCCGACAATTAAATTGTTTTATCTCCTTCTTCCCTAACCATTGTTTAATTCGGGATCTCACTACGAAGCGCATTATTGGTAGGGGTTATGAATCTAGCAGCTACTACTTCCTAGAGATTGGGTGTCGCATTCAGTTGTTTGTGCTATTAGTTCTTTTGCTTTTGATCTCTATTGTCATTTTGGTCATATGCATTTGGCTTCATTGAAGAGATTGTTTCCTCAGTTTTTGAGTATGTTGTCCTTAAAATGTGACTGGTGTCAATTTGCAAAACACCATAGAGTTCATCTGGCACCTTGCATCAATAAACGGGTTGAGTCACCTTTTGATTAAGTTCATTCTAATGTTTGGGGTCCTTGTCATGTTGCGTCCAAGACATGTTTCAAGTATTTTGTTACCTTTGTTGATGCTTTTTCTCGAACCACTTGGTTATATTTAATGAAAAACCGTTCAGAGTTGTTTTCAATATTTTGAAACTATTGTGCTGATATTAAGACTCAGTTTGGTGTTTCTATCAAAGTCCTGCAAAGTGATAATGCCAAAGAATATCTTTCTACTCAATCCCAAACCTATATGCAACAACATGGCATGATTCATTAGATTTCTTGTCCAGATACACCATCTCAAAATAGTGTTACAGAAAGAAAGAACTGGCACTTATTAGAAGTTGCTCGTGCTCTCATGTTTCAAATGACTGTTCCAAATTCTTTTTGGGCAAATGTGATGTCTACTGCTTGTTTTCTCATCAACCATATGCCAACTCCTATCTTTCATGGAGATATTCCATATACTACTTTGTTTCCTATTGATTCAAAAATCTTTCGGTGTGTCTGTTTAGTTCGGGATGTTTGTCCAACAGCCACAAAACTTAATCCTAAGTTCCTAAAATGTGTCTTTCTTGGTTATTCTAGGTTTCAGAAGGGTTATTGGTGTTGTTCTCATGATCTTCATTGTTATCTTGTGTCTATTGATGTTACCTTACATGAGTCTACTCTATTGTTTCCTCGGTTTACTCAGTTGTTATCTTCAGAAACTTCTGATAATCTTGATAGTGTCTTGGTATACGAAGTTCATGAACTACCAGTGCCTACTCAATACTTGTACCTCAGCCTACTCCACCAATTCATCATCAACATCAAAAATGGCCACAGAAACATAATGATGTTCCTTAGGTTCATAACTCTACTCCAATTATTACTTTGTCATCTGATTCGACACCAGTTGAACTAACTCCTGTTTTTGAATCAGAAAAAATGCCAGACACCCCTTTTGT
Source organism: Acacia concinna (assembly GCA_037177275.1). Classification (NCBI taxonomy): domain Eukaryota; kingdom Viridiplantae; phylum Streptophyta; class Magnoliopsida; order Fabales; family Fabaceae; genus Acacia; species Acacia concinna. The sequence goes on from JBAGKO010000015.1 coordinate 2,321,591, forward strand.
CCCTTCTGAAACTCCGATACTCCATCATATCTTGATACTTTTGATGCTCCTGACATTACTGATATTTCAGAATCCCCTAACTCTTCTAATGATTCCGATGACTTGCCTATTGTCTTATGCAATGGTAAGTGGACTTGTACCTACCTAATCTTGAATTTTGTGTCATCCCCATCCTATTCCCTTGTTACCATTATAGACTCTATTCTTATTCCTATTTCCCTATCTTAAGTTTTAGCCCATCCTGGTTGGCGTGCTGTAACGGAAGAAGGAATGATGGCCTTGGAAAAGGTTGATACCTGGAATTTGATCGATTTGCCTCCTGGACGGAAAACAATTAGTTGTAAGTGGATGTTTGTAGTTAAAACCAAAGCTGATGGGACCTTGGAGCGTCTCAAGGCTCGCTTAGTGGCTAAAGGGTATGCTCATATATACGGAGTTGATTATTCATAAACCTTTTCTCCAGTTGCTAAGTTATCTTCTGTACGATTGTTTATTTCTATGGCAGTTTCTAATGGCTGGGACCTACATCAATTAGATGTCAAAAATACTTTTTTGAATGGTGATCTTCTTAAAGAAGTCCATATAGAGCAATCACCTGGATTTGTTGCTCAAGGGAGAAAGGGAAGGTATGCTATCTTCAGAAGTCATTATACGATTTGAAGCAGAGCCCCCATGCTTAGTTCGTTTGATTTAGTTTTGTAATACAAAAATTTGGCCTCAGCCAATACAAATGTGACCACTCTATATTTTACAAGCGAACTGCTCAAGGGTTGATTCTTTTGGTTGTTTATGTTGACGATATTGTTATCACATGTAGCAATGTATTGAGAATTTTGTCGCTTAAGGATTTCCTTAGTTCTCACTTTCAAATAAAAAATTTGAGTACATTGAAATACTTCCTTGGGATTACAGGTTATAAGAAACAAGAAGGGAATTCTCTTATCCCAAAGAAAGTATGTTCTCAATTTGTTGAAGGAAATTGGGAAACTTGGTGCTGCACCAAGTAGTGTTCTGATAGTTCCTAATCCTTTTCTAGATATGGATGATAGTGTACCATATGATAAACTTCCTGAGGACATAAAGAAAATACTAGATCTAGAAAAGATCAAGCCCTTTGCATGTCTTGAGAGATACCGGAGATTGATTGGGAGATTGAACTATCTCACGGTGACTCGTCCTGACATCACCTGTTCAGTAAGTGTTATGAGTCAATTTATGCAAGCTCCAACTGTTGCTTAATGAGAAGCCTTGGAACATATTCTACATTACTTGAAAGGTGCACCAAAACTTGAAATTCTGTATAGAAATCAAGATCACACAAATATTGAGTGTTTTTGTGATGCGGATCATACTGGATCCAAGACAACAAGACGATCCACTACAGGATATTGTGTAT
>JBAGKO010000015.1:2354130-2365162 GCA_037177275.1 Acacia concinna
ACTAACTCAATTAGCTAGGGATCCAGTGACGGTAGTTGTGAAACCAAAGATGGAGAGGCCAGTCAACTCAAGCAAACAAGCACGAATGAGTCAAAGATGCAACCAGCCTTAAAATAAACATCAAAATCAATTGCAAGAAATTTTTTTAAGAAAATCCTGGCTGGTTATTTTGGTATTCAAGATTAAACAAATTGGTCACCGTAGAGAGGTTGGAGATTGATTGTCTCAGCAAAAGTGAAGGAGGAAAGACAAAGTTTGAGACAGAGATTTTTAACAAGAAGGGAGCAAGATTGAAGTCCGCAATGTCGTTACTAGAACAAAATGCCATTGGTGAAAGGCAAAAGGTTGAAGTTTGAGAAGACATGAGACTAAATTTGACTGAAGAAAAAGTGAAGGAGGAGATCGCTGATGGGCTGCTGGTGGCAGAGGGGGCGACTCCAACATACACGTGTGACGGAGGTAGAGAGGGTCGGAGATAGAAGAAAACGATGTCAATGGCTCCGTTAAAATAAGGGTGAAACTGAACCCATAAAAATACATTAAGGTCAAAGTTACACCCCTAAATACAAGTATTAATTGCACCTTTATCCTTATTGACAATGTCTTTGCCAATCTTTTTATTTGATCATAAAAGGCATTTTTTTTAAGCATTGTACACGATTTGTAATAAATCACACTACTCAGTATGCACAACTCTAAAAATTTTATCTTTTACATTAACATTAATAATTTCTTCATACTTTAGTTTGCAGATGTTCCGTAATTATATTCATTTGGCAACCTAGTTTTAGGATTCTCTCAAATAAACTCCAAAAGCCACGCCCAGTAAGACATCCATGTATTAATGTCAATATGATCAATAGTTGGAATTACATGAGAAAACTTGATTCTGCATTCGTGGGGAAGTAATGTTAATGTACTTCTGCACAGAGCATAGAAATCAACAGTAAATAGAGCATCTTTACCAACAAAAAAGAGGACATTAAAAATTTTAAAAATCTAATTATATTATTTTTAAGACATTAAAATTTATCTTTTTTTTAAAATTATGTTATTTAACTTATAATAAAATATAACATATGATATGATTAAATAATAAAATCAGTTTTTTTAAAATTTTTTAAAAAGTCAACTAAACTTTAAGAAGTATATTAATATGTAAGCAATTTTACAATTTACAAGCAGGGCAGACACTTAACTGAGAGTGCCGAGCAGCCCTTCTTTAGTGAACACATGACTCTTCGCTATTTGCGCCAATAAAACTTTCATAACACTCTACCCATCAAGAGGTGAATTTCTCTCCACTCTCCCTTCAGGGGAAAATGAATATCTCACGCAAAATGAAGGATCTGAAAACTCCAAATTTAGATTCAGTGAGTTCTGAAATTAACCAGCAACTCAAAACACACTCCACATGTTCCAAACTTGTCATGCGTGCTCTCTGCTTACATAGGTCCGAACTCCGTCCTGTTCTCTTCCAGAATAATGGTCTTATATTCAATCACTTGCTTTTATACACATCGTGCGGAGAGGTACAGAGGAAAGTGACGAGCACTCAAAAAAGGGGGGCTCTCAACTCAAAAACCCCAACACTCCGAGAGGTACAAGGTAACCAGAAGTCTTACTTGTACAAGACAAAAACTAGCATAATCATCACGGGCGATGAAAAAGAAAAGCTCATAGATATGCAATCTGAATGGCATGCAAAAACAGAGGAAGAGGACAGAGGGTAGGAGAAAACTGGCAGTCAAGCGCCGTATTTGGATGCAGACGCCATAGCCACCGCCTGTGCCCATACTCTGAGCCGAGCCTTCACATCTTGTGGATCGTCACCTAAATTTTGAGAAACAACTTATTCAGACAAGTTCAAGATAAACAACAGGACAGTTTAAGAACATGAATCATCTAATCAACCACATAGTATTCATTGATTATTGCAGCATACAGAATTAGAGCAGGGAAACTGATAATTAACTAAAATCAAGAAAGTGTGTAAAAGCAAGATGCAAGGCAATGGCATACCAGGAGTGGAGATGCGCCAATTGGCGATGGGAGAGCTGCCACCACTGCTAGTGTCGAGTGTGGAATTGGAGAGAGAGAAACGAGAAGGCATCTCCAGGGTCCTTTCTTGTTCCAACTCAAACCCTAGATCCCTGCAAGCTTTCATTTCTTCCATGTCCATGCACAGTGACCTCCTTCCACCTTTTGGCCTTGTTATCACTTTCACTCCATCGCTCTCCCCACTCCACCCATGGCTCACTTGCTCCTCCTCTCTCCTCCTGCTATCACCTCTCTCCATTAGCATCCGCATATTCCTCTCCCTTCTCCTACTTCTCCTCCTTCTCCTACTTGGATCAGCCTCCTTCCTCTTTTGTGCCTCATTGTCACTAGCATACTCCTTTGCTGCGATCGGACTTTTATCCGCCACACCAACCCGGTTCCGTCGTCCAGGGGGCGTTGCCGGCAAAGAGTAACAGCCGCTTGATTCGTTCTCGGAGTCAGAAGACAAGCCGACAGCAGGTGGCTGTTTGCCATCAGATAATTCCCCATCTGCATCGCCATCGCCTTCGCCTTCTTCGAAACTTTCCATGGACAAGCGGGACACGTACATGGCCATGGCATGATCGACCTCTCCATCATCGTCGTCAACGCCGCACAAGGTGCTACTAGTACAGACGGAAAGCCTTGAAATGTTATGGGGATGGGGATCCCGATAGAGGTCGTAACCATCGTCAATATCATAATCGAAATCTTCATCCGGCAGGGATGAATGGAAGGTCGCGGTCTCGTCGGAAGCCATGGATCACTTTTGTTCAAAAAAAGAGAGAAAGAAAAAGGCCTGTGGTTGAGATGATTCAAAGACAGAGGAAGTGAGGAGCGATGGATGGAGAGAAGCGGAGAGTGAGTGAAAGAGAGCAGAAAACGAAGAGAAGATGGAAGAAATTAAAGCAGGGAATTGTGAATCATACGTTTCTTCTTTCAACGACAAGGTGCAGAACAGAAGAACTGGAGAGTGGAGAAAGATCGCTTCGATCAACGACCCTATTTATTCGGAAACTTTATACGCTCCTCTGGGAGTGCCCTTATGTTTTTTAATTCAGTTTTCTTTTTTATCTGTGTATTTTTATTGATAAGACCTTCTTATAATGTTAAATTTTTTTTAAGAGAGTTAATTATATTACTTAATAATATTACATGTTGTGTTTTATTACTAATTTATAAGTTAAACTAACATAATTTTTAAAAAAAATGATAAATTTTAATATTTTAATATTATTTAATTAACTTTTTCTTTAAGATTTTTTTAAAGTTTTTAAAAGGGTCTTGTAAATATAGGAGGAGTATTATATTGAGATTGAAGGATGATTATAGTATTGATATCCTTGTTTTGTTGCTCGCGTCAGAGGGTATTAAACGAGGGGAGATAGGACCATGCGATGAGATTGAGAATGGGTTTAATTTAAATTTAAACTTAATGGGGAAGAGCGTGTGGTGAGAACTGAGAATCTTCGGGGGTCAAAAGATTAGCTGATCGGATTGGTTTTAAAGAGTGTGGAGTTTGGCAGAAATGCTGATTTCACGCGGAGATTAGAGTGAAACTGACAATTAAGAGGCCTAATTAAATGAAATTGTTTAGGCGAGGGAGGACACGTTGCAACCCAATTACCCTCGTAAAAGATGTGCTCCTCTCAACTCTCGACTCTGAAGTCCGAAGGCAAAAGCATTAAGAAATAAGAATAGTGACAACATGGCCGTGGGCTCCACCCAGTCATGTAATACAAAACCAAAAAGACAACGAATTTCTGGGAATTTGTACCCTTCGGCTTCCATTGCCATTGGAATTGGAAGGATGTTTTAACTTTTCCGAGTTTGCCGACCTCCACGTGCCTCTCTCGTGATGTAATCACCCTCCTCTCTATAACTCCTCGACACCTGTCCTGTTTTTTATTTATTATCGTTACTAATTTCATAGTTTTTTTCTACAAAAAATCACAGGGGTTGTTTGGTTGTCAGCTTCTAAGATTTATTTACCATCACTATAAATAACTTCTATTAAGTATTTGAATGTAGTTTAAAAAATAAGTTGATGCTCACTAAAAATAGCATCAAATTGTAAAGTTTATTGGATCAGCTTAGAGCCCGTTTAGCTATAATTTATAAAAAGTAACTTATTTGACTTATATGGCTTTTGATAAATAACTTATAAGAAGTTAATTGTGTTTGGATTGAAGGTAAAAAAGTAATTTATTGGAAGTAGAAGAAGTTACTTGTGTTTGGATTGGGAGTAAAAAAATTGACTTAAGAGAAAGAAAAGTGACTTCTTTTGATAAGTTACTTTTTTTTTACTTATCAAAAAAAGTAACTTATTGATATAAATTACTTTTGAACAAAAGCCCATGCCAAACACACAATATCTTATAAGTAGCTTTTTTTTTTTCCTTCAACGCTTCTCACCACCCACTAATGCTATGGGCAAACAGGCTCTTATTGTGTCAGATAGCGGCAAGAAAGGGGAAAGAGAGAAGGGACAAAAAGATTATTTGGTTGAATTTTCTACAAAGTCAGTATATCGACTGTCTCAAAAAATTTTAAACTGATTGTCATTAGTCTCCAAATAATTCATGGGTACTTCCCAATTTTTCTTATATATTATTTCCGTCTTTATCTTTAGTTGAGTCACAAATTATGACCATACAATTATATTTATGAAATTATGATTTTTGGAGAGAATTTTCACCCAATTTTGAAAATTCATATCTAATTGTATAAATATCCAATTGAGGTGATTCCAAGTATTCCTTATTAAGTCTAGTTCTAGGGGAAAATACTTCATTGATTCAATTGGAATAAGAAAATCCCCAGTAATTTCATTTTTGAACATTGTTCTAGAAACTAGCGAATAAAAAATTCATATCTCTTAACATATATATATTCAAATCATGTAAATGACATTTCAAATTAAAGCTTGACATGTCTAGTTTTAGATTAGAAAGTTTCATGATTTTTGGACATCATTTTCCTAAATAAACTGACGTACAGTAAGAATGTCGTAAGTCTCATTCTAGAAATTTGCTAAAACTTACTTTGGATATGATTTTTACACTAAAATCCACCATTTTATTCCCTTTATCTTTTCATATACTTAGAAAATTTGGTGAATAAAAATTTAGGATGTTACACATTTCTTACTTATATTTTTTTTTAAAATTCTTTTAAGAATTCATCATAAGTCACTTTTTTACTTATCATTCAAACATATATCATAAAAAAAATAGTCACTTCTGCAAAGTTACATCCAAATACAACAATTTTTGATAGGTAACGTTTTTTTTTTTTTGAAGTTATTTCTAATAAGCCCATAAAAAAATAAGTCACTTAAAATAAACTCAATCCAAACAGACCTTTAAGCATCAAGTGGTTGGAATTAATCACACGGTTGGGTAACTAAAAAATAAATTACAACTTGAGAATTACATTTGATATATATATATATATATGCATATTTGTAATTGAGGTTCTTGAACCTGTAATTGCTTCGTTTTAATAATAAGTAAGAAAAATTTAATTGTTATTAATTATCTTCTAGAAGCTAACCGCCATGCATTCTATATATATATATATATATATATATTTAAAAGAGTATCATATGGAAACAAAATGGAGAGAATGGATAGGGAAAAGGATAAACTCATAAACTGAACGTGGAGATAAATGAGTGGGGCGTTTGTTTGCTAAGCAGCACATAACACGTGGTTCCTGGGAGATACAGGCAACGCATTATTAGGTGACAACATTATTGAACGAATCATGGAATGGAATGAGGCTCCCTTTGGCTTTGGGAGTTGTGAGCAGTAGAGAGTGGGCCCATCTCACTTCTCACTCCCTCCCATTTTCTTTTCTTGAAGCTTCCACTGCAGCCTGCAGGCCGCTGCCTATTGCGAATTATTTTATTCCTACTCGTGTTTTTTTTTAATCATTTTCATTAAATCACTCCATCAATCAATATCCAGTCTTCTTTTCCCATCAATCGTGTGGCAATCCCAACCTCTGGCCTGAATGAATCAATTAAATTAGTGGCAAAATCAAACCCCCAGCCCAGCGCACCTTCTTCTCATTGATAGGCTGATAAGTTCAACGTGGGCCACTGTGGCCGTCATGAGCCCCACTCTACGTACCCTCCTCCCTTTTCCACCCTCAAAAATCACTTCTTGCAACTCAACCCACATTATTCCTTCCTTTTTTTTATTTTTTTATGCTCAACCCAAATTATTTTCTTCTCAAGAAAATAGACATTCTCTATCTCCAAAAGAAAAAAAATCTAGAATTATTTGTTTTAAAAGTACATTTAGATTAATTTTTAAGAATAACTTTTAAATAAGTATCTAAAAAGAGTTTTATCTCAACTTACGTAAATTTAAATTTCAAACTTAAATTTAAGGTCTCCAAACGGACCTCAAGGTCCAACTCCATGACAATTATTCACATGACGATGACAGAATGTGTGCATTGCACACAATGTTTATGGAATGCTAATATTTTTATATACCTGAGAAAGGCGATCTTTAGCGCTGCCAAATCATGGAGGTGATGACTAATATTTTTCGTGCAGTAACAAATGTTGATACCAATTAAGAGGAGGACGGAAATGATTTTATAATTTTTGTTTTTTTTGAAATTATGTTCTAGTCTTCCCTTTTCATTTAATAGTGGGTGTTAACTGTTAATGGATCAAGCATCTTCGGCTTTCTGAAAGTTACGTGGACACACAACTGAACCGGCAGTGAGATAAGTTATAACGATGCGGGTATTAATTAAACTGCTTAGAGTTGATTAAGATGTTTACTTAATGTCCCGAAGATAAGCAGGAATATCAATATATATAATGTGCTGTTCAACATTAAGAAGGTTTTCAACTCTTAATGAAAGGGCACAAAAACAACGGAAAGTGGGAGCCATTAGAAAGGACAGCTTCAAGTTCAGCTTGAGATTTATGAACGTCATCATAACAAATATAATAAGAATAGTCGGTAGCTATTCATGGACTGGCAATGGCAACATTATATTGGTGTGCCACCTCGCGTCCTCGTTCTCTGGAGGAGGAGGAAATAGAAATATTCACTCCGGCCCCCCCGCCCCCTTTTTTTTTTCAAAAAACGATGGTCACATTTTCACCATTAAATATTCCAACCAAATTCTCCCTATGGGCAGTGTGCACCATGAAGCATTAAAAATCATTTGAAAAAAATGCTATAATTTATTTTATCAGACGAGCAGTGCCGGCCGTCTGGTCATCTGGATATTCCTTTTCTTTTTGGTTTTTAGATGCACGTGTTCAGCATAAGCATAATGGCGATGAATGAGAATAATTAGTATCTACTATTTAGTAGTATCCACGGTTAACAAGGAACTCGACCCAATGTCATGCCCAAATTCTTGATAATTTGGGCCTGTGAATAAGTGAGTTGGGCCGTGTGACTTATTTTCAATGTATAATGCCCAATAAGCAATGCGTCATGCTGATGCTTTGCTTATTCCTCAACAAGCTTCACTTCCATCCAGTCCCTCAGACTCGCTCTCACAGGCACCAATCAACTACAGCAATTCTCAGGCACGCCATAACTAGGATTTCAGTTGCTTCGTTGAATCAATCAACATGACAAGTCAATTAGCATTTGTTGGTTCTTGTCTTACCAAAATAAAAAAAAGAAGAACTTTTTTGATTCCTGATTGAATCAATTCAGTTATGTCTGATCCGCCGGTAAGGAGTGAGGCGTATGGATGGGTATTTTCAGTGCTTGCATAATAAGGCACTCTAAAATTTGACAGATTGTCCCGTAATGGATTGCTGACCACTGTGCACAGTAAATAACTCACACATCAATTTTCATCTCCAGGCGGCAGTCACCATTCCATATATGATACATATAGCTTCACAAACATTAGAGGTGAGTGACAGCTTCACAGGCACATGTTGGTAAACTTTAAATGCTACAAACAAAAGGCCTGTGAACTGGCATCGCATAGTATATAAGGAAGATTGTGGTGCTAGATTCCGCCACGCGTGTGGCTCGGATTCGTTAGTGATAAAGCAAGCAGCAGCTAATGAAATCAAATCACCATGATGCAATTTATCTAGTCATACTCATTTGTTTGCTCATGGACTTTTAAGTTTCTTGCTCAAAATGCGTCGGATAGGATAATGGTTAAGGCGTGTGTTGAAGGAGGGAGAGTACATGACGGTGAAGCGTACACACGGCCCTTATTAGCTCGCCAGTCTTTGTCTCTCTGTACGGAATACGGACATTTAAGCCACTAACCGCCCCGCGACTCATTCATCGTCAATGTCATTCCCTTGCTTCGTCAATGGCTTCCCACACACTTAAGACTTCGTTTTTAAGCAAACCAATGAGCTGGCAAATGTTCAAGATTATCCCATGACATCTATTATCTAACTCTACATCTATAAAGGAACTGGCTTTGATATCTATGTGCGGTAATAAATAGTCGTGTTATACTTGATAAGGCAAGAACGGGTCTTTCTTTTACCATATGCGGGTGCTGACTCGGTGACTCCCGTCCGTCCTTTTCTTGACGAGTAATAATGAAGAAAAATGGCGTCCATCAGAAAACAAAGTTGCAGTTTTTGGAAGGTTCTGCTCACCGACTCCTTCATTGAGCATGTTGATTTAAACATCCATGGATTATGTGAAAGTGAATAAACTATTCGACTTCGAGATAATGACGGACAATCCGTTAGAATCATGGGTTTGAAAAGCAAAAGTGCCAAGTTTCATTTTAGTATTGTTTTCCAGTAGAGCCTGAAAGGTACTGGTGGGAACAGAAAAGAAGGAGGCGTGTAAAATAGATTCGGATTATACTGTACGTGAAGTAATAAACTATGGCTTTGGGATTGAAAATATACATCAAACTATATCTTTTTGTAGGGGGAAAAAAAGCACGGACAAGAACGAAAATACTGAAATGCACCACTGTAATTCAATTGCAGACAGAGCAGAGGATTCTTGGTTTCTACAAATGTACCCACTCCTGAGAAGATTAATAGGTTGAAGATAAATGATTCGGGTCGGGGATGAAAGAAGTGTGTATGTACAAGATCAAAATCTGTTGCACACAACTGTACTGTTAAAAATCATCAGTGTCTCTATATATGTCCAAACGCAGCCGTGAGCTTCTGGATGTCCCTGGAGAACATATTACAAGTCTGTGAGGGTTCTTCTTGCTGCTTGTTATGGGACAACATGACACCTAAATTATCAGAAACCAGATGAGTCACGGGTAGCATTAAGATTGGGTTTTGAACGTAATCACCCCACTTGGCTTCCTCTGTTTGGTTTTGCAGCACTTGAGTTTGGGCCTCTTTTGCAGAATCTGTCAATCCCCAGAAATGAGGTTGAGATGCATTGTCAGCGTAAGAGGCTGCACAAATATCGTCGCAAGGAACACCAAGATATGAAGTGTTTGGGGGCGAAAGAACATTAGACATGGAATTGGAAGCAGATTCAGAGTTCATATTGAATATTGGTCTTCCTGTTTGGGTGAACCAATGAGAAGGGTTTGAATTGGCAGAGAAGGTATCAGCAGTGGTGGATGCATAATTCATCTGAAGTGGTAAGTTCCCTATCAGCCCTGAAGTGGTGTAGCTCGTGATGAACCCCTCTGGGAGCAATTCTTTGCTGCTACAGCTGGTTGGAAAATTGGTGTTACTAGTGCCATTAATGTACTTGAAACTGGAACAACCTTCCATGATGGGTGTATGGGCTTTTGTGGCATCTGAATTGGGGCTTTCTGATTTGAGGAGTTTCAATTCATTGAGCTCTTTGTCTTTGTCGTCTCCATTTTGAACCTCAGAGAGTGGTTTGTGGGTAACAGGGTCGATGCCCCTCTGCTTCAGTTTCTTCTTTAAGCAAGAATTCCAAAGATTCTTTATTTCATTGTCAGTTCTTCCGGGCAATTGCGCCGCAATTTGAGACCATCTGGCATGCCAGAACTAAATATGATGACTTAAATCCACTTCATGGTAAGATTATGACGAGGAAGAGAGATTACCTATTTCCCAATACAGCATGAAGTTCAATGATAATTTTTTCTTCTTCCTGCGAGAACGTTCCTCTCTTCAAATCTGGCCGCAGGTAATTGATCCATCTCAGCCGACAGCTCTTACCACACCTCTGCAGGCCTGACAGTACACACGCGATGACTCAGCAGAAATGAATAAAGAACTTGCATGTATTAACATAAATTCGAATGGAATTGGAATCTTAATATATACCATACCGGCTTGCTTAGGAACCGAGCTCCAACAGCCATGGCCATACTTGGTAATATGCCTCAAAAGTTTTTCATCCTCTTCAGGGGACCAGAGACCCTTACGAAGCTTCTGCTTATAGCAGCAAGAGTGCCTCGCCATGTTTAGTTATGGAAAGATGCCAATAATTATAAGAGAAACAGAAGCCAGAAGAGAGGTAGGAGGCCCTGTGGGAGAACAAGAAATGGATATGAGGGGGAGAGAGAGAGAGAGAGGTGATTTGAGTGAATGTGAAGTCTAGAAAATGAAGTGGCTGCTCAGCAACAGGGGATTGAACTAATTTAAGAGGCAGGGCTCATGTGAGAGAGAGAAGTCATAGTCAGTGCACGGTGTTTGGCTAGGTGAGAACTGAGAAGTTGGGGCTACTAAACAGTATACTTATGTCTTATTGAAGGCGTGATAACTCATGTCTCTTGCAGAAATTGTGGGTCATTTCATGTCATTTGCAAAATTGCCATGATTTTGTTATTATATATTAAAAAAATACCCACGTATAATCTGAAAATAAATTAACTAAAGCCATGCCTGTAATGTAATCCAGGGCTTCAACTTTGATGCTCGAAACAGTTAACAGAAACGAACAAAGTGATAAAAGCAAGTGTTGAACATTTTAATCCCTTCCGTCTAAGCAAGTTGCAAGCCAAAGTTATCTAATACAGGGTACAGAGAGCTACTCCTACCTTTTAAAATTTAAATAATTAATTA
>JBAGKO010000015.1:2376332-2393574 GCA_037177275.1 Acacia concinna
GTGTAATAACCAGCTGAATTTTGTGAGGTGGCATCAATCAATTATTTTTATCATAAATGACAAAACATTCACGATATCGTTGAATAATGCCCTTTACATCTTGAAAGTGCAATTCTTGCTATATAGAGAACCCTGAAGGATGATCAAGCTCTTCACACTAGTCCTAATTTTTCTAACATGCTAAAATCACTTCTTTTAGGTCCCCTGCATGTATGGTTTTTTTGGGGCGTATTATGCATCTGTGCATATAAAAGTGTCAAATTTTGAGGAAAACCTTATATTATTAAGGGTTTAAGCTGCAACTAATGGAGCATTTTTTAATGTAACTCTTGTGCTTGTCATCGATTTATCTTTTTGTAAACCTTGGTGTATGAGTCTCTAATCCCAATTGGCATTTCAAAATATGATGTATGATTAAAATCAGAGAATGAACGCTCACATTTGGTGGAGTTGAAGCTGCAAATTGAAGAGATGGATCATGTAGTTGGATAAGCTTATAAGGATTCAGATTTACCAAGGAGGTAAATTCTTCTATGATGTTACTTCCTTGCATTTATTTCCCAATTAATTGCCATTGATAGGGTGTACTAAATATGATGTAGAAAACAAGTGAAGTTCATAGTGCTTTGCAGAAAATGCAAAGAGTAATTTTTGGCTTCTTTATTGGAGTATCATTTACACCATTGCCAACCAAAAAACAAAAGTGTAAACTAAGTTTTTGTTTCTATTTGTTGATGCACAATATACTAACAAATATTAGTGTTTTGCAGTTTAATCTCCCTTCTGATCTTCTTCCCTCCACAAAAGGGAGAATATATGCAAGTCATTGTTGGAGTTGCAATGTTTGGAGGATGAACAAAATAGAACTTGTTGTAGTTAGAAACTGTTAGGGACTGCTACATAGGAGAATGAACAAAGAGGATATTTGATTAATCAGAATAATAATCTCCTGCCTGAAAATGAAAGACAGAAGGTTACAATATGTGGAGATAATAAATCCCTCACAACCAAAATGAGCCTGGTGCACACACACTATCAGTCCCCCTCCCAAAAGACTTTCTGTTACATAAAACTTGCCTATTCCCACTACACTTACTGCTAATATAGTCAAAAGAAAAGGATGCCCCTCATGGTCTCCAAAATAGTTGTTACATATTACAATGCTAACATACCTAAAAGCTACCCTACACACACCTAGTTGTCATATGCTTACTCCAAAATAGTGGGAATAAAATAAGTCAACTCTGAAACCTTAAAAAGCATCTTGCCCTTATGGTTGCATCTTCCTCCTATGTCTTCAGTTGTAGGTCTCTCTAAATAGGGATCTTTCAAAAACTTATCTGTTACAATCATAAAATGTATAATTAGGCGAAGGCTGAGCAAATTTGAATTTGCGGCCATATTGACTTATCTATTGAACATAAGACTATTTTATCATATATTTTCAAAGCATGGCAACATAAAATCCCAATGGATTCAAAATGCCTACAACTGCACCATATAGAATTATCCTTTGAATCAAATGTCAATGTCCACTTTTTGTCTTCATTAACCATGGTTCTAGTATAAGTGAATAATGGACCTTTCTCATCTCGAGAGGAAATACATACAGCGAAGAAGAGATCCAATTACTTTTAGAATAATTCTAACACCGAACCGATGTAAATCTCATCAACTTGTCTTAATATTGGCGAACTTTGGACCATCAATTGTGGTTTTTTCTCCCTTTCTCCATACTCACATTTCATCTCATTATATCTCTTATCTGCAACAACCCGTTCAAGACTTTTGAAGAATTCATCAATATTAATACTCGGGTTTGTAATACTCTTAATATATGCATTAACACTTTCACTTATTTGTGTACTGCGCATACCAAGAGTAATATAGTACTTCATATAACACCACGCCCATTTCTCTTTGATCTCATATATAGACTTCAACCATGAGTTGCCCTTTAAATTGAATGATAATATTAGGGAGGCCCATGCTTCTTCAAATTGTGATTCATCTTCAATAGCAAACATACACTTCGTGAAATCACACAAACAATGTGAACCACCCTTCATCTTATTCCCTAGATGTTTTATTCCATTTTGCTCAATATGCCATGTGCATAATGCATGCTTGACTTTTGGAATAACCTCACACAATGCTCTTGCCATCGCTTGATCTTGGTAAGTAAAAACCGTTGCAGGTCTCTTTTTCTTGTTTGCCTTCAAGAAAGTTTCTAGCAACCACTTGAATGATTTTGTGGTTTCATCATATAATAAAGTTGCACCAAAAATCACAATTCCTCTGTGATGATTCAGTCCTGAAAATATGGCAAGAGGCCTATGATTACCATTTGTGCACTATGTGGTGTCCTATGAAATTACATCCCCAAAATAAGCATAATCTACAATCATATGAGCATCGGCCCAAAAAATATTGGTGATTTGATTTTCCATGTCAAGTTGGTATGCATGATAAAATGAAGGGTTCTCAGTAATTTGTTCTCCAACATAATTCAGTAACCATCCAACTTCCCCATCTCTCATGCTTCTTCATCGTTTAGCTTTCAAATAATTTTTCATATCACCTTTAGTGAAGCCAAGATTAGCTTGTCCACCTGCTTGCTTACTCATAAGGTCAAAAGTCGCCTTCTACTTTAGGCCAGCATCCTTAGCCAAATCAATTTCATCTGCTTATGCATCACATATTTTCCGCTGAGACCTCATCATATGCACTGTTTCTTGGAGATGTAATGGATGGTTATGCTCTTCTATAAAGCTAGTGATCTTGTATTTGCCTTTCACTAAATTAACTGTCATTCCAACTTTACATTCAATTCTAGTCTCTGGACGATGGTTTGTGGCCGGTGTGTACCTTTTATCTGGTCTTCATTTACCCTCCTTTGAACACACATATCTATAAGAAACAATTGTCTTCTTATCTTTCTTACTCTTTGTCGCTCCATTTTTCCTTGCACTAAAACCTACTTTACAAGTATATTCATTTCAAAATCTCCATGCTTCCTCTAAACCATCAAATTCTTTTCCCAATCTAAGAGTCAAATCAGCTTCCATAGATTGAAACCTGCAAAATAAGGCCATGCAACACACATAACATAAACTTATGTGAAAAAATAAATTCAAGCAATAAACTTGAGCCAAAAAAAAACAGCAACACTAAACTAATTTTTTTTAACAACAGACAAAGGCTAACTTCACTTGGAAAATCAACCTACTACATATCCTCTTTCCTACTTGTACATTTAAACTCACAAGACAAAACAGATTTTAGAAAATGGAAGAATAAATAATTTTTCATCTCTCAATTTTTTTAGTCCTTACATCCTCAACATAGATAGAATCTTGATGTGTTTAGCTCATCAATATATCTTTCTCCAAAAGACTTACAATACGAAGGAATTTTTGCATTGATTAAATATATAGTTGAATACACCTCAAAATATTTTTTGAGTTCATACAGTTTTTTTATGGAATTACAAGACAACCTTAAAGCTTGGCAGTCAAAATTTGATTCAACAGCTACATTTGAACACAAATGTTTGGGGGTATGCAGCATGAGGATCGTATGTAGAGGATGATGAATGCACACAGTGGGCGATTTTAGGAAAACCTTCTACTGAATCTTGATGTGACGATTTGAGGATGATGAATGCACACATTTGACGATTTGATGATTCAGTTAGTTTAGAGATTACCTACACAAAACTGACTTTATATAGTTACATATATAGTTTAATGCATGCAAAAACCCTGATGTGCTTAGCTTCGTCAATAGAATCCTGATGCATTGGTTATTTCACTTTTGCTTTTGTACAGTTTATTCTAAAAAAAAGGAAGAAACCCCATATTTGACTTCACAAAATACAACGTACACACAAGCAACAAAAGGAAGAGCAATATATAGACAAATTAAAACTCTTTTGCAATGTAAACAAGAGCAATAGAGTATGGTTTTTTTTTTTATGAACTAAAATAAACGAAGCTTTCACTTTAAATGTAGACAAGCTTGCATCTCAATAATCTTTATAATGGAGATTTTTGTGATATTAGATATGAAAATAGACAAAAGATGTAATCTTTTTATGAAAAATTTATTTCATTTGACCTTACCTTACCTCTGTGTTTCCTGCCAAACAGAGGAAGGACATGCAAACATTTGAGGAAGGTGAAATATTTAAGAGTGGCTGGAAATGGCTTTTATAAAATATAAAATGGATTGCCATGATCTACTCACATAAACGGCTAGGATGGGCTAATGAGAGATTATGAGAAGCTAGGACAATGAGGGGATCTCCTTCCGTCCCCAGGCAATTGCATACATTAGATTGAAAGCTAAAGGTGTAAATATGTCTTGAAAGTATTTTTGAAGTTTCAATTTAGTTTTGGAAGTTTTTTGGGCTCAATTCAACCCTGAAAGTTTTAGAAATGGACAATTTTTCCCTTATCGTTAGTTGACCAAATATATTAAGCTAACAGTCCATAAGTCATCCACTGTATTTTTGCTAATGTAAAAATTTGTCTCAGAAATTTTAAATCTAACTTTTAAAAAAGATGAATTTTAAATCTGAGACAAATTTTTACCTTAACAAAAATAAATTAGATGACATGCGAATTGTCAATTCAATATATTTAGTCAACTAACAGGAAAAATTAACGGATTTAATACTTCCATGACAAAATGTCATTTTAACAAAAATAAAGTGGATGACCTGTGGACTGTCAACTTAACATATTTGGTCAACTAATGGTCATGACAAAATTTCCCACTTTTGAAACTTCCAAGGTTGAATTAAGCCAAAAAGAAAAAACTGTCAAGATTAGATTGAGACTTCGAAGATACTTCTAAGGTAGGTTTACAACTTTACCCTAGATTGAAGTGTATAAACTTGCTGGTAAAAAGGTTGATGGGTTAGGGTGTGTTTGGATGTCAACTTATTCAGCTTATTTGGCTTCACATCAATAATTTAAGTAACTTATCATGAGATAAGTGTTTGAATGGCAAAAAAAAAAAAAAAACTATGTAGCTTTTGGAGCATCAAAAGCATCAAAACATGAAGCTCAAATTTGGATCTCTTGTGGCAGCAAGAAAGGGGGAGGAGAGAGAGAAGGGACAAAAGGGTTATTTGATTGAATTTTTTATAGAGTTTGTATATCGATTGTTTCAGAAAATTCCAAACTGATTGTCATTAATCTTCAAATAATTTATGGATACTCCCCAATTTTTCTTATACATTATTTTCATCTTTATACTTGGTTGGGCCACAAATTACAACTATATCATTATATTTTTGAAATTCGGATTTATAGACAAAATTTTCACTCAACTTTGAAAATTCATATATAATTGTAAAAATATCCAACTGAGATTATTCTAAAGTTCAAGTGTTTCTTATTAAGTCTAGTTTTAGGGGGGAAATACTTCATTGGTTTAATTGGAATCAGAAAATTTTCAATAACTTCATTTTTTAACACAGCTCCAGAAATTGGTGAATTTCATTGGGCAAACTTAAAAATTCATATATCTTAATATATATATCCAAATCATATAAATAACATATTAAATTAAAGCTTGACATGTCTAGTTTTAAACCGGAAAGTTTTATGAATTTCGGACATCATTTGTCTAGGATAAACTGACGTATAATAGGATTACTGTCAGTTTCATTCTAGAAATTAACCAAAACATACTTTGGCTATGATTCTTACACAAAAATCCACCATTTTATTCCTCTTATCTTGTCATATACTTAGAGAATTTGGTGAATAAAAATTTGAGATGTTATACATCTCTTACTTATTTTTAAACAAAAAAATTCTTTTAAAAATTTCATCATAAGTTACTTTTCTACTTATCATTCAAACATATTTTATTAAAAGAAAAAATCACTTCTATGTAGTCACATTCAAACACAACAACTTCTGATAAGTCATTTCTTCTTTTTTAAACTACTTCTAATAAGCCCATAAAAAAAAAATTACTTAAAATAAGCTACATCCAAACAAACCCGGCAGTTAAGTTGTTAAGTGTACTGGTCTAGTTGAAGCATAAGTGTAACGGTTTAGTTGAAGCACGTGTTAAGACCTTTGGTCTATATGTACAGTTGTACACATCAGTCAATTGCAATGAATTAAGGCTTGAAGCACGAACTTACTCTTGCTTTGCTCCGGCTTCAATTAGAATCGACAGCAAACAGGCGATATTTGGTGTCATCAATTGTCATTTTAGTTGCTCGACCTGGAGTCAAGTAAAAGGTTCTTTGCGTGTTTCTAGTGGTTGCAGTTTCAATTTAGGCCTATTAATACCAGTGGGCCTGTTTTGTGACGGTCACGTAAGACCAGTACGGCTCGGTAGTGGGTTGGGTGTGGTAGAGTGAATTCAAACTCTTCTCATGTATTTTAAAAAGTAAAACATCAAAGGAATTATTAGTTTCTTGCAATGTGACAAATTTAAATTTGAATTCCTAACAGTAAAGGCCCCCACCTTTATTGTCTATGCATGTGCTTAGCCACAAAAAGTAAAACAAAAGGTAGTTGCTAAATATGTGGTATTTTGCAAAATCCCTTTATTAATTGGTTAAAATATTTCTCATTCTGTCTTAAAAAATTACTTTTTGTGAAACTGAATTTCTTGATGATTAAACTTTTTAAAATTTTTGTGCGCGGTGATAAAATTATCGTGCTAAACTGGGAGGAAAAAAACAGAATATAAACAGTATGAGAAAAGGGTATTTCGGTGTCTTTAGAGAAAACATTAAGTTATGAAGATAGTGCCTATCTAGAATTTGTTAGTGCAAGATTGATGAAGCAATGAAGGAGCAAAAATGTTACTCATATAATTAGATTTTTTATTGGACGGAAACATATTGGAATTTAAGATGCTTAATTTATTTGTTTGTTTGATACTCGAACACCATCAGAATCAGTCAGGTATGGAAATGGAAGAAAGGGAAGGGGAGGAAAGTTTTCAAAGGAGTTTAATTTAAAAGCGCTATAGATATGTAGTTAAAAACTAGGAATTAATTTTTCCTACTCTTTAATTTCACACATTCTTTGTATTAAAATTGTATAAACTTATATCTTTATTCCTTTTACTCTCACCTCCTTTTGTACCAAGGCAACGTAAAAGTTCATTAAAAGAAGCAATCGAGTTTCCCCAGGAAAAAGGGTGGGAAAAAAGAAGGAAGCTGTCATGGTACGGTGATACTAGATATGAACTGTTTGATGAATATAATGTACGAACAAATCATTGCTTGCTGCTAGCTCCTACACCTTGTGTTTGTGTTCGTGTCACTAATAAAAGAAACTTGAAAGAGCTCAATCATTCTATTAATTAAGATTATTACTATTTGTTCGCCGGCACACAGCTGATCTGACTGCTTTATTCTGACGAGACGACTCAGCAGCAAGCTCAAACTCCATTCATTTTTAAAACGTTGCACCGAAAGCGTCTGCATCAACATTTCACTTTGAACCCTGCATAGCACAAGTACTAGGGGTAAGCATAAAAGTCATCAGCCGTAGAATAATACATCATAACAATGGGAAAAGAACTGACAAATTAACACACACACACAAAAGACCGTAGTGAGCTCACGAACAATGGGATGACAGCTATTTACTCGTTATCGGTTCACTGTGGTTTTAATCATGCCACGAGAATTATATACATACACTGCCATCATGTTTTGAAACTTGTGAGTTCTAAAATGAAGTAAAGGGTAGTGGGGAAGGAACAAACCTGAGGAACTTTTGGCATAGCTGCAGAAACAAGCTGTGCGTTAAGATCAGAGTTGTGATGATCAAAAGTGGATAGGTGGGAAGAGAGATAGGGTTGGATAGGCTTGGGAGGCATGGAAGCGAGAGGTGATTGTTGGGACATTGGGAATTGAATATTGGGAAGCACTTGATTGGGGAAAGCTGCAGCTGCAGGAATCATTTGTGGAACAAGAAACTGGTGAGGGAGGCTGCAAGGGATTCCTATGCCTAACATCGACATCATTAGAGGCATACAAACCCCACTTCCCATTGACAATACCTGCACGTATACATACATTTACGTATTAGGTGTCTTACTTAATTAACCCTTACTTGTATATACTTAACACACCCAGATCTAATATCACGCTCCTTATTAAGCAGTTTCAGTAGTGCAATATACTTTGTCTTTACCTGCAGCTGAAGCTTGAGAGTCTTCAGATAATCGATGGCATCGTCCAGCATTGAAGCCTTGTCCTCCTAATTAATTATCATCCATACAAACAAACAACTCTAATCAAGTACTAGAATTAAACTGACGACAAATGTCTTCATTAATTATCACAAAAATTCTACATATACTATAATATCTGGTTTCTTTCTTTTTCTTTTTCTTTTGCCATCGTATAATGTTTGGTTTTTATACATTAATTGTTTAATGTTTACACCACGAGTAAGGGTTCGAATTTAATCTGTTCTTTTCTATTTGAGGCGAAAACTATATACCTTATTGCAATTTGGTATTAGTTGTTTCAATGCGCGCATCCTCTTGTTAATCTTATCTCGTCGCTTCTGCCAAAATCCAAAACAACCAATTACGATCAATAATTAATAATGACACATCAATAAGACTATCTTACAAATAAATGTATTTCCTTCCTCACCCTCTCCGATAAATTATGCGTCTGCGTGTTCCTGATTCTCTTGCCTCTTGAACCATCTTGAGCCGGCGTTTCCTTAGGCGTCGTATCTTCTGTTTCTTCATCATTCTGCACAAGGATAGCCAGGTTAGCTCAGAATCAAGGAAACCAAACCATGTCGAAGAAGGGTGAGTGTAATCCAGCTAGGGTTCCAGAATACCACTTACATCGCTTGTATAGGTTGAGTCGTCGGTGTCCTCGTGTTTCCTACTGCGGAGAGTAGGGTCACTCGAGGCTCCAAGCGAGAACAAAGAAGAAGATGCTACCAATGGTGCACTAGAAAACTCAGCAGCTGTTTTTCCTTTTCTACTGTGTGTTTGATGATGATATTGACCATGTGATCCCCGACTCTCGAGGGTCCTATCGCATCCAACAGCTTCGGACTGTTCATCAGGGATTGTATCCTGCTCCTTTCTTTCACCAAAGGGTGTTGTTGAGTTTGCTTTATTGGAAGCAAAAGCTGTTTGGCCTGGTAGAACTCCTTTGAGACTACGCGATCCCTTGGCCGAGTGAATCACAATGGAATGATCAATAGCTTTGCTACTACCACCATCAGTTAGTTTGATCTCCTCCACTCTAGCTGAAACGCCAATGTTTGGGTGCCGACTTGCACTGTTTCCCTGATAACTAGATTTTAAAAGCAATGCAGGTCTCAAGAAGTTGGAGAAATTAATCTTTTCAGCCCTTTCATCAGATCCCAAGCCATGCTTCTGGGTCTGCAAGGAAGTTGAGCATAACTGATGAGTATTCCCCCCAGTAGGCTTGGAATCAGATTCTCTTTCTGCTCTCAAATTGGATGATTCATCCCCAGGCTTATTGCTAAATTTATTGCTTCCGGTGCATTTCGAATGAGACGGATAGGAACATGGGTCGTTGGTTTGTCGGGAATTTTGATGAGAAGAGTCGAAAAGCGAGTATAAGGTGTTTAACCGTGCTCGTTTTCCGATGCAGTGATCTTCGTCGTAAGCCTCATGTGAGGGATTCACGGAATAACCAAAGCAAGATGGTCTCTTCATTGTTCTTCTCGACGACCCTCCTTGCACCAGGATTTGACCGTTTTGCCAAACAAGCTCAACAAAATCATCGCCGCACCTGCAATTCATCATTCATATATATTCGGATCCATCACTATATTCCAGCTGCTAACTTTAAATGTAATTTACTTAACTGGGGGAAAAAAGATCGGACATATGAAAATTTAAGGAGATCGAGAATAACAGTGACCTACGTGGAAGCAAGATGGGAGGAACTGCCTGCGATTGCTGGGCGCATGGACTCAATCGGCCTCTCTGCCGTTCGATAAGTGAAGTTCCAGAAGAGTAGATCGAACAACAACGGAGACGACGGAAGACGCTCGAACCGATAGCTATGGCATGTAGCTGCTTTCTGCCACCTGTGTTGTGTTCTGTTTCTGGTAGACACCCGACGTACGCACTTTATATATGTATTATCGTGACTAGCCTTCTTCTACTAACTGGTTGCTCTCAAACTCCCTCTTCTCCGCTTCTTGAAATTCTATGAGATTGATCGGAAAAAAAAAGAAAAAGAAAAGGCTATGAGATTGCACGTAGACCCAAATTAGCAGAGATGGAAAAAGCACTTGAAGGGAGAAAAAACAGAGTTTCCAGATCGGTGTACACAGAGAGAAAAATGTTAGGTTCCCCGCGATGAGGGGTGGCAACTAGAATGCAAGAAATTAATAACAAAAGATGTGGTTCTCAGACGATAATTTGGAAGCCAAATGTATCCCAATTTAATTCCTAGTACACGCGAAGGTGTCCACAAAACTCATGCAGTTTGTATCTGTCAGATTATGAGAGGTACGTACCAAAGAAATGGGGTTGGACTAAAATGGGGACCAGTGGACCACCTCATTTTTCTTCCGATGACTTGATGAAAAGAAAATAAGAAATATGAAATATCTTTTCTCGGGCTCGGGCAGCAGGCAGAAAGCGAGTGTCATATATTATTATGAGTATACGAAATAGCGGGCAATTGGAGTTTATTCAAAGATAAGGATAAGATCTGAGGGGTTGATCGTCATTATCAATCCGGGGGGGGGGTGTGGTAAGGTAAAAACAGAGGTAAGGCTGAGAGAGAATTAGAATCCGGGGAGGGTGGGGCCCGCGTGGTTTTCAAAAGAGGACCCTCAAAGGGCAGTATGATTGGGGGATTGGAGGGGGGGAGGGTACGGAGCCACACCCTTTACGTGAGGGATCACATCGCAGTTTCATTGAATTTGCGAGTGGTCGACCCAGTTCACGTGATGTTCACGCGGCCTTCACGTGCACCAGCTTTTTGTTGTCTGTACTTTTGAATTTTTAAGACGATCTGGACCCTTCAATTCTCTAAAATGATCCACGAAGCTCAAAATTCTTCTCTTGATGTTGACCCTTTTCCTCCCCCAATTCCCCTTTTCTGTGATCCAAAATGTATCCACGACCCTCACTTCCTATTTCTCCTCATTTTTATTTGGATTCATCTACGCCTCACTTCACTTCACAACGTAACCTACCTCTTTTGTTCAACAAAAACGTGGTTACATGATGTTGTGTGACCAATCCTGCCCACTGTTTACACTCTATCTTCACAAATATAACTTTATTTTCACATCATTTGTACTTTATTTTCACATCATTTAGTTCTAGTTATGGTGTAAATTATATTGAACCAACTCACTTCATTTGTACTTTATTTTTATCTTATTGGACAAATTATTTACATATATATGTATTCTTAAGAATTATTTCCTTTGATCCTTTCTCATCATGCCTATCTTTTTTTTTTTTATCAAAAATAAAACTAATGGGCAATATATCTTAGCATTGGGGTATTACTTACAAAAGAAGCAATAGAGGAAAAAAAAAAAAACTCAAACAAGCACAATTATATTAAAGGGGGAAAATAATTGATGGTAAGAGTATTTTAAATAGTCATTGTATCAAGTTGATCATAATTCCGTGCTGCCAAGGGGCAAAGATGATGGTGTAACACATGATTATAAGAAATTGAACTGCTAAGGAAACGCCTCGAGGCCTGCGTCAATTTCGATCTTCTCCTACTAGTTCATAACCAGCAAAGTTCAATGGAAATCACATCAAATTAACATACGTACCCTCATTATTTAAACACACACCAATAACGTGCTTCAACTGCAGCAGCTTGCTCTTTCACAACTGCGGTCAAATAATAATTAATTTAGTTGTACAGAAATAATAATTCTTACTTCCATCTACTATAATAGCTTTCAATATTGTGAGGAAATGACAGTTTAAAAAAACTCAGAGAAGAATAATAAAAGTTACCAAACCCAATTACAATGTAAATTAATTGATGACGATGCCAGACAACTAATAAGGTTTGATAATGCAGCCTAAATTAATGAGAGGCTATGCTCACACTAGCTAGATGCAGGATTCTGTGCTGTTGTTCATACAGTCAGTGCGTGCAGCATATATAATGTTAAGCTGTAGTATGGTGAAATGTATTGGTTGCCATCCAAGAATCAAGTGACACAGATGAAATCATGAAATAACAGAGAAAATTTTGGATCAGCACATACATACGACTTGTATGTTGTTGCCATTAATATAGAAACAAAACTTGCCTCCTGAATCCGGTCGCCAATTTCCTCATAGCACCATTCATCAGTTGGATATCCACTAATTCCCTCTCGAGATGAGATGATTGAAGCTAATGGGCTTGTGATATTCCTGTTATACAAGATTAAATAGGCATTTGACCATCCTAAGAGTTTGAATGCCTAAAGATATTTGACATCGCCTTTCGGCTGTTGGGAATCTCTCGTTACTGACATGTTAGTAAACATACATATATGTTGCTCCTAGAAAATAGTTATCAAGTCTCTATATATGTGGCTTAACCCATATATTCCCTCTACCCAAAGGGAAAGAAAGAAAGAACAAGAAAAGGAACGTAACCAAACTCCTGACACATTCTTTAAGCATAAAAAAGAGACAGTCTATCGTTCGGTAGTCATAGCCGCATCATGAACAATCATTATATAGCTTAAACGTATGTGAAGAGTTAGAGACTTAATTATTCATTCACATATAGCTGGTCCCGAGCTAAAGTGAACACGAAGTAAATTTATGTCTCATTTATCAGTGTCTCCAGCTGGCCAGTCCCACACTTGCAGCATTGTAAGGATCACTATAAACTACGCAGCACCCTATGCTCAATCCCATATGTGCCCGCCCAAGAGTTCGGAGCAAATTATTTGTAGTGGTCAGACGATTATTCACAAATACCCACGCTGTAAGAGTCAAATTACCGATCTATACTACAGGTCAACCCAAAAAAAAAATACAAATACTGATCTACACTCAGTTCGATTTTCATAGGAGACACACCTCACAGGGAGAGCAGAAATTTCACACACAGCCAAAAGAAATTTATGAGTGCATTGAGGGGGAGAGACATGGAATGAAATTGCGCCCCCATAGAAAAAGTACTAGGAAGTTTCTTTTTGTGATCATGCGACAAATTAAACCATCCGATATCTTCTTAACTAATTCAAAACCTAAAACAACCGATTATCATTCAAATGATTTTTTCCCCCACGTTTAATAACTTTGGGAATATATTGCCATATTAGGTATATGGGCTTGGGCCCCCCGTGGGCGGACCCGATAAAGTCCAGCATTGTCATGTAGTATGAACGACACACGAAGTTTGCTGCCACTTGTTAATCCTTGCTACATTGCTTACAATCGAGAGAGAATGTAAAGCGCACATTGATGCATTAAGAAACAAATGGAATCCGGACGGATGATGTTTCAGCCTGAGTTTGCAAAGGATAGGCCAAAATTTTGGGAAAAATCAATTAGAATAGCTGCATATGAACATTTCAAGTTAACATGGAGAGAAGTTTACTACCTTCAAAGCTTGTTTCTAGCTTCTCTCTCTTCTGATTTATTGAGAATTGTCGCCTTCTCTCTGAAGCAGAATTCAAGAAGGATTAACAAGTTATATTACATTTTAAGCATATCAGTCTTATTAATATACGTACCTGCTTGAATCTGGGAACAGACATTATGCAGCCGATGGCGCACATCTTCAGCAACAGAAATCAGAATATTAGAATTTCCTACTTCTTACTGACTATAACTTTCCCTAAGTTATCCTTACACGGCTTCTTCATTTGATTGAAGAGTTTGCTTCTCGGCAATTTCTCTCTTGAAATCTACAATGACACATGAAAATAATTAGAAAGTGGCTCTAACTTGAAGGAACTCAAAAGAGGCAGCCAATTTAGTCATCAAATGCATGATGTTAGCAAAGCATAAGACTTTCTTGTGAAGAGCGTGCTGCTACATATTCCCTGCTACTATAGACATGACAATTATATATGATGTGTCTGTTCCATCATCCATCTCAACAGCCAACTCATTAGTCCACTGCCATCAACGTTGAACTATTCTGTCAAAGACTGTTGAAAATATAAAATCGGACAAGTGTAGCAAACTAGAGGGACCAGTGGATACATTCAGTAATTCTAATATGAGCTGTAACCGCTAACCAGTCTTTACATAGAGTGATATATACATCTAAGTTCAGACTTCGGAGGTTATAATGGACTAAACACGCTGCATGCATAACATCAATAGAAGTCATCGATATAGTGTATATAATGGAAATTTTCCTTTAAATCACGAAGATAGCCTCATTCTCATTACTCCTCATGACTAATACCAGATTTAGCAAGAGAAACGAAAAGGAATGTGGAGAGAAATTGCTTTTGAATTCATTGATTGAAAGAATGAATACAACACTCAATTTATGTTACGTACATAACCCAAAACTGAAAGGTGCAAAAATATTGTACAATCCTATCTAACAGAATAATACAGCTGTAAAAGACTAAGTTATGTGTAACTAACTACAATAACTAAAGTACGGTAAAATGTAACTCTAACTATAGTACAATCATGTCACATCAGTAGCTAATTAACTTTGTTACCCCCCACAAGTTGGCGAATATATGTTGATCATGTCAACCTTGGAAATAAGATCATGAAAAGGCTAAGGATCAAGAAGCTTGGTAAACACATTTACAAGCTAATGAGAACTTCGGACAGGGAGAAGCTTGATTATGCCAGCTTGAACCTTTTTCTCTAACAAAATAGCAATTAATTTCAAGGTGTTTGGTACGTTCATGAAAAGTAGGATTAGAAGCAATATGCATGGCTGATTGATTGTCACAATAAAGGATGGTGGGAAAAGAGTGATGAATTTGAAGATCATGAAGAAGACATAATAACCATTGTATTTCACAAGCAACACAACCCATGGCATGATATTCAGCTTTCGATGAAAAGAGAGAAACAATGGTTTGTTTCTTGAAACGCTAAGAAACCAGAGACTAACCCAAGAAAATGCAATATCTAGAGAGAGAACGATGTGTATTAAGACTCCGGCCCAGTTAGAATCACCGAAAACAGTAAGCTTGAGAGTTGAAGTAGCAAAAAAGAAAAGACCCTTTCTATGACAACTCTTGAGATAACATAAAACCTCAAGCACTGCTATGTGATGAGTAATAGTATGACCCTGGATAAATTGGCACAATTGCTGAACCGTATATGATAAATTCAGTCTAGTGGCTATCAAATACAAAAGGCGACCTACAAGTCGACGATAAGAAGCTATACCCATGAAAATAGTGGCATCATCCTGAGAAAGTCGTGTCTTTCCAGCCATAGGAGTGGAATATGGCTTACAACCTAACTAACCCACATAAGCCAAAATATCAAGAGCAAATTTTCTCTAGTTTAAGGAAATACCAGATGCAGAACAAGCTACTTCAAGACCAAGAAAGAACTTGAGTTTACCAATATCATTGATTTTGAAAGAATCATCAAGAAAATGCATAATGCGAGTAATTTCTGCAAAATTATTGCCAGTAAGAACAATATCATCAACACAAACCAATAAAACAATAAAAGAGTCACCATCTTGATGAGTAAACAATGAATAATCTGATTTGGATTGAACATAGCCACAAGACTGTAAAATAGAAGATAATTTTGCAAACCATTGACGAGATGCCTGCTTTAAGCCATATAATGATTTCTGGAGTTTGCAAACAAGATGGGGATTATCAGTAGTGAACCCCGGTGGTAGACTCATAAATTTCCTCCTTAAGGTCACCATGTAAGAAGGCATATTATTGACATCAAGTTGCTTAAGATGGCAGTGAGAAGTAGCAGCAACTGTAAGCAATAAATGAATAGTGGTCATCTTGGCAATCGGAGAAAAAGTGTCAAAATAGTCCACCCCTTCAATTTGAGTATAGCCCTTCGCTACTAATCGGGCTTTGTACCTCTCAAGAGTACCATCAGCATGGAACTTGGTTTTGAAAACCCACTTACAACCATTAGGAGATTTATATTTAGGTAACTCAATCAAAGTCCAAGTTTGATTCTATTTTAAAGCATGAATTTCATATTGCATAGCCTGCTACCACTTAGGGAAGTTGATGGCTTTTCAGTATGATTTGGTTCAATAGGAATGGTAATGGAACATACAAAATGTTTATAAAGTGAGGAAAGATGGTCATATGACAAAATAGATGAAAGAGGGTATTTGTAGGTTGAAGAAATGGAAACTGATGAGTTTGAAAACAACAGAGAACAGTGATAGTCACCAAGATAGGATGGCTGCTTGTGCACTCTGGTGGAACGCCAAAGGGAGGTAGAAGGAGGAGAATAAAAAGAATCATGAGACAAAAGGGAAATAGAATTAGAAGGAATATCAGAAGGAGGTGAAACATGAGGAAGAAAAGGATCAGGAAGATTTGAAGAAGGAGAAAACTGTGGTAAAGGAAGGAAAGAGGTGGGAGAATCAAAGGGGACATCAAAAGGAAAAATTGACTCATAAAAGATAACATGGCAAGAAATAAAAATATTGTTAGTGGAAAGATCTAATAAAATGTGGCCTTTGGTACTAGATTGGAATCCAAGAAAAACACATTTATGTGCCCTAACTTCAAACTTAGTATGATGATTTGAAGATGTACATGCATAGCAAAGGGAACCAAACACCTTTAAAGAAGTATAATCAAGCAATTAATTAACAAGCAACTGATATGAGGATTTATGTGCCAAAACAGGAGTTGGTAACCGTTTGATAATGAAAACAGCATGGGAAGTATCATAAGACTAGTATGCAATGGGAAGATGGGAATGAAACAACAAAGCCCTGGCCACATTTAATATTGTAAGAACAAGCGAATCACCTAAGAGGGGGGTGAATTGGGTATATAAAAATTCTTTTTGAAACTCAAGAACTCAAGAGCTTATACTCATTCGGTTAAACTCACGGCCTACATCCAGTTCTCAGATACCATTGAGTTCTACTACTCCCCAAGATTTCAATGGGCTCTTGGCACCTCAGTATAGACTTGATTGACTCTTTAAGAATCACTCCCCTTATAAGATACAATCTAAGTCCCCACTCAAAGTATCCCCAACTTTGAGTATCTCACGAAAGATTTGTGAAATACAATAAATACTCTCTCAAAAGAATTTAATG
>JBAGKO010000015.1:2401062-2415775 GCA_037177275.1 Acacia concinna
AAAATTTAAGGAAAATTTAAAAAAAAAGACAAGTGAAATAGGAAAATCCCAATTCAGTACAACGAAATCAAAAAAATCCTAAATCAGTATTTTTTTACTTTTTTGGGTAATTACGAAAATGCCATTAAATTTTTCACAACACCAGTATCGTAATTCACAATACGAATATCTAAATTAATAATATCAGCACAAACAACTCATATGTAGTACCTACTGTTGTTAATTTAGATATTCGTATTGTGAATTACGATACTAGTGTTGTGAAAAATTGAGTGATATTTTCGTAATTACCCAAAAAAAGTACAAAAAGATTGATTTAGGATTTTTCGATTTCGCTATACTGAATTGAGATTTTCTTATTTCACTTTTCTTTTTTTTTTTAGAATTTTTTCAAAATTTTATGTATATTTTTACACATAATAAAATATAATTATATCAGGTGCCCCTTCACTGAAACTTGGTTGTTAAATTTACACCTTAATTAATTATTTATGTTTTTTTATAAAAGTCCATCATTGAAAATTGAAAAGTCAGTGCAGTTGGGGGGCTAGGGTAAAAAAGTCAACAAATGAAAAAGTGGGTGCGACACTATTTTTCCCGCTGTCAGGACCGTGGGCTTGGATTAGGGTATGGGGCCTCTCATAATGGGCTTGTTTGTTTTGAAATATCCCCAAACAAGAAAGTGGGAGAAGGAAGGAGGCAATTGTGGCGGTGCCGCAGTGAAATTGGGGTGTGGTGTGTGAATTAGTGAGTATATTGATCAATCCCAAAGCACAAAAGAGTGACCTACCTCATCACCGTATCTTCCACTCGTGGTTCCAGCAGGTTACTGAGTGGCTAAGAAAAACAAAATCAAAACGTACAAGTCTTCCACCAGACCTGAGGCGAGGCAATCAAATAACTGTTATAATATCATTATCATTTGTTTTTTCAAATATAGAACTTCACGTAATGTTATAAAATCAACGTGGGAGAGTGATAAAAACAAGGATGACGGGGGAGGGAAGCAATGAAAAAGAAGAGAAGAAATTAAACGATTCGGTCTTAACATGGCGAGACATAACATAACTTAGTTGGGGCACTGGAGAAAGTGGAGGATGTGTATTACGCTCTGCACTGCTTGCTAGCTTTTCAACACAGTCCGAACGGCTCTTATCCAAGCAACCTCCTCTCCTCGTGGTAGGGCTAGTGGCCAGTGGGGGACATTTTTGCTTCTTTAATTTCTTTCTTTCCTCCAATTGTACTTTAATATGAAAATGAAATCTCAAATACTATACCATTTCCCCTGTACTCTTTACCTCGAAGCAAACATCCTCTCCTTCACTCTCCTCCTTAAGCCGTGAATGAACCTAGAAACTAACTAAATCCAATACGTGACGTGTTAATGCATACATGCATATATGCATATACACGTGGGAGCTATGTGTTGAGAGGATCGAAGAACAAATGAAGAATATTTATTTACAGCAGCGTGTCTTCTCTCTGTTGGTCTCCTATCTGCTTTTACCAAATGGAGTTGATCGCCTGTCCCCAAAAGCTCCAATATCATCTTCTTCTTTGAAATGTCTTTAATTACTGTATTTTACACTTGTCGAGTTATTCCAGGTTGGAGACTTTTTAACCCACTATGTTAAATATATTAATCGCTCGCGCACAATCAAGTAGAGGAATGGGGAAAAAGATGATGATGATGATTAGGTTTGAGATTATTTTTTTCCCTTAACACTATTCAAAAGGAACACCTGTCTCTCTCGATCGCCGAATTTGGTCTAACGAAAGCAAAGTATATATGCAATAGCAGGGTACTAAAACCAATGAGCCCGTGGAATTAAAGGTCGGTCTCCCATCCCCAAAACACGAGGATTATATTCATTGAACGTTGATACATACAAATTACCGGGTCCGTGCATTAATTTCCTTTTGTCCCCATGAACTTGTCCCCGAATATATATTGACTGCAGTCTCTATTCATTCCCTTGAGGTCTATAGTTTTGTTGCCATCAACATATTGTCTCCTGTTCCCGGCCACTAAATTAAATAAAAATGTTGGGACGCTTCGAATCCAAGTAGTTGAAATGAAACAAAATTATGCTAATTAAGTTGGCAATTAATCAGCTGACAAGTGTGTGGTTGTCGGCTATAATGACAGCACAGGAGCTTCTGCCAAATTTATGGAAGAAAGATCGAAAAAGAAGCCAGATCCAGAGTTGTTGCGCTGTTTATTTAAGGGTCTAAAAGCGGCGGCTTTGCAAGTAAACCGTCTAGTTCCCGCAACACAATGGGCAAAACCTCTAGTTCGTCGTCGTCGTTTAGCAGTAACAGCAACAATCCCGCTTTCTCTACCGCATCTTCTCTGGAACACCTTCCTACAGATCTTAGTCTTGGACTCAGCATTTCACCCACCCCACATCTTCACTCTTGTATTTCAAGGTACGTATATTCAACAATTACAAGCCTAACAATCAACCTCAACCACATCTTACTGGTGATCACTGAAAATCTTGTTTTTTCTGTAATTTTTGGTTCGTTTATTGTCGTAATATATAGGGGGAATTCTTCAGATAAGAGGACGCTGGGAAGCAGTTCACATGAAGTTGAAGCAAATGGTCGCAGCCTTTTTGTAAAGGTGTACATGGAAGGGATTCCAATAGGCAGAAAACTGGATTTATTAGCTCAAGATGGCTACCACGAGCTAATAAGGACACTTGAGCACATGTTTGACACTACCATTGTCTGTTAAGTATCTCTAATGCCAGTTGTACTGTGCTCTCTTCTATTGACCAATATACTGTATATGATACTGCTTATTAACTTGTATTTGCTAGCTTGTCCGGTCAAAATAATAAATTACAAGAATAACATATACATGTCTGACGAGTTACTGCTGTGAACAGTGGGCGCTGAGATGGAAGAATTACTTCAACCAGGGAGATGGCATGTGCTAACGTATGAAGATGAAGAAGGGGACTTGATCATGGTTGGAGATATCCCTTGGGAGTAAGTTATCGATGACTTGGGTTAAGTACACAATCATTTTTACCTGTGGCCGCTAATTAAGTACCTACTAACGAGCATTGTCTGATCTTGTTTCTGAGCGTACAGGATGTTCTTAACCACTGTGAGGAGATTGAGGATCACCAGGGTAGACCCATTCGGGTGTTAAATGCGTGTATTTATATATATATATATCTGTGAGTGTAATAATCGATCGCGTAGGATAAGCATTTTCTTCCTGCTCTTCTGCTGTAATCCCCATTTTCATTTTCATTTTCATCCTGTGATTGTGAATTATGTGTCAGTGATCGCTGATCGCATCATACTATTCAAGTTGTGCAAGTGGGGATAATTTGAACGTTGGGTTAGCACGTTGGCAACGAACAAACAAAAAAAGCAAAAAAGAAAAAAAAAACGAACGTTGGGTTAGTATGAATCTGGCCCAAACCTGAGCCCATCCCATGTTTCGCGCCCCTTCTTTTTTAAATGACAAAGTATAAATCATTCAACATTTGGCCCACGTGCACCTTTTTCTCTTTCATTTTTTCTTTTAATTTTAAAGTTTGTATAACTGTGTGTGTATATCTAAAACCCAATAAATATTTTCAATATCCATATAAAATATAAAATTAAAGACATCGTAATGTTTATAAATTATAAATAAGATGACTCATTTTGACATCATATACAAATTTATGGGGCTAGCAAGCAAGCTAGTTAATCTCGATATATCTCCAAATACTGCATGGGTGTGTGTTTGAACATGCTAAAATAATCCATAAAAAATTTATAAGAGAAAATGTCAGGAGAAAATTTTTCAAAATTACAAAATCACAAATCTAAGTATTTCATAAAAAAATGAGTTGTGAATTGATTTTCAAGTCTCATTATTACATTATCATCAAGTCTTGGTAACGAGGTTTTACAATTTCAAAATTCTTTTTATATAATTTTCCCAATTTATAAAATGCATGATAAAGTACATTATTTTCAAACTCATTGAAAACATGACTAGTTGCTTATATAATGTGTAAAGATTTCAGCCTGACAATGATATTGACTTGTGGATCATGACTTAAAATACAAAGAAAGTTAAGGAAATACAAGGAAAGGAAAAAAGGAGCAGGAACGTAACTCGGCGTGAAAGGAGGTTCAATGTTTATTTTTGGGTCAAGTATGGAAGTTTCGTAGGATCCAATATCACTTCACGTCCAAAAGGAGGTCAAAAGGAAGATGAAAATTACCGTCATAATATGACCTAATTGACAGTGCCTAAGGGCCCAATCACAACCATCCCGTCAATGACCGCCATACATACTACCTTCATTTTTACTCAATTCTGTCATTTATTATTTTAAAAACCATATATATATATATATATATATTATCATTAAAATACAGAGTCGGAACTCTGAAGTAATTGTAGTGTAGAAGAAATGGTTCCTCCGCGACAAAAGTGCTCAAAAAAGAAAGAAACTTTTGGTCCCACGGTTCATTGCATGGACCAGCATGGGTTAAAGTAAAGCGGGTGACTCCCAATTCTGATTCTTTGGGACTCTTGCTCTCCAATCGAGCCAAAGCAAAGCAGGAAGAAAAGGGTTAGGGAGTAAGAAGTGCGTGTGGAAGAAAGGCATATAGATTTGCCAGTTATTGTGGTGAACTTTCAGCTTTTTTGTTTTCTTTTCTCCGCGTGTGACTCGTTTTCCAATATAAAGAAATAAGGCAAAACCACTTTAAGGACCAAACCCTAAATTCTAGCTCCATGTGTTTTTCTTTGCCTGCTCATATTGTGTAGCCTTTATACATTGCCGACCTCTTAGTCTTACAATTAAGTTTGCATGCTGGAGCTCGGTGTCCATATTAACAGCCACAATTAGCTGGTTAATGACGTCTTCTTGTGTCATTATTGTATTGTAAAGCCTGGCCATTAATAATCCATCTCAAGTGCGGCTACGCTTACACATGTCGATCGAGAAGAAAGCATAAAACGTGCTGCGCTCATTTTCTGTGCTAATCAAGAGAACACCTAGCTAGCTGAGTAATTCGTCAAACTAGGGGCAGGAGGGAAAGAGAGTTGCATGTATGCCGTGGTATATGGCACCAGCGGCTTCGTTTGTACACGTCACGATTACGAAGGCCCAAGAATGGCGGGCATGACTAATTAGGCCGAAGACTTTGAAGGTGTGACCTAAAATTAATTAGAAAGGGGGAAGGGGTGTGGTGGTGGGTGCACGTTTACTTAATTTATTGCCATTATATTCAATATAATATTTCTGGAAGCAATTGCGTGCCGAAAAGCAAGGAGACAAATTTGCGTTCAAAAGGAAAGACCTCCGAGTCCGAGCTTTTATTTGCATGCAGATGGAAGAGGTCGCCCTCTTTTCCAAATTATGGAAACATTATCTTGCGCATCCCATCCAGCTTGGTCCACTCAAAACCGTGACTTGTATGGCTGGAAAATCATATCATCGCCTTATTGGCCATGCAAGCCGCGTAATATAATTAATACAAAAAGAATTATTAGGAATGATGCACAACATGACAATGCAATTTGATCAGGCTCTCGTACTAAAAAGACTCTGTGGAAAGCAGCGCAGCACACGTTTGTCGGTTTCAATAATCCTGAGGGATCCACCAAACGAGCAAATGGGATCGAAACTCTCTTGCACTGTTTAGGTAATGTAGTAGGGGTTCGGATTCTCTCCCTGTCCTTCCCAACCCTAGCCTCTCCTTGGCTTTGAAATGACGCCGTTTTGCGTCAGAGCTATGCGCTGCGTTTCACTCATGCCCAACGTCCAACATTAGCTGATAACAGTGGAGCCCAATACTTGTCCTTCGTCCACCACCTAACCAGGTAGAGTCCGATGGCCTTGTTCACAGTCACGCGTGAGTCTCCGTTGAACTTAGACTTCATCTCTTGATATCTCTCCTGTTCAGTGACCGATTTATTATGTTCTTTTTGGCAAAACACCTCAAATCTTGAAATTGAAGTCTGCATTTGGGCTTTCTACTTCTTGATTTCTAGTGTCTGATATGATATCTAGTTCAGAGTGCCGGCGATTACTATAGCACGGTGTGATGCATGCCATTTCCAGGCGCTTAGGGCATCAATCGCTGAAGCCCTCAACTTCGTTATTGCCGCTGAATTGCCCCTATCCAATTTCCTATCAATGTGATCTTATATTTTTTTGCCATTTCCTTCTTATTTTGTGGGAATTTTGAGGAACAATTTGCTTAGTTTTATCTTTCTCTTCTGGTGATTAATGTTGCAGACTATAGAGTGGATTGCGAGCGTTATGCTTCTGTCCTTGCCACCAAGAGTGTCAGTGATCTTGTGGAAGGTATAAGAGCCTAATTGCGTCTGCGTCTGCTTCTTACCCATTTAAAGTATATTAACCTAGAGTTTCTCTAATCTTACATTGGATGAATGATTTAGAAACTCATGAAAGTCATGATATTGAAAATTCTCTCATGCATGGCTTTTATATGGAAGTATCCTTTGTGAACTAAGATCAGTCAATGTCAGAGTTAATATAAATAGAAAGGGATGGCAAAACATATATATAAATAGAATGGGGATTGTGAATAGTTGGGGTGAGAGAACCCGTGGTTACAAGCTAGTATAAGCTTGTGATGCATTCTTTATTTGCCTCTGGCTATGTTCTTGGTGGAGATATTTGATGTGCCAATTGATAAATACTATTACCAAGATGATCTATTGCCTCTATTTTAGATTCATATAATTATGTCTTTTTTTTTGTTATATCTAGTTGCATGGCTGTAATTATATTGACAAGTTGTTGCTCACAACCACATTTACCTCCTTTTGTATATGAGTCTTTGCTTTCTCATCACCTGTAAGCTTTATGAGACCCTTTACAATTGTACGAAATCAAACTGGGTTGTTTTGGCATAACAATTTTTGTGGCTTTAAATGTAAGTGAAAGTAAGACTCTTGGTGGTAAGGAATTCTTGATTGTACTATACTAAAGTGGGCAAATAAGGCATACAAGAAGTCTCACCTTGGCAATGAATGGAAGAAACCTTTTGCTGGATCTTCCCACGCAAAGGGTATTGTTCTTGAAAAGATGTAAGCTACAGTTTCACTTGTCCATGACGTTTCTTTCAAATAACTTTCATCAAAGCTTCAACTGTGGGTGTTAATGCTGTATTCTTCAATATGCCAGAGGTATTGAGGCTAAGCAGCCCAACTCTGCCATTCGTAAGTGTGCCAGGGTTCAACTCATCAAGAATGGGAAGAAGATTGCTGCCTTTGTCCCCAATGATGGTTGCTTGAACTACATTGAAGAGAATGTAAGGCCCTTGTTCATATCTATTTCGTTGTGTGTTTTAATGATTTTTGTTCAGTTGAGGATTATGGGTTGTGCCACTTTGTTGTAGGACGAAGTCTTGATAGCTGGATTTGGACGTAAGGGTCATGCCGTGGGTGATATTCCTGGTGTCAGATTCAAGGTCGTGAAGGTATCTGGTGTCTCACTCCTTGCCCTCTTCAAGGAGAAGAAGGAGAAGCCAAGGTCTTAAATTAATGAGACTGCCTTATTGGTTTTTCATAGTCTTGTTGGAGTCTTGTGAATCTTGCTTCGTGATGTTGAAATTCGTTGATGAACAATTTTGAATTTCTCCTTGTACGCTACCCAATCCATATTTAGGTTTTTTGGCTGCTTTACTAAACTTTTACACCTAATCTTTCGAAATCAATGGAGATTTGCTAGGTTTGTTCGCTGACGTTACCCGTTGAACATTTAATTGATCAGTTCAATGGTTTGCTCGACAAGAAATGAACATGAATGGGGGGTGGGTGATTACAATTTGACAACACCGTTGAGACGTACACCCCCTTCTGTGTTAATTTGGAGAATCTTAAGAAAGATTACATTATTTTAAAACATCAAAATTTATCTTTTTTTTAAAACTATGTTGGGCATGAGTTAATGTATAATATAATAAAAACACATCATTTATAATGTAATTAGTTTTTTATAAGATTTTTTAAAACAGTACAATGTATTTTATATTTGACACCTGCTATTTTAAATATAAGTTGATAACTTGTCCACTAGAAATGTAGTCGTGAGCAGGCAGCATTATGTGGGTTGCAACACAATCCTTGTAACACAAGATCTAGTTGGCGCTTCATTACTGATTTTCTTGCAAGCCCTGGTAAAATTTGAGAGCAAATGGCTTAAACTGGTCGATTAAAAAGTTGATCAGGATCATTAGTATGTATTTATATTAAAACAGTTGAACGGCTTGGATAATATGATCTGCAATTCAAAATATTTAGTTGACATTATTACGTGGAACGTGTTGCGACAACGATGTCAACAGTAAGCACAGAACGAAAGTGCCTGTATATCAAACGGGAAGGGGGAAGCTTTACAAACTCTTCCTGCTTCAAAGTTCAAACCGACTAAACCAGACGTTCTATTACCCAGACCAACTGGGCTGCTTTGTTCTCTGGATGATTTGGGACTAGTGGGAGGACTTTGTGGCCGTTGGAGGACTCAAGAATTTCAAGGGAGTAACTTTCTAATTACATGGCATTTTAATTTTTTTTTTCTTTCAAATGGAACATTTAGCAGGTAATATAAATACACTTATATATTCCGAGTACGTTGGATTTTTGAAGAGAAGTTCTCATTCACCGATTGAAGTTAAACGAGCGTAAAATGGCCCTGAGCGCATGTCCCATGAAAGGTGTAATCTTAATGAACAAGCTATGATTTGATGATTTGATGGACGATAATTGTTTAAATCAGCATTTAAGTCAATAAAATGACTTCCATGTTCATCTTAGGGAGAATACCAGAAAAAAAAACCATCCAAATGTGTAAAGGACAGTTTAGTATTGCAAAATCTGCAAATTCCAAATTAGTCATTTAAGTAGAATCTAAAATTTTTGAATCTTAAAATTTTGTGAAATTATATAAATGTAGTTAGATTTTTATAATACGACTATCTCAATTCACATCAATTCACTGAATGCATATTACTTAAATAACTTTATTGATGTGAAAATTCAAGGAAATTTACAATGCCTAAATGCCCCTGGATTTTTATAATATAAGAATATTTCAATTCCCAACAACTCAGTTAGAATACATATTACATAAATACCTCTATTCGTGTGAATTGAGATACTCTTATTGTGAATTAAAATATTATTATCAAAATTTAGAAGCATTTACTTAATTTCACAAAATTTTAATGTTAAAAAATTCTAAATTCCTCTAAATGACTGATTTAGAATTTGCAGATTTAATAGTACTGAATTGTACAATGTTCTTTTTTTAGTATTTTCTCTCAATTAATTTTAAGGGTTGTGTTTATAATTTAACCCTATTAGAAACAGGCATGATTCAAACCATTTCTCTTTCGTTAGATTACCATAGCATAATTTTAAGTAACCAAAAAGAGCGGAGAATAGCTCAATTATCCAATTTCTCCGTAGTAATCGGGCAATCCATTTCCTATCTTCCGTGACATAACACAATACACCGCAGTTTCTTCTTGGGCGATTATATATAGGATCCCAATATAATTCACAAATTATAATCTTGTGCTTCAAAATGATAATTCTTCAATTCCAAAGCCTGAATAGGTAAGTCAAATCAGAATGGAGACTTCTACTGTCGCAATTTTCGCACAAAACAGCAAATTAACAGAATATTTAGCCCAAGCCCACCTCAATTCTCTTTGCTCATGCTCTGTGGCAAGGCCAAGCTTGATTTTCCCTCTCTAACTGATGATTCCGTAGAAACTCTGCACAAGTCATCCATATTGCAAAAGGAGTCTTTCACGGCAAAGGGTCTCCTTGTGTGAGCTGGATAATATGGACCATTGAAGGATTCTTCCACCCTGGGACTACCAAAATGCTCTTTGAGACCAGATAACTCCACAACATTAAGATTATCTTGGGAGTTGACATCGGACAGAGAGCAAGAAATAGAATGACTGTCTAAGTTTTTCTGTATCTTCGAATTTATATTCATAACTTCAAGCTGACAGCTCAAACTATCAATTTCTGTAGCAATTGAAACGCTAGGATTATGTTCTCCGACCCTAACAATGCTGTCCGTGATATTCAGTGAAGGCATGTGATTAGTTTCTTCTGGACTCAGTTTATCCATGGAAATGTCCATTGTTTCCTTAGTTTCCATTGCTTCATCATGAACGCAACCTTCAACCTTTGGGAGATCAACTTTGCCACATCTAGAGCCTACCGCAACAATCTCACGAGATGAATTTTCAGCACCACAAGTAGAACCAGACTCACTTTTACTAGGCTTTTTATCAGCAGATCCAATGTTCTGTGTCAAATCAAGATTGAGATCTCGCATTCCTACGGGATGTCTTTCAGTCTTGTTACTTACGTTTCCGGCAGTGCTTTCAAGAACAGTCTTGTTTGGAACTTCCATGGACATCTCACAGGAGCTTTCAACATTCTGCAAAGAACTAGACGTCATAACCGCTACACCCAATGATTGATGAACCGGATATAGTTGTGAAGTTTGTTGGTCATTGGGTTGTGCGTTTTTTATTGACACGTTAGATCTAGCTGGCTGAACTTTTCCAAGGTTTGCTTTGTTTTGACCTTCGCTTGAACCGACACTACTTCCACGGGGCATGCCACGAGGCACAACAGAGTGCGACTGCATTCCCCCTCGAGGGGTGCGCCCTGACGATTTCATCTGCATAACAAGTTTACCACTAATTTAACAAATAGGTTTAATATGGAAATGAAGAAATAAATGGGTAAAATCATAATTTATAAAAGTATCTTCTTCTAACCTAAAAAAAAAAAAGTATCTCCTGCATCTGTCAAAAACAACATATAGATTTATCTGAACGACCAGGTCATTATGGTAATAACTTACAGATGAATTTCACAAAAATCGCTTGTAAAAAATGTAAAACTCACCCCATCAAAAAAGCCAATCTTTGGTGAAGGCATTCGAAGGCCCGATGGTTTAGTGGGAGCTGATGGGAGAACTGTTCCTGCAGAAATGGACCTTGCACACTGACTAACAGACCCAATCAATTGACTCTCATGCCCTTCTAAGCTTGAATCACTAGGAGAATTGAGAGAACTCGAAACTTGTGTATCAGTGTCTGACACGTCCTTTCTACGAGAGCTACTATCTATGCTAGTCCTTGAACCACTAGACTTATTTTTACTCATGCGAGTTGATGAAGAAGACTCTGAAGACCAGTCACTGATGGAGCTAGCAGGTGAAATGCTAGAAGAGAGCTTGGTTACAGACACCAAACCTGAGAGGCCACAATTCCCAGACTCAGTTTTATTTCTTGAAGCACTTTTTGACGGAGTCCTGGCAGCTGAGCCAGATGCAGGGGGCTTAATGTTGCCAGCATCAACTTTTCTTTTTGAAGGATTCAAAGGAGATTTACTGATATTAACAGAAGAATTTCTGCCAAGAGATGTGGATGTTGATTTTGTCCTGGTTGCAACTGATGTAGCTGAAAATGATTTGGATGTTATTGTGGTCTTTGCCACAATACCTCCCGAACCCCCGATAGTGGGTGCTTTTGGCACTGAACACACACTGCCTGAAAGGTCAAATTAGCCAAAAAGTGACTTAAAGTCAGAGAGGTCCACTCTACGTCTATAGCCTAATTTTTTACAACAAAATAAAGCCAGGGCAACGTTTAATCACCAACTCCTCGTTTTGTTTTGTCTCTTTCACTTCCAATATGCGGACCGCCAAGAGAGGCTCTCTTTGTTGAAATTGCTAAACCTGGAGTAGACTTCGCAGGTAACTTAGGTTGCTTTACAGTCGATGGCTCTCCCCTCCTGGCACCGAGCTTCTTCAAAACAAAAGAAACCGGTGTCAGCTACATAAAGTCACCAAAATTTTCACTTTAGCCCGCTTGCTTCCCCCTGCCTAAGAATTAGTTTGCTTGCGTATAAGCCAAAAGTATCTTGCTTTTCTATATATTAATACCTGTAAAAGTGGGGGACATACACGATTCTTGGTCATTCGTCCCGATGGTTGTACGCTGGCAGTATTTGAATTCTTAGAAGACGAGGCTTTCAACTAAAATAAGCAGCAATTTGTTGAAGAGATTTTTCATCAAAATGTCAATTATTTTTGTCGAGATAAGAAGGTAATCATTCAAAAATTCAAATTATAGACATGTACAGATTATAAAACCAGTCCTACCTTATTCTCAGAAGTCATGCCAGTCGCCTTTAACACTGGAAAAGGGGGGGAAAAATACAAATTTAATAAGTAGACAATCAACTACCACAGCAAAAGTACAGAATATAAGAACAGAGAGATTAAATAACATTCAGCCTGCTGTCTACCTTGCTCTAAACATGGTCAAAAGTGAAAGGAAAAACTAATGGCACGCAGAAAGGATATGGCTAAAGTATAGGCAAGAGCCCAACGCTCATCACAATAAAGAGCTTGATCTACTCTAATAATATATAATTTCCTAACGAAAACATTTAAGCTAGCTAACTAGGGAGACAGAAGAAGTCTTTGGTTCAACAATACATAGCTTAGAGTGAGTGACAAGAAACTTACTGCCATCAGTCTGTAGTCCTACAACCCCTGATGGCACTGGGCTATTTCTATTCGCCATATCGGAAGTTTTGCTGGATTTCTGAATTGAAGCTCTTATATCGTCAAACAAATTAGCCTCCATACTTTCAAGAGTCAAGCTATCACTTTCTAATGTAGAGAAGGACTCACACGACCTGTGCACATCCTCTTTAATTCCTGGTAAAGGCCGCTTACAGTCATCAGTCTGGAATCCAGCTACCCCTGACAAAATTTTGCTGCTTCCATATGCCACATCAGACGTCTTTCCTGATTTCTGAATTGAAGCTCTTATGTCCTCGAATAAATCAGCCTCTATACTTTCCAGCGTCAAGCTATCACTTTCCAATGTAGATATGGACTCACAAGACATGTATAAATCCTCTTTAATTCCCGGTAACACATGATTTTCATCCTTCTCCACACCTTCAATTATGCTGGACAACTCCTCAGGATCCAAAACACCTGAATACAATAAACACACGGCACTTGCAATGAAACACACGAAACATCTTCGTGAAGCGAAAAAGAGAACAATGCAAGCTCCAAGGATTCAAAGATATGTACCAGCACTAGTGAAGAAAGCACTATCCCAAGCTAAACTTTTACGCAAATTGCACTTGTTTTTCTTTGTCTTTCCCATTTCAAACGTTTCATTTGGCCCGGGCTCTTGCCCCCACTCTTCAAGTTTGCTTGATGCGTCCTCAAACTTTTTTGAGTTTGGAGTGTCTAACAACTCTGCATGCTCTTGGTTTTCTGAAAGCATGTTATTCAAGTAGGAATTGAAATGATATACACATTAATTTGAAAAGCATAAAGAAAAATGGTAGCTTTTGAAAGAGGGACCGGGAGAAAGGATAGGCTCTATATAGATTTGCACACAAATCTCGGAAGTGAAGCACACGAGATCACGACATGGCCGTATAGAAAACTGTGGAGA
Source organism: Acacia concinna (assembly GCA_037177275.1). Classification (NCBI taxonomy): domain Eukaryota; kingdom Viridiplantae; phylum Streptophyta; class Magnoliopsida; order Fabales; family Fabaceae; genus Acacia; species Acacia concinna. The sequence continues at coordinate 2,414,584 of JBAGKO010000015.1, forward strand.
AAAAGGCATGGTCCTATAAATATGCTAAACTCAATGCTTTTTAATTATATAGGAAATACTAGTTAACAACTTGCAACCAGTGATCCACCCTAACTACACAGTCCATTGACTGATAATTCAACCAGTGCGATAACTGCCAATCATAACAACACTTATGCTTCGTCCCATTAGCCTCTAAATGTATAAATCTAATAAAAATGTCATGAATGAGCTTCTTCTGGTTATATAAAGTCGTAAGATATCACTGAATTCAAGACGTTAGGGCAATTAGAGATTCTTGAGGAAACCATATTATAATTGATATCGTAAGTTCTACTTATTTAATTGATATCACTTAAATTTAGCAGTGAGCAAGTTTGTCTTTCTTTGTTTTCGTTTCTTTAAAAACAGAGAGAAATAGCCAGCAATACCCTATCACACAAGAGCAAGTATCGAAACCATCAGTAGTTCTAGGTTCCAACAGCTTTTGAAGAACAAATGACCAGGGAAACAATTTAATAGAAATGTAAAGGCGAGTTAAGCAGTAAAAATCCAACCAACAATCGGAAATCAGGACAAAAGACATTTTGAGTAATGTCGCAGGAAATTGGGATTTAAAAGACCAACCGGAAAGGTTACCCAAATCTTGCTTGTAGGGATTCCCAGAAAGGGGATCGAGAAGCGAATCGTCGGCCGACGAAACGTCGATAATGCTAAGTCGACGGTCTTGAACATCCTTCTTTCTTTGAAAACCCTCCATTTCAGAAAATATGATCGATCTGAAACGCACTAAACCAGAGAAGATAAAGAAGGATGTGAGATTCTGAAAGGACAGACGAAATTGGAAAGCGAAGATCAGAGTAGGGCAACTCTCAGTGGCCAAGATAGGAGGGAGTAGTCAGGTTTGAGAATTTTGAACTTGGGAGAAGCGGCTCTTTGAATCATTAGATTTAAAATAAATAAAATAATAAGAATTCACCTTTTTTTAATGAAAAATAATAAAGGAGAGAGACAGAGCAGATGGGCGCGGCATGTGACATCATTGAGGAGCAACGAACGTGGGCTTGAGGTTCAAGTTTCTTTTCTTCTTCTTCTTTTTGTTTTTGTTTTTAACTTTCCACTCAATATTTCAGGCCAGCCTTTATGTCATAAGAAACTCAACGGACCCAGACTAATATGTATTCACTAATTTTAGGTATCTTAAAGGGTGGAA
>JBAGKO010000015.1:2434452-2456580 GCA_037177275.1 Acacia concinna
TAAGGCTCCATCTGATCCTAATTATAAGATATAGTTGGTTTTTTTTGGAGATATTAAGGAAATCAAAAGAGTCAACTAAGTCTTATATTTAGAACTGTGGTAGTATAAATATTACAATATATTTAGATATATTTGTGTAATCTATATAATATGATTCATGCCCTTTTCAGTAATTTTTCATCAAAAGTTACTTTTATAAAATTTCAATCAAACAAGTTTTATTTTTAGATAAGTAATTTATAAGTAACTTCTACCATCTTTATTCCAAACACAAATAAAATTACTCAATCTTACTTTTACTTAATCTTACTTTTACAAAAATACCGATTACAATCTTTAATTCAAATAATCCAATATTCCTCCACTTAATTTTGTTGCCAATTGCCATTGGCCAGGAAGCAGGTTGAACCGCTTGCGGGTTTGTAACAGACGAGAAGCATTCTCTTTCGGTCTTGGTGCCCTTCTCCAAGTCGCAAATTCATCGAGAGAATTGAACACGATGGCTGAAGAAAAATCCCAGCGTCCGATCCGGCTGATGAACTTTGTCTCCGAAGATCAAGTAATTTTCTCTAAAACCCACTGAAGCTGAAATAAACCCTACGAGCACTAGTTCAAAGTTATATTTTTAAATTTTTACTTTCTATTTCTTGAATTTTTAAATTTGTTTTAAGTGTGTGTTATTTATCGCTGGTTCCTAATGTAATGGTTGTGTGTATTATGAACAGTTGGCTGAATCCAAAAGAACAAGGGGTGAAAGACTTGAAGACGGTACTGCCCAAAGGGATAGACCCCTCTACGAGGTCAGCTTTCATTGTTCTCTTCTGATTCATTATGATGCCTATGTTTTCGGGTGACTGAAGGGGTTTGCCGAGATTTGATTCGCTGTTTATGTTTAACATCTGTCTAACCCCAAAGAGAAACGTCTCGGGTGACTACACCATCTAGTAAATTCTTTAGTATCTATTGAGTGAATTAGCCAGAAAAGGGAATAAATTTTGCAGCATGGAATTGTTCTGTATTCTTAAACCTTTATACTTTGTCATGGACCCATTACAAATGGTTATATGGAGTTAGCGATTCAACTCAGCTGCTATTGGATTTAAATTTTACCCCAATTTGCAGATTCTAAAGGAGAATAAGGACAAGCGGGATGCGGAATTTAATGAACGGTTCAAACATAGTGAGTATTGGAGTAGTACTTAGTACATTATGATTTTTTCTCTCATGTAGTGCTTGGATTCGGACGACTAGCTTTTGGGAGATGATTTAGAGTAGGGAACATCTTGCTTATTGAAAGTTCAAACATCTTTTAACAATATTGCATTTAACTCTTCCAAGTACAACCCAATGCCGCTCTGGTTAACTCTGCCATGTTTTTCCGCTCAATATTAACATTGTCATGTTTAATTGCCCTTTTTGGAGAAATGCATTTTATGCTATAAGCATCTTCTACAAGTCTTCCTTGTTCAGATTGATTCTTCAATCCTTACAGGACCACCTAAAGCTTTAGATGAAGATGAGACTGAGTTTCTTGATAATTTGGAAACGGTAACACTCATTCCAACCATTGTTTTGAAATGTTCTATGGATAGAAGTTTCATTTTGGGTTTGATTGTAAGCATTAGAAATGTCGTTTCACTTAGATTTCATTCATATTTTTTTGATATTATCATTCAGCACTTGGTTTGGGGTTCATTGCAGCCCCTCCCACCACATGCATCTCCTCTGGGACTTGAATTCAAGACCTAGAGGGATCTAGCAGTGTAAGCTCTGTGCTGGTTAGATTTTATTCACTATGTAATGAATTATTTGTAACTGTTTAAGCTTTTTGTTTTTTTTTTTTTGCAGTGAGAGTATCATTTCTTTTTTAATGATTTGTTTGTTTATAATCTTCCAGACTAGGAGGGAATATGAAAGGCAAGTGGCGGATGATGAAGCTCAAGAAATTCGGAGTTTTCAAGTTAAGTACTGACAATTGATGGGATGATAACGACTCTTGAAGTTGTCATAGCATACCAATTTCTTGTTCATAACAGTCAGTTTTCTCTTAAAATGATGTCTTTTCTTTCTATTGTAAAAGTGAATTTGTCATGTGGGTGCCTGTATTTATTCCATGGTTTTGCTAAATACATTTTACTTGTATATTTTTTTCTTTTTAAAGGCAGCAGTAGCAGCACAGTACAACTATGTACATGAACTTAAGGAAGAAGCACCTCGTTCTGTTTTCCAGGTTGGTTTCAGTGATTTTTTTATGTACATTGTCTTTTTTTCCTTCTGCTTTTAACTACACAATAGCAATTCTTGATTCTACTTTTACTAAAAAATCATGTTTGTAGCTATAAATATTGTGTCTTAGTTGCTCCTGACTTCCTGATTTTATTGAAAACTTGTTGGCTGTTGCTTTTCCTTTCTTTCTTGTCATGAATCAATCTTTGAGGAGTCTTTGTTGAATGAGATTTGGGAATAATTTGTGTCTACTTGGAAGACTTTTGGTTTTACTTTGAAAGGCTTGTCCTTTCTTCTTTGCCATTTATCAAAATTTACCTATATTTGTATATTCCCCTTCTTGAAGTTCTGTTTTTGAAATTTTTGTTCCTCTAATTTGCCATTTATCAAAATTTATCTCTAAGCGTCTTTTGCTGTCCATTTCTATTAAAGGATGCAGAGAGAAGTTATCGCGGAGGGTTAACATGGTGTCAAAGAACAGTGTAGATTTTAAAATAACCAATCTGTTCTTTTTTTGAGACCCGGAATGGTTAGTGTAGCTAAGGAATAGAAGTTTTAACTTCATATTCATATTTTTCACTTAATTAACAACCATCATATGTATCAATGAGTAAATTCATATAGTAAAAGTTATGCAATAGAAGGAGATGAGAGATAGGTATTATATGTGACGAAATATGACTCAAAAAAGATTTAAATGAGATGGTTACAATTTAAATGAGGCGTGGGTGGATTTGTGGGTTTTGCCTGTATGATACCAATCACAAAGTTGTTGTCAGATGATGAGCGTTTGAACCCCCCACCAAAAAAAAAAAGCACATGACCAAGATCAACTTTACTCTTTTTTAATAGCACTGAACTAAAATTCTTTTATCGATATTTCATATAATTTCTTCCTGGTCTTCTTTGCTATGCCTTATTCTTTCATGATAATGGCTGCTATTACCAGCCATTTATTTGCCACTTGGGATGATTAGCTTATGACCAGTGTCTTATGTTGGTGCCGAAGCTTCTGGACGTCACTGGAAGTTTGCCCTGCTGTTTCTTTTTCCTTTCTTTTCTTCGTGAAATCCAGAAGTTATTTTTATTCATATATCACATTATAATTGGCACTGGTGCTAACGCCAAGAAAAATTGAAGGTTTCCTATGGTATGGCAGGCCCCGACGACCAGAGAGTTGGCACTTGGGGTATCGAGTATTGAGGGCTTCTTCATTAATATTAACTAGAAGATGACCTGTTTTCTCTTGCAGGAAGAAAAGCCTTCTGGAAAGAGAAATCTGGCATCTCGTCCATTAGGCATGATTATTAAAGTGAAGGCCCAGGCTAAAAAAGCTCGGGTGGATGCTGGAAATATAGAAGAAGCTTCAAAGGTAAGCACTGATAAGCATGAATCTTCAGAGCCAGCGCAATCCTTGAATGGTGAAGCTGCCAAGTCCTGTGAGGTTGCCCTATCTGGGCTCGTTTCCTATAGTGACGAGAGCGATGGTGATAACGAGGACTAGTTTTAGATTTGATGTAATGCGATTAAACATGTATCTAATTTTTTTAGTAAATTAATATAGTATAAAATTTCTAGTAAGATGTATAATCTATGGTTTACCTTTCATTTCTCTCTCTGTTTTTTTTTTCTTGGCTAAAAACTGTATCTGAAATGAAAAATAGGAAAATAATACTTATATTTTCTGCATTAGGAAGAAACATACAGAATTACGAACGCGAGCAGAATGTATTACCCCCCTCGGTCATTAAGATAAGATATATTTAAGAAGGTTATCTTATTTTTATATATGATACCTAATTTTCATATTTTTTAATTTATTTTTATTGATAATTTCTCAACAATATTTAAGGAAGAGATGAATTGAAAAAGATGGTTAGGGTATTTTAATAAATATATGACATATATTAACTAATTCAACTAGTTATTGTAATTTAATCAAATTAGTTAAATATATTTATGTTCTATATTAAGGATTTGGGAGTATTACATAGTAATTTATTTAACATCTTTAAAAAATATCTAAATTATGTTGAGAAGTTAGTTTGTGGACAACTTTTGAAAATAATCTTTGTAAGGGCCTCAACAAATAAAGGAATTTTATTGGAGAAACCACCAAGTGTGCACTTTTGTAGCAATGGGATGGGTAGAGTTGGAAAACTGACTCATTTAAACCCTTAACAAAAATATATATTTTTTAACGCCTGGCCCTTACAGGCCGAGAGCCTTTTTAATAAATCTTTTTAAATATTTTTTTCAAAAATAAAATTAAAAATTTATAACAATTACAGTTATAATTTAATATAAAAATTATGTGAACATTAAATTCTAAATAGTACATATCATACAATAAACAAACAAATTAATCAAAAGTAAACTAGTATCCACTAACTATAAATAAGAGTAACTCAAAGTATAAAAAGCTAAAAAGTAAATAATAATCAAGATAAGCATGACGACTATCATTTTGACCTTCTCAATTGTTATCAATTTCAAGAATTTGATTGTACTGATGAAAATGTTAAGAATTACTTTTCTAGCATTATAAATACATTCATAATCTATTTTTGCATGTGTCAATGTGTTATTTTTTATTATGTGTATTAGGGGTTTTTTTTTGCCTTTTTTTAGTATTTAGACTTGTAGGAAATTAAGATTAATAATTAAAAAGGCAGTTTTTTTAAAAAAATAAAAATAAAACGGACTTAAGGAAGTTACCCTACAAAACTGATCTTTCAAAACCTGACTCTATTTTTAAATTCTGAAATACAAACCCAATCCTCAATTTAAATATGCGTTGGGGCGGCCCACTTGATGAGAAAGTCCAAATTTTGATGATCACGGATCCTCTATTGGCGGGCAGCTGGCACTCCTTCGTTCAAAAGTCAACGGATGTATGGCTCCAAAGAGGATGGTGTAGTCAGTAGTCACCAGCAGAGTAATCCGCCCCATAACTGTATTCTGTCATTCCATTTCCTAGCCCCCCACTCTCTCTCTCTCTCTGCTGCTGCTGCTGTTTTTTTTTTTAAAGAAAAAAATGGAAAACGCAAACTCTCTCTCTCTCTCTATTAGCAACTGTTATGAAACAAACCGGTGAACCATTTTGGATGACGTATTTCTGCCCTATGCATGTTGAACCATTTCGGGCTACTCGTATTAATCAATTATATATATCAAACTTTTGCGCTAATTTAAATGAGATTCAAATTCCAGTATTCTGTCCGTGAGGCTGCCACTTACTTTATTTAAAGCATTAACGAATCGACGGAATAAAATGGTCCAAATGCAACATCACTGCCCTGTCACTGTCTTCTAGAAATTGTGACATTGTTTAATATTATAAGAAAAGAAAACTAGCAGTTAGGTGCTACTCCATTGGCCGCTTGATTTGAATTGATCTGTTAGGATCGTAGCTATCATACATACATGCACAAACAATTTAAGGCCTCGCGTCTTTGCTCGTTTGTTACACAACCAACCACGGACCCACCAGTACAGTTTCGCATCATCTCTCTTTCCACTTTTTATATCTCCTCCTTCCTTTCTAATATTTTATTAACTCACAAACCATACTCCATTGTTCTCTCTCCTATCTCAAATATATATAAGATAGTTCATTTTTTTAAAAAAAAAATTAATAAAACTAAATAAACTATTCTTACTTAATAGTATCATATGTTCTTTATATTATATATTAAATAAATACCTTTATAATAAATATATTCAGATCCATTCACTACTATTTTTCTATCATATAAGCATTAATTACACTTACACATTCTCTCTCATAATTCTTATTCATATATTAATAGTTTATAAGTAGAAGAAATAATTTTAAAAAAACATTATAAATAGACACACTTTAAAATAATTTAAATTTTTAGAACGTCAACTGCCTGCCTTATATTTAACATAAGTGAGAGTCCTACATTATCATCTTTCCTATTCATATTATACTACGTCACAAGTCGTCATGCATGACGTTGGCACTCATTGTCCTTTTGTTTTATCTTCGCTTCGGACTTGAGGGAAAAAGGTGATCCAATAACTTGATTATTCATGGCTGATTGAAATCTCACCATGTTCTCAAACACATGCCGTTGATTAGAAAGTCAGAAATATGACAAGAAACTAAAAAAAAAAAAAAAAATACTTATCTTCAAGATCAAATAATTGTGGAGATTTGACTACAGAGTTTGTGCTACGTCCTCCCAGCTTTAAACAACGAGCCGCGATTCGCTTGTCAAGGTTTTTGGTCGGAGCCAACGTCATCCACTTCAGTGAATTCAGTAGTTGGTCAAATGCATACTAATTTGCTTCAATATTTTAAGATTGAGGCGTGATGATGCCCATGTTAATGCCGATTAGGTTATTAACCAACCGTATGTAGTCACCAAAAAAGTTAATAAAATTAAAGCCGCTCAAAATTTAAGCTTCAGCCGTTCTTTTTTTCCCCCTTTGAGCCGCATGCGGCTATATTAATGTTTGCGGAATTACGGCTTTCTTTGGAAATGATTTAACTATACTACTGTAGTATATATAGGCTATATAAGTTATTGAAAATGGGTTAAGCAGCAAATTTATTTTGAAAGTATAGGAATAATGTTGTTTTGAAAGTTTTTTTTATTTTAATAAAGTTTTAAAATGGAACAATTTTATTCTGGAAGTTTTAAAATGGAGCAATCTTGCCTTCCATTAATTTAAAGTTAAGTTTGATCGTTAAGTTTTACTTTGATTGTTTACTTTAACTTTTTTTTATTTTTATCTACGGCTACACGAATTAAAATCTTAGCTGAATCATCATTCATGTAAACCTTCAAAATAAAAATAAAAATCAAAATCAACGGTCAAAGTCAAACTTAACTTTAAGTTAATGAAGGAGAGAGAGGATCGCTTCAATAAATTGAAAAATTTGGTTATACTCCTGACGTGAAAAACAGATATAACCTTTGGTGTTTTACTGAAATATATCAATAATTTTCAGTTTGGTTTTTTTAACCAAGAATTCAGAGAACGGTTGATAATGTGATAAGAAAATGATTAAGTAATGCAGTCTATCAAAGCGTTATATTTTCTTCGGAAAAAAAATCAATATTATAATATAATTTTAAAAAAATTGATTAAAATATCAACCTGTGATTGGGCGTTCTTTAATGGTCAGCGACTGCTTTTTCTTATATCTTCCACTTCCCACCGGAATAAAGTCTTGCTTCATCTTAAAAGGTAAAATATATAAATTAAAATAAAAAAGTCTTTTTGTTTTTTGTGGCACCGAACATTGTTGGTAGTCGAGGCGAGAGCTGGGCAGACATCGAGAGAAAGAGAAGGGATGCATGCGTAGCTTTAAGCTTTATTGTGTGTGTGTATTGCTTTTTACCAAAAGAAGGAAAATAAAAATAATAATACTAGAACGGAGCTTAAAATCATACAGTAGAAGCACTTGTATGAAGCTGGACAAGGGAGGCATAGAAGCCATCTTTGATGTTAATCAAGGTTTCATGCCTTCCTTTCTCCACAATGATTCCGTTCTTGACCACCGCAATCACATCGGCATTCTTGATAGTGGATAGACGGTGCGCCACAACCACCGTAGTCCTATTCACCATCACTTTGTCTAATGCTTCTTGCACTACTCTCTCTGACTCTGCATCTAACGCACTCGTCGCCTCATCCAGCAGTAATATCTTTGGACTCTTTATTATGGCGCGTGCTATGGCCACTCTCTGTTTCTGGCCCCCCGATAATTGCAGCCCCCTCTCCCCCACTACCGCGTCATAACCCTGTTGTATGTATGTTACCACACAAAACCTCACTTAAACCCTCCGGCCGAATTGAAAAACAAATTATTATAAAGAAGGTTATATGAGATTTGTTTGTTGGGTCTGTTCTTAATTACCTGGTGTAACCCACTAATGAACTTGTGGGCGTTGGCTAGTTCTGCTGCGGCTATGATTTCCGCCTCAGTGGCATCGCCTCCTTTTCCATAAGCAATATTGGCACGGATAGTGTCATTGAATAACACTGGTTCTTGGCTCACCAGCCCCATCTGCTGTCTCAACCACTTTATCTGCAACGTTCGAAGTTCTCTTCCGTCAAGCGTGATCTCACCTGAGTCTGGGTCATAGAATCTTTGCAGCAGTGCAATCACTGTCGATTTCCCGCTTCCACTCTCACCCACAAGGGCCACTGTCTGCAACAACAAATTAAATGGATGGATTTATTAGTTTCAATCAACATGCGCGTAGTTTAATTTAATCATTACGACGAAGGGGAAAAGAAAAGAAAGACTTCACTTACCTTGCCCGAATGAATGGCCAAACTGAGGTCTCGGAAAATTTGTATATCTGGTCTGGACGGATATTTGAAGCTCACATGACACAGCTCAATTTCTCCCTTCACGATGTCCAATGTGGCACCAGACTCATCGCTTGAGTCTATCTCGGACTTCCTCTCAATGAGTTCAAATATGGAAGAAGTGGCCGACTTGGCTTTGCTAGAATCTGGAGCCATAGAGCTCGACTGGGAAACTGCCATTGCGGCCATTGTCAGAGCAAAGAAAACCTACCAACCATCAGAGTATCTATATTAGTCAGAAGGAACTAATTAATAAAAGCAGAATGTTGGAGCGTGTCGCTATCAACAACACATCTATTCCAAGAGCTGGCCAGTACCCGAAAAACGGCTGAGAACGTAGTTCTGCCAGCATCCACAAGTCTGGCTCCGGCATAGAAACTTGCTGCATAGACGCTAAAAAGTAAGAAAAACGCACACCCAAACCCGATTCCACTGATCAAGCCTAGCCGCTTCCCAGATTGCATGGGGCCTTCGCATTTCTTCCTATACAGTTCCATTACCTTATCTTCGGCACAGAAAGAAGCTACTGTTCTGATGCTTCCAACAGCATCATTAGCTACTTGGCTTGCTTCTTCGTACATCATCTGTAGCAATTCGCATTGCCGTAGTGATAAATTTGTATATCAAAACTGGAATTATAAATTTGAATGTATAGAAACAAGAAAGTTGATGGCTCACCTTTGCATCTGCACTAAAACCCTTCATGAATTTCATTTGAATATATCCATTGACCCCAATCAGGGGTATAAGTACCAGAATAATCAAAGCTAGCTCCCAGCTCGCAACGAAAGCAATAACTAAACCAGTCAACGCCGATGCTATATTTTGAATCAGAAGACCTAGCGCATCACCAACAAGGGCTCGCACTGTCGAAGCATCCGCCGAAAGCCTTGCACCTATTGCTCCACTTGAGTGCTCTGGGTCATCAAACCAACCAACCTCCATGTTTACAACCTTCTGAAAACACATCAATCTGATGCGTTGGATTAACTTGCAGCCAGCTACGGAAAACAAGTATCCTCGGGTTGGAAGTGCAAGCAAAGATATAATGCCAAGGGCCAAAAAAACAAGTGCCCAAAGCTTGGAATCCCTTCTCATCTCATGAGGTGGCTCGTAGAATGTTTTGATAACAGAGGAAATCAACAAACCAAACACCGGAAGTATTGCACCATTTATAATGGCAGCCACACATCCAAGCAGAAGCACTGGAATTTCAGGCTTGTTGAGGGAAGCAAGGCGGCGAAGTGGAACCTCTGGCAATTTTTTTTTTGCATCTAGTTTTTCAAGGTCGGGTTCAGGGACGTTAACTACAGTGGGCATGCCAAATGGTACTGAAAATGAGTGCCTGCTACTGTTGCCGACAGATGATCCACGACTTATGGATCTCCGAAGTGACCTCCTTTGGCTCGATTGCCTGAATGATTCTACGGAAATTTCAGTTTTATTTTGACGCTCTGAAGGTTCCCCTGACTCTCTGTTTACTTCTTGCAAGCGTACAAGCTGAGAGTAACCTCCCTCGGGATCCTGGAGCAACTCTGAATGCGTTCCTGATTAATAGGCACATAAAACGAAAACTGCGATTATTTGAATTTTGATTCTCGTATGTTGTGGATCGATGGAAAGGACTAATAGAGTGGCTGAGTTAATTAGTTATTAGTATTGTACTCTATATATAGTACCTTTTTCAACCATCTTTCCCCTATGAATGACAGCAATCATATCAGCATTCCTCACTGTGCTCAACCGATGAGCCACAATAACGGTAGTTCGGTTGACCATGACCCTATCCAGAGCCTCTTGAACTATCCTTTCAGACTCTGAATCTAGAGCACTCGTCGCTTCGTCTAGAAGAAGTATTCTCGGATCTTTTATAATTGCTCTTGCAATAGCAATACGCTGTTTCTGTCCACCAGACAGTTGAGTCCCATGCTCACCAACCATTGTATCGTATCCCTGTGTTTTAACACACGGTCAGTAATATATTTAAGCATCATGAATTTGACAGTAAGTAACTTGAATTAAAATCGTAGCAAAATTGGTCTTAGGTTAGGACCTGTGGCAATTTGTCAATGAACTTAGCAGCATTTGCAAGTTCAGCTGCAGCTTTTATTTCTTCAATTGTTGCTCCCTCCTTTCCATATAAGATGTTATCCTTAATGCTAGATGCAAACAACACGGGCTCCTGGCTGACGAGGCTGATTTTGCCTCTAATCCATCTGAGCTGAAGTTCCCTCAAGTTGACGCCATCAATAAGAACTTCACCTGCCTGTGGATCGTAGAATCTTTCTATTAAGCTAATAACTGTTGACTTCCCACTTCCACTCTCCCCAACCAAGGCAGCAGTGGTGCCACTTGGTATATGAAGAGAGAACCCATTGAATATTAGCTCCTGTGGTCTGGTTGGATATCTAAAGTAAACATCCTTCAACTCTATGTCACCATTAATGTCCTCTAATATTTTACCGTCTGGATTATAGGCGTCTATCTCTGGCTTTCTCTCTATTGTCTCGAACATTTTAAAAGCCGCAGCTTGACCAGCAGCAAAAGCACTCAAGCAAGGTGTGGCCTGTCCAAGAGACCTGTCCATACATTAAAAGGAAGTGAGAAATGCATCGATTTATGTCGTTAGCCATGTATATGGTTGTGTTGATGCAAAGGTTCTACTTACATGGAAGCTGTTAATATAGCGACAATCACATTAATCACCGTCCCGCCGTTGTATCCTTTTTCCAATATCATCTTTGCGCCAAACCATACAGCCAAAGCATAACCACAGAAAAACATACACATAACTGTGCCAAAACCCAGGCCTCCTATAAAACCTTCACGGACTCCTGATTTGTAAGCATCCCCAAGAAATTTGCTGTATTTAGACACTGCTTCCTTTTCACCTGTGAATGATGCAACCTGGACATGTACACGCAACGAAAGATGAGATCTAATTCAGCCCTTTCTAATGTGATCTCGATAGAATTTCCCAAAGTATCAATTCAGCTCTAGCTACAGCTTACAGTTCTAATAGAGCCAAGAGTTTGCTCGACGATATTTGCTGCTTTTGCATAAGCCGTTTGGCCACGGGAAGCCATCCTTCCTATAAAGAAGGCCATGGATCCCCCGGATACCACAAGCAATGGAATCATGGACAACATGACGAGTGAAAGAAGCCATCCTTTAATAAATGCTACCACGAAGCCGCCGATGAATGTTGAAATTAGTTGCAGGAATTTCCCAACCTGTTCAAACAAGAAGGCGTTTAGAAAGTGCACGGGAGCTCGCCAATAATGAAAGCAACACCAAATATTCGTCGGTGTCTCTGTTCCTAATTCTGATTCAAGTCTTCAATACCTTCTCTCCCATTGCATCCTGTATGAGAACAGTATCGCCGGACATTCTCCCCACCACCTCTCCGGTGTTTGTTTCCTTATCGAAGAAAGCAACGTCTTGCCTTAGTATGGTTTTCAGATACAGTCCCCTTATTCGCGCAGCCTGTCTTTCCCCTGTGATCATCCAGCAAGACACCTCTGCAAAATAAAATCAAAGTAAGGGATGGTGGCTCAGATGAGCAATCAAGGCCAGGAAATTCCAAATTATTTTGATTGTTCCATATACTTACGAAGAAATGCTGCCACACCACTTCCCACTGCCAAGTACATGAATTTCACAGAAACCTGCAATTTTTCCCCAAAATTCAAATGACAGAAGAAAGAGAAGAGGTTTCAACTCATACTTATACTGGATTTCCTATGTCAACTCAGTTACTTGAGGAATTTATCGAACCACGGTCAAAATTTCAGATGCATCTCTTTCAAGCCAGAAATATGAGATGAACCTGATAACTACTGCTGCTTTTACCTTCGAAACTACTGCAGTGATGTTGCTGCTTTGCTGATTACTCCCGAAAGCATTGATCATTTGGCCCATCAGTAACGTCATGAGAGGCAAGGCCATGCCGTTTCCAATGGCCCCAATGGTGCCAGCGATCATTAACAGAGAATCAGTGGAATCCGCAAATGAGAACAGCTTGTGAAATGGAACTGTTTCGACTTTTCCTTTTTGCTTAGCCATCTCTCTGTTTTCCTCGTTTGTGCTGGTTTCTGCGTGATTCTCTGATGTGGTTGCCTTATCATGCTCAGTCGCATCGCCATCCAAGCCATTCTCACCCATGTCAGATTAGCGAGCGCCTTCTTTGTTTCACCTATGAAACAAAAATCGCTATGCAAATCAGCAAACTCGAGAGATCGAATCGAACCTGATGGCAAAGTATAGCCCGCACTAATTGGCAAGGATCGAGTCCGCATTAAATAATAGAACTGGTAAAGATTGTTTCAAAGCAAATCAACTTCCGTGGCCCAGTTGGCATTTCGTTAGTTCATTAAACGTACAAAGGTGAAGCTTTTAACGCACGTCAACGTAAAGACATTAAAAGCAAAAAATACCACAAAAAAAAAAACAAGTGTAAAAAACAAATAAAAATTGCAACGTGTAAGATCTGAGAATTGCCAAATTAAGAAAATTAGCCCGCAATCACGAAGCTTTTTTAGTCGGCACTTGTTTTTATCCTGCCTGGTTGATGAACAGAGGATCAAATACCGTGAAAGAAACATCGTCTTATTAAATTCTATCAAAATACTACATTACTTCATAGATCACCGATTTAGCAGAGATGCGATCACACGCGCTGACTGATCCGCAAAAACGGTATATAACTTTTTCATATTCTCACAAACTTCACAGAAAGAAAAGAACGGATTACCAGGAATCAACTATCAAGGACTGAAACGGCGGAGGAAAATAATTGGCCCCTGCAGTTTTAGCAGCAGCAGCAGAAGAAAACATGAAAAAAAGGAAATCTCTACAAGAATACAAGACGCTAAGACGGTGACTTGGCTATCAGTATGAAAAGAAAGAAACAACAACGTAACTGAAACACTGAAGCAAAAGAGCAACGGAAAAAGAAAAAAAGGGAGGGGTTGAAAATTTATTCGCCCCGAAAATAAATAGAAACTTATGAAGTTTTTAATGAATTTTGATAACTCTCTGATTCATTGTATTGACTACACTTTTACAGAGCTAGGGCGTTAATTTCTACTTACATGTAGTTATTAATATGCTGTTCCGCTCCACACTAAAATTATGGCCGAACGCTTTTGTTGAACTAAAAGTCTTACTCCCTCCCTTGTGTCAAATAAAACGCCCAGTTTATAACATTAAAAATAAACTACTTAAAAATATAATATGATTTATAACATTAAAATATATATTAGTTTATAGTTCACATAAATTAATTTAAAGAAGAAATTATAAATATAAATACTATAAGATAATTTATTCAGTTTCCTACACCTCTAAAAAAAAATTAATTGGAGCTTTTGTTTAGGAATGGAGGTAGTATTTAATTCATTTAGAGAGTAATTATAGTATTAGATACTCGTATGTAAAAACAATTTGCACTAGAAACTATGTTGTACTTTTTGAGCATTTATAAAACCAATAAGGTAATAAAATACTATAATTATATCTGTCACAAGGAAGAGTGAAAAAAGAATCCTGACTTTAGTTGGAGCAATTAGGTGGGAATAAAAGTGAAGAATCTTCATAAAAGGCGGTGACCACCCGCCGGTGAACAGTGACACAATGAATCCATGTACGAAAACAGCGAAAGAAAGAGGGAAAGAATATAAATGGATTAAAAAGAGTAATGAGAAGTTATAGAATTAATTACTGCAAAGAATAATGAGGAAGTGAAAGAGATTATATTGATGAGTGGTGAGTGAGGCCTTTGCTTGGAATAAATTGGGCGGAGAGTTGAGGGTCTGTAAATACCAGATTTGTGGGATCTAATATGTTGTGAATGGATCTGCAGATTCTTGAGCGCAATTATTGCGTACAAATAATGCTGCTGAGTCGGATGCTATCTGTTTGGAGGGATTCACACTTAGCACCTATTACATGCTTTCTTTACTTATTGCTTTCAAAAGCAAACACACAGTTTCTTCCACCATAGCCGCTGATTCCCAATATAATATGCACTGTGAATATCATATTATATATATATATATATTGGCAATACATATCTGTTTGGCTGGTTATATGTATCCACCTCTTTCTTCTCCTCTTAATATTGACAGCATATTTAATTATTTCCTTATCAAAGTTATCTATTTAACTACTGCTTAAAAATTCCTTTTTAGACTTGTCATAGACTTTAATTAGCTGTATGCAATGCAATTCTTGGGGGCCCTTCTTGTTTTCCTCGGTGGACAAGATAAATGGAAGGCCACTCCAACCGGGAAACAAATGTTCTCCTTCCAGTCTTCCCCGAGGAATAGAAGAAACCAAGATTTTGCTGATTTGTTGCCGCAATATGTATTTTACGTGCAATCTCAATTACTCCCATTTGTTTAATTTTGCAGAAAATTTGAATTCATAACCTCACTCCTATTAAAACGCTTTAAGGGAAGCGTTAGGTGTAGTTGAGCTACAAGGTACCCGCACCCACGTGTGTTTTCTCTTTTTTCACCTTAACCACACTCGTTTGGTTAATTTTAATTATCAGCTTGTTTGGTAATTGGTAACATGTGCGCCTGGAAATAAGAAGGGTTATCTTCGCATGATGTTCTAGAAGAATTGTTTTTTTTCATTAATAGCTACAGTTTTAATTATAAGATTTAGTTCATTTTTTTTTATAAATTAAGAAAATAAAATAAATTATTTAATCATATTATATCATATATTTTATTATATTATGTTATATATTAGTTTATAAATCAAACAATATAATTTAAATAAAAATAATAAATTTTAATGCTTTAAAGTAACACAATTATCTTTTTTTAAGATTCTTAAAAAAAAATCAACTAAATTTTATAATTAAAATTGAAAGGAGTATTATTTATTATAATTTAACCAGTACAGTGAGTTACGTTTTTCACACACCACGGTTGTTATATTCGCATCTCGTGCTGCGTCGAACGGCTTCCATCTAAATTGATCGGCCCTGATGAAGAAAACAAAACAAAATCTAAAACAAAAAAGGTGGCAGTCTTCCGAAAATGTCAAATTTCAAGGAGTAAGAGGACAGAAGAACTTCATCTCACAAAAGAGGACACAGGAACAGTACATGGATTTCTATATTTTTTGGATTGTTTGATCAATCATGCATTAATTATTAGTATTTTTTTACAAATTAAAGTGATCGAGCTGATTTCAGAAAATTGATAAAACAATTAAACATTAAAACTCACATAAATTTTACTCAGTAAGCCACTTCCTAGCTAGGTAGGTGATAGAAACAGAGTTCTCAAAAATTTATATTTTTCCAATAAATTAAATTAGCTAGTTATTATTTTTCAAGGTAAAAATAAATAAGTAACTAAAAAATGAGGTAAGAGTTATCTGGTAAGAATTGAATGACCTAAAAAATTTTATACGCAAAAGTAATGCTACGCTTTGGATTGTGTACACAGAGAGCAATGTAATGTTGCTCTGACTTGGGATCATACTCATCTATAAAACTTGTAACATGCAATGAAAGACTATTCCCATAGTTTTCCTAATTTTCCAAATTAACGTTTTAGAAGAACAGAATATATATGATTAAAAAACTGTTGCACAAGATAGTATTAATAAAGTCAATATACTCATTTGACATGGCGAGCAGACAATGATTAGAGGCTGAAGTGGGGGATGAGGAGGAGAGGGAAGGCGACAGAGGGGCAATAGTGGAAACTAAACATAATATATATATATATATAATGATGTCGTAAATATTCAATTCAGGCTGGGAGCAACTTAAAGACTGGAGTAATTCGAGGTGTGTTCTGATATGATTAGGTGAATGGAAGCAAAAGTCCACAACGTAAATTGTTTGGCAGATGGCAGAACCAATAAAAAATATGCCCGCCCTTCTCTCTTTCATGCTCTGCTAGGCTACCTTCTCAAGCTTTCCCTAAACATTTCTTTCAATCGTTTTCATTAGAGGTGTTCAAGTTTTTTCCATCCCAATCTTTCTGTCCTGATCCCGGGTAATTAGGATGGAAAAATTCTATCCCGAAAGTTTTTGAGATGGGAAAATATCGTCCCAAAAGTTTTCGGTACGGGAAAAATTGGGATTGGGAAAAATAATATTCGGGAATGAGATTTCTCGATCCTGAAATTTATTTATTTTTAGATTATATATTAATAAATAATATAATAAAATGAAATATTCAACATCCCCCACAACCCCACCCTGATTTAAATCCATGATTTCCCATTTGCCCATTTCCCTTGACTTGCCCAAAATTCTTGTCGAACTCTCACACACTCTCTAGTAGACATACTACCCCTGTCAACGTCGAGAAGAGAACTCTGGAATCAGCTCACTCCTCACCCTCACAGCTCAATGAGCTCACACTCCATGATCACTCAAATCTTTGCCTCTAAGTGTAGCGCATGGCTACACTCTCTCTACCTCTCAGATTCTCAGTTGTACTTGGCACACACACTGACGCACAAACCAACTCGTGCTCCCCTCCGATCTCTCATCTCTTCAAGGTACAAAAAACTGGACCGGGTAAAGAACCGGTCACGGTATAGGTTTAGGGTTCAAAGGGTTCAACCGGGTCGGACCAGGGATTGAACCGGCCATATTAAAATATTATAATTTAATTGATAATGACAAAATAGCAAAATTAACTCATATTGTGTGTTCAAAATAACCAAAGGTAGTTAAGTACCATCAAATTAAAACAAAGTTATTAAAATATAAAGATACAAAACATATCAATTATCAAAATTATTTATATTTAACTAAGATTTTTTTAACTTAATTTAAATTTTAAGTCTTTTAAAGGTTAAAAAGAATTCAGTCATATTGAAGGGAAAAACGTGTCACATTTGCAAGGTTATTTTCAATTTGAATTTGAAGACTTTTACTCTAGATATGCGTGTTTGTTCTTGATATGTGTGCAAGGCTTTTATTGTTTACAGCTTGTTCTTAATATGCGTGCTTGTTCTTATTTCCTTCCATCCATCGACACTTTATTTATTATTTGTAGCTTCTTCTTAATATGAGCACAGGGCTTTTATTTTATTTTAATAAGGAGTGGAGACAACCCTTTAGTCTTTCGTCGGTTTTTCTTTTCTTCCCTTCTCCCATATCAACTTCTTTCATCTTCCCTGTTCTTTTTCGAAGTAAAGGGCGAAAACAAGAGAATAGGCCGCCAGAGTGAAGGGCTGAGAAGGAGAAACGAAGTTGCCACAGTGAAGGCTGGTAAAGGAGACGCCCCACCGCTGAAGTGAATGGCTTATGGTGGAGATGCTCAAGCTTGAGCTCGACTCAAGGGACGAATCTCTCTCTCTCTCTCATAGCTCTCAATTGCTTGATTGCTTCCACTTAAATCTATGATCTCATTATCTCAGATCTGATTCTCAAAGTTTGAAACTCAATCTCTCGACTCAACCCCTTCTCGTTTGGTCGTAACTCTGTGTCTCTGTCATTTTTTTAATGAAACTCAGCCAAACCGCCTGACTCGGCGGTTTGACCAAGTCGACTCGGTCACAGGTTCAACTATTGAACCCAACCGGATTAAAGTCCGGTTCACCAATTTTTCAGTTGAATCGGCCAGTCTGGTCCGGTTTTTAGTTTGTTGCATCTCTTCGACTAGTAATTGCAATCTGCAACAAGGTGGCTCTCGGCCATTAAAACAGCCACAAAACTCTTGATTGCAGAACGTATCTACTCTGTCATCATCTCTCCATCTCGCGGCTTCAGACACTCAAACGACCACACATCCTCAATCCACGGACAGATCGAGTGATCAACCCTCTCTCATCCTCTCGCGGCGTTAGACCATATCGTTAGCTAGGTAGGTGGCTAGGTTCAATAGTATGTCTGCACCCTAATTTGATTTGTTGCTATTTTAAGGTTGTGTCCGTGAATTCTCAGATAATAACTTGCTAGCTATTTTGTTCATATTCTCCTGGATTCTTTGATGATTGAGCTTACTGGATTTTATTTTATCTTTTTTCACTCACATTGAATTACCAAATATTTGCCCACACAAGCAAATTGTTGATAAAACTGAAAAGAAAATATCATAACTTAATTGGTGTTATTTATTCCTATATTGGTGTGCACGAGTTCTGCAGTTCTGCCTTATAATTCTTGTTGTCAAGTTAAAATATCCATTGATCAATTAATTGGACCCCGTAGATTTTCCTGTTTTTGGTCGTTTCCTTCCATTGATCTTTTTTTTATTTTTTTTGGGGAACATTGAGATTAAAGATGTGGAATAGTAATATTTTTGTAAGTATCTATTGTGTGGCTAAATTCCATGCATGCCCATGGTTAAATATCTTAAAATCATCATATAGTGAGCTACAACTCGCTAGTGGCTTGTTGAAAAACTTATAGGGAAAAAAACATTTATGCTGGTATGATTCTAATTCACTTAGCATTAGGGACTGCATTTTATATTGCTGCAAAATTATTAATTGCATAATTTGCATATGCTAGTGCTGTATTGAAGTGCATTAACCTAAACATTGTACTTCCATCTGTTGTATAGAATGATTGATACTTGGCATATTGTAAATATGTGGACATTAGAAAATATATGGAAGTTTGATTATTCTCATTCTCATGTTAGATCACATAATGATATCTATTATTGTCCTGCCTCTCTAAACCTATCATTGCTTTATGTGCATTTTTTTTGCCCAATTTATTATTCTGTTTTGCTTGAGGACATGTTTAGAAAGAAATGGCTGTTGAAGGATATATTTAAGTCAAGCTAAACTTGAAGATCCTCCTACCCAAGGTACAACTACAAATGAAAAGGGAAAAATTTCAGCTAATACGACTACAAATGATTAAAAGGGATATGAAGAAGTTGAAGGTCCAAGGAAGAAACAAAAATCTTCAATTTGGGATTCTTTTGAGAGGCTGCCTAAAGAACAATTTAAAGATGGAGAACTTCGAGCCAAGTGCAAGTATTGCAATAAGCGACTTAAATGTGACCCGGTACATCAAGGGAAAGTGGCTTATTGAAACATTTACAAACGTGTATTCTAAATCTGAATAGAGCAAACAAGAAAAAGAAGAAGAGTAAAACTTAGTCTTATACATTGTTAAATGACAATTAAGTGATTCACATGAAAGAAACACCTAATGAGCTCACCATCATAGTAAACATGAAAATTCACTTTCACCAATTTTAGTTATATGCCGCACAACAATTCAGACAAGTTCCCCAAAATTATTAATTTCATAACTAACCAATAACATGTCATTCAAATCATACATTCCTCAAATACATACATCCTAGAGAAGTTATACCAACAACAATAAAGATTTTACCAAGGTTACATTTTGAAATTCCAAGCCAATTCAACCACCTCTGCTATCAACTAACTACATATATAGTTAACAAAGATGAAGACCTAGGTGGCCACCGATGCATCAATCGCCAACTCCAGCCTCCTTTCCTTCTTCTTGATTTCAGCAACAATTACACCAATCTTAGCTTCAACATCTACAACAAGTACATAAACAACAAAGAAAACACAATTTATCAAATGAAATATCAACAAGAAACTATACGTTTGATAATTTCGACAACCAAAGAACCTCTTTCCTTGGTTAATCTTCATCCAAGAATGTGCAAAGCAAAGCCGTCACACCACAATGGCAAATCCTATCAAAATCACTATTTTCACTCTCTTGACTTCGCCCTCTAAGAAATGCTAGCCTTCGCCTCCCTCCAGTCATTGTAGATGTCATTGGTCACCCATCTTCTCTCTTCTGCACTCAACCTTTAAAGTCTCGAGTGACCATCAGCATGAAGGTCCTCTGGACTTTGAAGCTTCTACCTTCTTCTAGTCAAAATGCAAGGGTTTTCTATTCTTATTGTTGATGTGTATGAGTTAGCCAACATGGCTAAATTACCTATAAAAAAAATCCAGCATGTCTAACATCTGTTCCTATTCCGTCTAGGTGGGGCAAAAATGCTCCCTCAAAAACTTCCAAACACTCAATGCCCCTATACAAAAACTTTTAAGGCATTTTTTCCCTTTAACCTTAAAAAAAATGCCAGTGATTAGCACCAAGCAATTAATTAATTGGATCTTTCCACTAAACAAAAGTAATTGGATTTGGCTAGAAATTTTTAGTCTAAGAACTGTAATTTTGATATCCATAAGCAAATTCTTTTCTATAGTGCATAGGGGTTTAAATTAGGGACCGAGACTAGGATTATTGAGCCAGGATGCAAAATTGCATCCTAGTCTCGAGATTTCCTGGTATACTTTTTTAAGAAAATATATTTATATTAAATAAACTTTTCATATTTTATTTTTAAAAATAAGTATTTAATAACTAATAAGGCCATAATATCTACATAAATTGATCAAGAATTTAGAAATAATATTTATTGTTATTATTTTTATCTTTATTATTATTTTTATAGAGTATATAGTTAAGCTTAGTATCACAATATATGTGATTTAACTCCAACTAAAGATGTTATACACATATTTTAAAAAGATGATCTGAATTAGACATGATTAAAATCATGGAACCAAGCCAAGAGCACCAAGACCAGGATTTCTTGAACACCCCTAATAGTAAATACACGAAATTGCAGTACTCATAAATTCAATATATATATATATATCAGGTATATAATTTTTTTTATATTATTGAATTGAATTCATCATGTTTTCATAGCTTTATAATAAGAGCGTTTTGGTATGCATGCATTGTTTGGCAATAAAAATTTATTGACCGAAATGCATGCTTCATGCTTGATACCTCCAATTCATAGCACAGTGACAAACAGGAACCGGACCCCTTCCTGGAAACCCCCATTTTGGTGTAAAAAGGGGTGGTTCTTTTTTCTTTTTTTTTAAATAACATATACGGCTTTGAAATTTGTTTTAAGTAGCACCCAATATTTTAAAATAATTTTGTATATTAAAACAATTTTTTTGGATGATAAAATAATTTTTAGGAGCAATGACTATTTGAGAAATGTGCATTATTGAACTATTTTTTACTAAGACTTTGTATCTTATAATTATTATTTTTTATTAAGACTCTAAATCTTACAGATATTTTTATCGCATTCAACACCCTAAATTATTTTTCTAGTTGCAATGAAAAGCTAATAATTTTCAAGAGTGCCCAATATCTAACAATATGTGCAGTGAACTCTATTTTACTAAGACTTTATATCTTATAGTTATTATTTTTTTATCAATACTCTATATCTTATAGCTGTTTTTATCACATTCAACGCCCTAAATTATTTTTCTAGTTGTAATGAGAAGCTTCTAAAATGTTTTCTTAATAGTAATGAATACCCTAAATTTAGAATATACTATGTATTATATGTTAAAATTTGTTGGTAAAAATTAGTTCAATGTGCATATTATTAGATAATGGGTGCTATAAAAATATACCATTTTAGGTGTTACTTAAAAAAATATTTCAAAGCCCTACACATTATTTTATTAAAAAAAAAAAAAAGAACGGGACCCCTCCTATTTACACTAAAATGGTATAGT
>JBAGKO010000015.1:2456680-2469516 GCA_037177275.1 Acacia concinna
AGTTCATAAGTCAAACAATATAATTTGAAGAAAAACGATAAATTTTAATGTCTTAAAGTAATATAATTAGCTTTCTTAAAATTTTCATAGGATTCTCTAAAAAAGTCAATTGGGTCTTATAAATAGGAACGGAGGTAGTATATCAATAATCACAATGGAAAATAGTCGTGACACTGAACTGGGCACCGGTCAAGTTTTGGATTTTCCGAACCTTAGAATGGACGAAGGACATGATAAGTAGTGGCATCGCACTCATCTTAATAAATAAGCAAGTACAAAACATTTCAGACGCACTAATGAGTTATTTTTCAATCAAGCAAGAAACGACTTTGATCATTTCTTTCTGATAAAGAACGGTCCATTAACATCATCTTCGCTCTGAGCAGACACATACTCTCTTGCAGCGTTTTTCTCCCAAGCAATTAAGTAGAGGTGACAAGTATATAAGCAGAGTGGCATGGAGTAAACAGTGAGACAAAGTGACACTAAAAAGAATATGACAAGGCAGGAAACATCAACCAACCTCATGGATTATGAACAAAATGAATGCGGCATAAACAATGATATATATAACCGTGTTTCAACTCTTATATTTTGCATGCATATTGTGCATATATGCTCACAGATACAAGGAGAAAGATACAGAGAATCAATTTGCAGCTTCACCAGCAGGGCCAGGTCGTGCATTCAACAAAGGTTGAAGAGCTTTGACTACAATGCTCATGTTTGGCCTGAAGTCAGCCTCATATTGCACGCATAGCGCAGCAACAGCAGCCATCTGTAATGATCAAAGCATCACATTGTTATAAATCAATGCAGCTATTACTTGCGTACACTAGTTATTCTCTACTTTAGATGTCCTGTGGGTGCGAATGCTTTCTCAAAAGGATCCAAAACAAAAGGGCATCTCATGGCTGCAGTAAGTTAAATGGCATACTTCGCCAGTCCATTTTCATGGCCTCGATAACTTCAAGGTTCTATTCTGATTTAATAAACTTCCATACAGGTCACAAAACCTCAGCAAGGAAACTTCCGTGCCACATAAAAATAGGAAGAAATCAAAATATACTAAAAAACTGGCAAACACCTTAGCAACAGCTTTGGGTGGGTATTCTCCTCCTAGTCTCGTATCAACACACTGCCTGACTTTATCTTCACTGAGTTTTGGTGTAGCCTGAAAGACAAATCAATGGGTATGAATAGCAAATCATAAGAAAGATGCAGAGATCTCTGTTTTTCCCCCTTTTTCTGCTGCCATTTTTTATTTTGGGGGGAGGGGTGGAAGAGGGTTGGATTCTATGATTTTACCCAAGTAACCAGACTCTGCTGTCCACGAGGTAGTGTATGATCAACAGGCTTCCTTCCAGTCAAAAGTTCCAGGAGGACAACGCCAAAACTGTATACATCACTCTTAGCATTCAGTTGTCCGGTCATTGCATATCTGCATCCACAAGATTAGTCAGATAAATATTACAGACGGTCCAAGGAGAACTCTTCAGGGTGCTTAATTTGAAAGAATGATTTTTCAGTCCAAATTGAACCAATCCAATTTGGTTAAAAACAATGAAACCATTTGAATTATGGAATTTGATGCTGCTTTTTGACGAACTCTGGCAAACACTGCTAGGTTTCCTTTTCTTGTGCCAAAAATTATTCAGCAATCAAGCTCAAAATTAGCTGTGCACAGTGACTGAAGACATAAAATTAAGGATATATTCCCTCCGATTTTAATTATAAAGGCCTGTTGACTTTTTTGGAGAATTTTAAGAAAGCCGATTACATTACTTAATCATACTATATATTGTGTTTTATTCTATTATATATTAGTTCATAAGTCAAACAACATAATTTGAAGAAATAACAAATTTTAATGTCTTAAAGTAATGTAATTAGCTTTCTTAGAATTTTTTTAAAATTCTCCAAAAAAGTCAACAGCCCTTATAATTAGGACCAGAAGGATAAAACAATAAGTGACAGGGGAATTCATATTTTTTCTTTCCCATTTCTTACTCTGGTGCATGATAACCAAAGGTTCCAAGGACACGAGTGGAATGAAGACGTGCAGCCATATCAGGAGCCTGATTTGACAAATCAAAATCTGCAATCTTAGCAACATCATCATCAAAAATTAGTACATTGCTTGATTTGATGTCTCGGTGGATAATGTGGGGATCAGCCTTCTCGTGCAAGTACTCGAGCCCTTTTGCAGCTCCTACAGCAATCTTTACTCTCTGTGCCCATGACAGGACAGGACCAGGTTGGGCTCCTTTAACACCTTTCCTGCCTGAATGTAAAATCGCAATAGTAAAATAACTCTGAAGTTGATATGGCACCAATGTTAGCTATATCACATTAAGAATTGCCAATAATTTTCCCACTTTCTCTAATGTAAAAAAAAGAAAAACTAAACAAATGCTAAATTTTCTAAAGAATCAATTAGTATGCTAACTCAAAAAACTGAAGAGGAAAATTATATACCATGTAAAATATCGTGAAGGGACCCATTAGAAGCAAACTCATAAGCAAGAACACGGGAACTTCCATCAACACAATAACCAAGTAATTGAACAAAATTTTCATGCTTCAGCCTTGATACCATGGAAACCTGAAAGTTTAAAATCCAAGCGGCTAATGGCAAAACCACTGCAATCAACTAAGACTATATAGTAAACCAAGTCTATCGAGGATACCTGAGCTAAAAATTCATCATCAGGTTGTTTACTAGCATCCAACTTCTTTATTGCTGCAGCCAGACCATTTTTAAGAACGCCATAATATACTCTACCATATGACCCCTCCCCAATCAGAGAATTTGTCCCAAAACTGTCTGTAATTTCTTTTAATTCATCTGCTGATAAAGCAGGAACTTCAATAGGCTGGACTTTAACAGTCTGAGCACCCTGCTTTGCGGTTTCGGAAGTGTGATAATTTCCATCGTTTCCTGCATGAAGAATTTTTTGCAATAATCTCGTTGAGTCAGATCACACAATAAAAATCAAGTTAAAATGTCGATGTGTTGAAATCCAAAATAGCATCGCACATTATCCATTATCCACTGACAAAGAAATGTCACTTGATGCATGATTTGATTTAGAGTCTAAGGAACACCCCCCCTCCCCCTCCCCCCTCCATGCACACTCTCGTCAAGCCAATAGGAGATAAATCACCTGTTGAGTTTTTTACCAGGTATGGTCCTCCACTCTCAGCAGCTTTGAGGTGTTCATCCTCTTCACAACAGCTGAAACAACTCATGATTCGGTCTGACAAAAAAGTCCATACACACATCAGTTCATATTAATAAAGCCACTGATTTGACTAAGAACTCAAAGTAGAGAGGAAGCAAAAAAACCACAATAAATTCCCCCTGGATGTTCATTGCAACCAAAATGGAAAAAAGAAAATGAAAGAAAGAAAGAAAGATTATGGTGATCATTGCAACTTTCAGAACATCCGAGAAGAACAACGTGAATGCTCAATTAATTCATCATTGCTGAATTTCAAATCAGCAAGTTAACCTCATTTCAACATGAAATCTTGATCAGTACGATGCAGACCAGATTGATTCTTTTTCTTGGTCGATACCTCGGTTGATATTAATAAAAACTGCTTAAAAAACATATTGTTATTGGAAAATATATTTTCTAAAACTATTTGCATCTCATCCTTCTTGACTGATAAAATATGGTAAGTGAGGCTTGAAATTTTGCAACATTATGCGCGCTCCTAAAGTAAGCAAATCAATCCATGTAAGCTAAGCTAATTGGATCCGAGCAATCCCCGCCAATCAAAGGAAACTGCTATTAAAATCCTAGCAAATACTTATGGATCGGTCCCAAACATAAACAATAATTGCAAATCGAGTTCAAATCTTGAAAGAAAAATGCTGATTGACATAGCCACTTGCGGTGAAAATGAAACTATACGGGATAAATGCGAAAGTTAAAAAAAGTTAGGATTGAGTACATGATAGATCGCCTGGTACCTAAAATCAAATGACAATATACTGGAGTTGAGAGATCAGAGAGCTGGAACTAACTGGGGGAAGGTGTAGATGAAGATCGCGGCTCCAAAAGCGGCGAAATTTGCGCAGGTTAAGCAGGGGAAGTGCGTAGGATAAAGCGCCTGAGCCTCCCGAGTCTGGACTTGCTTTGAAATGAAAGATTGTATTATTACAGGGATTTTTGTCCAACCAACCTTACGTAATATATTCCATTGATAATTTCCTTACTTTAATTTAATGAAATCGAAACCCCTTTTCTCCCCCTTTGGGCTGTGGCTGTTTCCACGCCGACCTGGCTAGCCAGGCTTGACTAGAAACAGTCACTCGAGATTCAGCAGGAAAGAGAAGTTTATTTTCTTCCTTCCCCACCAAACATTTTGTTGGCTTGGTATTTCTTAATTAATTTCTTTCTTTTCTAGTAATACATTGGTAATCTGGGCGGGCCTATATTAGTAATCCCATACTTATATTCCATTTATATGACAGCACTTTGTGTACAGTCCAAAAGCAAAATGATTTATTTTCTCTCTGGATGCTAATAAATAACTTGTGCCCGGCCTTGGTTCCTAGTCATGAAATTTCAGAGCTGCACTGCGTAAATTACTAAATTGTAACCATTGAAACAGACGAAAGGCCCTAACTTATTCTCTACACTAGCTAGGGTGAGTTTGGATAGTTACTTCTTGAAAAGTTAAAATAATAATAAAATAAAAAAGTTACATTATAAATGTGATTCATATTTAACTTGAGGGTGATATAAATAATTTTTTTAAAAAGAAAAGTCATTTCTCTTGACTTCTTACTAAAAGAAACTTCTAGACTAAAAACTCTGATAAAAAAAAAATCAATGTAAATAAGTGCATTTCTTTCTTTTTTTTCGATGGCAAACAAGGGCATTTCTTCCTGTAAAGCATGTCTCTGTTTCTTTTTATCTCTAGGTAAAATGGTGTCTACACTAACATTTTTTTATTTAATATTTGAATAATTGAATTATGATTTAATGGATATGATTTAATGCTATGTATAAAATATTAAATATAATAAAAATCTATAATTAAAATTATGACTTTTGGTGACGACTAAAAAAGTCGCCACTGAAAGTATGACTTTCGACGGCGACTAAAAAAGTCGCCATTGAAGGTCATACCTTCAGTGGCGACTTTTTTAGTTGCCACCGAAAATCATAATTTTGAAATTAATATTTTTAACTAATAATAAATGTAATTTTTTAATACCAAAAGTGAAAAATATATTATATTAATTTTATTATATTATTTTTCATATTTTAATTTTCCAAAAAAAATGTTTTAGGTATTATATTATTATATAAATTAATATATATATCAGTGTATGTATAATATTAATATATATGTGTGTGTGTGTGTAATATTAGCATTAATGAAATTATTAAAATAAATAGGTTAGTAAATATCTATATATTATAAATTATACATATGTATGTGTGTGTTTATATATTTAATTTTTGATATAAAGGATGACAATTCAACTTAGCTTACATGGTTAAGTGCTTCACTCATTGATTAGGAGGTTTGGGTTCAAACCTTGATGACGCAATTGTTGGAATATTTACGTATGACGTGGCGCAATGTGGAATATTATACACACACACACACACACATATATATATATATTAATATTATACATACACCGATATATATATATATATATTAATTTATATAATAATATAATACCTAAAACATTTTTTTTAGAAAATTAAAATATGAAAAATAATATAATATATTTTTCACTTATGATATTAAAAAATTACATTCATTATTAGTTAAAAATATTAATTTCAAAATTATGACTTTCGGTGGCGACTAAAATAGTCGCCATCGAAAGTCATACCTTTCGTGGAGACTTTATTAGTCGCCACCAAAAGTCATACTTTCCATGGCGACTTTTTTTAGTCACCACCGAAAGTTTGTCTTTCATGACTTTTGATGGCGATTTTTTATGTAAGTCAAACTTTTAGTAGCGACTTTTTTAGTTGCCAACGAAAGTCGCCATCAAAAGTAATTTTTTTTTGTAGTAATGCTTTTTTCCCACAAAAAATGGAATTTAATTATCGAGGCTCAGTTTTCTGTAGTGTTGATTTTACTTCTTAAACTGAACTTTTTAAAGACTTTTTCAAGTTTCGGTGTTATATGTTAACGACCAAGTTTTAGAGGTTATTTTAGATATTTTGGAATATATCGGGAAAACATCTTCAATACATATCACTCCAATTCTTAATCCTTATTATAATTAACTTAAAGGATAATAATTGTCTTATTAATAACTATTTTCCAATTTTATAATTATTCAATTCTCATTAAAAGGGAACAGAGAGGAAGACGATGTGAGAGCATTTCTTTAATCCTATTTATAAGATACTCTTACCATGTTTCATGCAAACTAATAAAAATCTTTAATTTAGTTAAATTTTTTTATAAATTCAATAATTTTCCTACTTTATCCCTAATTAATATACATTATATCTCATAAGAATAAAGCTAGTATAATAATAAATAAAAATTAAAATTTTACATTCATATGAAATGAATATTACCAAAGATTTTTTTCTCCCTCCGCTTTATAAATAGGATGATAAGAGTAATTTGTAAAGGTAGCAAGATAATATTCTAATAAAGAACATTTAACAATTTAATTTATTTCTTATTATATGAGAATAATTTACCTGTAAGTTATAACAAGAATCCTTGCCTAACTCATATAGACTGTTTGACTTTGGCACGCAAATACAGAAACATATATTTTCATTATACAAAAATAAAGAAAAATATTAAAGAAATGATAAAAAGACAATTTAATATGTTAAAATATGAAAATCTCGTATCAACCCTTCATAGGAATTTGAAATATTTGGAACTTTGAAAATTTTGTGAAATTACTTAAATGCCCCTAGATTTTAACAGTTTGAGTATTTATATTGACAAATTAAGCACACATTACCTAAATGTCTTTTGGAGGTGTTAATATAGATACTTAAACTGTTAAAGTCCAAGGACATTTAGGTAATTTTACAAAATTTTCAAGATTCCAAAAATTTCATATTCCTACAAAGAACTTATATGAGATTTTCATATTTCAACACACTTAATTGTCATTTTACATTTCCTTAGTATTTTTTTTGGAATTTTTCCAAAAAAAACAACCCAAAAAAAGGGAAAATGGCAATAAGGTTTCTAGGACCAAACATATTAACAAAAAAGTCCCACAAAAAATTTCACTACCCAAGAGGTCCCAAGGGGCTTTTATGATAATATGTACATATGTGCAATTACCTCCCTGCCCTCATTAGTGATGAAATGGAAAAGTGAGTATATGACCATTTAACAACTTATCAAGCTGTGATAACAAGCATATGTACATGTTTTGACAACTTGTTATGTATATTTTGACAAGTCCACCTGAACATTTTAACAATTTATGCTGTCATGACAATCACATGTATATATTTTGACAACTTGTTATATATGTTTTGACAACTGTAATACACTTATTAACAACTATAGGCATGTTAAAGGAAAAGACATTGTCAAAACATGCATAATAAGTTGTGAAAACGTGCACATATGCTTGTCATTATAGCCTGATAAGTTGTTAAAATATTCAGGTGGATTTGTCAAAATGTGCATAACAAGTTGTCAAAACAGTCACATGTGCTTGTCATGACATCTTGATAAGTTGTAAATTTCTAAGTGTTTTGTTACACCAAGAGGAGCATGTTCTTATTTAAAGGAAAAGACATTATCAAAACATACATAACAAGTTGTCAAAATGTACACATGTGCTTGCCATGACAGCATAATAAATTGTCAAAATATCCAGATGGATTTGTCAAAACATGCACAATAAATTATCAAAACGTGCACATGTGCTTGTCATCACAGCCTATCAAATAGTCATATAATCACTTTTTTATTTCATCACTAATAAGGGCAGGGATGTAATTACACATTTGGACATATTATCAGAAAAGTCTCTTGAGGATCTCTTAGGCAGTGAAAATTTTTATGGGACCTTTTTACTAATATGTTTAGTCTTTGAGATCTTATTGTCATTTTCTTCAAAAAAACGACAAAAACAAAAAAGAAATTATTTATCATCCATACATTTTTTTTTGGGACTTATGACCCATCCAATACGGATGAATGCATAAAGAAAGTTTTGTATAGCACGCAAGTTTGAACTTTGAACTTCTCATTTTTTATTTTTATTTACTTAATTTATTCAGTTTCGGGCAACATGAATCCCCCCAACTTTGACGGACCTTGTCAAGGCGGCTACTGGGCGAGACCACTTCTCAGTTCCCAATTATATTATTTTTTATTAGCTCATTATTATTATTATTATTTCATAGTTCTGTTTCGGTAATAAAATCACACATTCGTTCATATGTCATGACCAACCAAAATTAGCCAAATGAGACCTTCAAGTCCAATATTGTCGTCTCCAACTTTGATTCTTTTTGAGAAAAAAAATTGTTGAAAAATTGCAAAGTTCAATTTAATAGAGAGAATTACTATAAAGTTCTAATACATGTAATGTTAAGTTCTAACAATACAAATGATAACTGCTTCTCCTTTTTTTTTTTTGGGTCGGCAATGACAACCGCTTCCACTATTGGTATTGAGACCTCTTAATAATTAAATCCATCCTTTATAATCTCATAGTAAGCCTCCCAATTAATTACCTAATGTACAAAAATACTTATGAATCTTATATGTGTAATAATCTTTAATTACATATAATTATTTTCTCTTTGCACACAATTAAAGATATGTTGTATATAGTTAAAAAAAAAAGAGAAAAATAGTCTTATCAACAAAAAGCTACCTCAAATTCCTTTTTTTTTTCTTTTTATAAAAGTTACCTTAAATGATTGACAAATTTCATGTTGCTTTGGACAGTAAGTTTTATAATAGAAGATATTTAATAACAGGCGATTTACCAACAATTTTCCTTTTTTTTAAACTCTTTTAAACAAGATAAAAAAAATAAAAGGGGGAAAACACACACGCATACTCTTTTAAAAAGGTAAAAAAAAATATAAGGGGAAAAAATACACGCAAACCGTAAATGGTTTAGTCTTACTAAAGCATCTCATGGGACCCACTGGTTGAAAGAATTTCCCTTGGACAAGCAAAGTTACAAAAGTTTTAATGGCCAATTGATAAAGACTGTTGTTACATTAATTTAATGATTTTTTTTTATTACCCACATATCCCCACTATTTATGCATTAAAATAATAACCAAAAAATGAAAATAGAATTGTCACCGTCACGCGCTGTAACCAGCGAATAAGATGCCACCAGCACTCCACTGGTTCCCCACTTCACCACTCCAACCTTCTCTCTCTCTCCCTCCCTATCTCATTCTCTGGAATTCCACCGCATCTTCTTCTTACCTTTCCTTCCTTTTGGCCTGTGAGGGTCTCAACTGTCTTACGCGTCCACCTCTTTCAGACAAATTCCTTCCCTTATTGCTCCAGAACTCGTCAACTTCTTCTTCTTCAACCTTGTCGTCTCTTAGATCTCTGTATTTCGAGTCTTGCCCAATCCTCCTCCTGCTACCTAAAGGGTGGATTCTTAGCTCTTCTCAGTGACTCGGAGAAAATAATGGACTCAGGGCAACGCCGGAAAAGGAAGCGTGTTGTCGGTACCGGCGCTTTCTCGCTGTCTCACTACTTGTCCTTGAGGAGGGCACTTTTTCTCTGCTTCTCCTCCTTTGTCTTCGTCGTCTTCTTATCCTCGGATCGCTTCTCTATTTCTTCGTCACCCTTTCGCCCTGCCATTATCACATCTCCCTTATCACTTTTGTCCTCTTCTGCAAATTTGGTTCTAGATTCTTCTGACGCCAGACTGCTCCCTTTGAGAGTTCAAGATCGGATTGTTTTACCTGACCATGTTGTTTTGATGGTGAGCAACAAAATTCTCCGGCAGAGCTCAGATTTGGAGTGTATATACTACAAGCTCTCCTTCAATGGTTCCTCCGATGAAGCTAGTAACCAGCTCGCCGATGTTCTAACTCAGCCTGTGCTATCCACTGACGGTTACGATGAGTTCAGATCCATTGTGAGGTGCCCAATTCCCCAGACGAACTATTCAGCTGCTGCTGTAGATTTGCGCGGGCGCGGCGAGTTGGGTCGCCCGGACTGGGATTCGCTGGTTAACCAGAGTGCTCAATCGTGGGACAAGGTGGCGTACGAAGCAATTTTGGATGGAAACACCACCGTTGTATTTGTTAAGGGATTGAACCTTAGGCCCCACAAGATATCGGATCCGACCAATTTCCTCTGCCATTTTGGGTTGAAGAATTTAGGCAAAGAAAATAACTTCATGATCACAACCAAAGCAGTTTCAGTTGCTCAAGAAGTGGTGAGGTGTTTACTGCCACGGAGCATCAGAAATAGCCCATATAAGGCTCTGGGAATTCGAGTCACCGTCAGCCATTTAACCGGCCATATAAGGCGCCCGATTCGTGAGCTCATGCCTTCTGTGGCAAGAATTCGCAGTTCAAGTCCTCAAGCTCAGAAGAGAAAAAGAAAGACTAAGAAACATGAGCTGTGTGCTTGCACTATGGTGTGGAACCAGGCATCTGCACTAAGAGAATGGATTATGTACCATTCCTGGCTTGGAGTTGAACGATGGTTCATCTATGATAACAACAGTGATGATGGTATAGAGAAGGTGATTCATGATCTTGACCTTGAAGGGTATAAAGTTAATAGACAAACCTGGCCATGGATTAAGACTCAGGAAGCAGGATTTTCTCACTGTGCTTTGAGAGCAAGAGATGAGTGCAAATGGGTAGGATTCTTCGACGTGGACGAGTTCTTCTACTTCCCCAATGAATTTCATCACCAGTTTGGGAATGATATCCCTGGTGAGAACTCACTCAAGTCAGCGGTAGCCAACTTCTCATCCTCAAAAATTGCAGAGATAAGAACAGCTTGTCATAGCTTTGGTCCTTCCGGGTTGCGATCGCCGCCCAAAAGAGGAGTGACTATAGGGTACACTTGCAGGCTTCAGAGCGCTGAGAGGCACAAGTCAATTGTGAGGCCAGATTTGCTTGACACTAGTCTTCTGAATGTGGTGCACCATTTTCAGCTGAGAAATGGATATACGTACCAGAACATGCCTGAAAGTACTGCTATGATTAATCACTACAAATATCAGGTGTGGGAGACTTTCAAAGCCAAGTTCTTCAGAAGGGTTGCTACCTATGTGGTAGATTGGCAAGAAGACCAAAACAAAGGATCAAAAGATAGAGCTCCAGGGCTTGGAACAGAAGCCATTGAACCACCTAACTGGAGGCGGCAATTTTGTGAGGTTTGGGATACTGGCTTGAAGGACTTCCTTTTGTCACAATTTGCTGATCCTGCAACAGGCGTTCTACCCTGGGAAAGGTCATATCTATAAATATGGGGGACACTAATCTATCAGGGTCACCATGTACTGTTGTAAAGCACAATAATTATAGCTGTAGGCATTCATTCTTTTCATTGTTTTTAGAGGGGGATTTTAGGTGACAGAAATTTTGTTTCTTTCTTTCTCTTTCTCTTGTTTAATGACTTCTATAAACATGAAACATACACCACAGGGCTCACACAGTTGTATATTAGCAGCAATATGAATGGATTCCTTCCTTTTCCCTTTCAATTTTTCATCGTTCTCAAGTTGAGTATTCCTTGTTTGTTTCCTGTCATCTATTAACACTGAAATTTTCATGCTAGCAACAAGAGGATTTTTATCAATGACCGAACCAACATGTTTATTACAATGCTCTGAAGAAAAAACAAGATGGCGTAGTAAGGCGTCCAGAAAACAGAGTACATAAGGTCTTAAGCTTGACTTAGTTAAAGGTATACTATTTGTAAATATACTATTTAACAAACTACAGCATTCAATTCCAACTTCATTATATTGCCAACTGCAAGGAAACAACTGCCAGCAAATCATAAAGTTCTAAATTCTCAGAATACTGAGGAACCATAACATATTGTTAGACATAGCGGTCTCTGGAAACCATAACCCTTGGATATATGAACATATGAACACTATGAATAATTACAAATCATGGTGAAACTGCCTTGTGTGCGTGTGGCGTGTTCTGTTTTTTTGGGGGTGGGGGAGTCTCTTGAGGCCTGATATATACTTGCGTGTGCGCGTGTGGGTCGGTCAATTTGATCCTCCCTATGGCAAGGAAACCAAACTAGTTTAGGAAAGGACGGTAAGTCTAATATAATTAAAATATCACAAGTTACATTGCATGCTTTTCCGGCTAAATTTAATACCTTTATTCCTATAGTGCCTTCAAATTTAATCTTGTGAAGTAAGTTGGAGCTGCCTCACGTGTTTTGCAAGGGTAGAATCCATCTTTTCTCCAATAAGAGTAATCCATGCCTGTAATCACAGCAATGTTCATGTAACCAACCTTACAGTGTTCATGCAAGTTACTGAGTTTAATCACTGGCATATATGTTATCGGCATTTATTTGGTATACAACCTACGAAATATACTGATATCACTGTCATGTCTTGGAGACGGAAAATTTGAACCTTGACATCTTCAAGTACCATAATTCTATAATCCCAAATATTATGGATTTTAAGATTTAAGTTTACACCATAACATGTCGCACTTGCATCCAAAGATTAGAGCAATTTGACAGACTTACACTACCTCCAAGTTCATTTATACAATAACAACAATAAAGCCTTAATCCCATTAGGTGGGGTCGGCTACATGGATCACACGACGCCATTGTGCTCTATCGAAAACCATATTTTTAGAGAGGTTGTTAAC